>MNCI01009948.1:49126-66722 GCA_015680685.1 Gnetum montanum | reverse complement strand
TTCTAGGAGTTGAGGGTGAGAGAGACTAATTGCGATGAGCAGCTGATTCCTTGATTAGCCATACACATTCGTCAATGCTCGTAATCAAGTCATACTCATGATGTGCTAATGCAAGTAATAAATAACAAGTAAGAAATAACATGTAATAAATCCTATTCCATGCACTGCAAGGTTTATCCACAAAGCTCATCTTTATTGCTGTACACAACTTGCGTTCAGGTACAAAGCTGCTCGAATAAAGATCCGTTCACTTGGGGACTCCTACTGCGGGCACATGGAAAATATTCTATCTCTGGAGTGATCAAACTACTAGAGTTTCCCTACTTTAAGCCTAGGATGGGAAATAAGGGGAGTGTCGCCTCTTATTAATAGATTTGGCGACAGACCGCGATATCGCATACATGACGGACCGCGATATCGCGTACGCAACAGACCACGATATCGCGGTGGCCGCGACATCATGTACACGATATCATGGCTTGTGCATATTGTGTCTCATTAGTTATAGTTTTTCATTTTGTGTGTGTGTGTGATCTATCTTGTAAGTTTGTCATCCAATAAGTGTTCGGAATGATGATGTGAACTATTTTCATGTTGATTGCTAATGTTTGGTTTTTACCTTTAAGTCATGATGTGGAAACTAAGGTATGCTTCTTTTGATATGGTAGGCAATGAGTTCACTTCATCCATCCATCCACCAATTTCTATGGTCTCTCTCGGCTTGGGAATGTACAGTCCTTTTCTAATAAAAATGTTCCCTCTAACTAAGGCCCTTCTTGCTTCCCATTCTCTCCTTGTTTTGTCAGAATGGTGGTGACTCTTAGGGGAAGCATTCTTGTTACTTCAAGAGGATGGTTTAGCCACATGCATTAATGCAAAGTCNCTTTGGGGAGGACCCACTGACATTCCTCTTTGGTGCACCAGTTAAATTCTTTTCCCTAACATTTTTGCAATTAATTTTATTTTGTTCATTTCCATCTTGACATCCATTTCATCGATGCCATAGTTGTCCCTTTTTATCTATCTTTCTTACTCCTTTTCTTTCTCCATTCTAATTCTACCAGAGGTTCACGATTAGTCATGGGGGTACAGGGCTCGATTTTTTCAATTTTTTCCTAACCCCTACACCTTCGGTAGTCATCTATAATACATCCCCAGATCTGCAATTAGCCATACCACAACCTAGCCAATGGACCTACATCGAAGCAAGGTATTAATTACATGATGATTCATTTACCCTTGCTAATATATGATTGTGTTGTATGTACAGATGGCGATCATACAACAATGGATTGGATCTAGAGCAAACACTTGGAATGGAGCAGTGTTGGGAGTAGCTATGCAAGGAGCAAGATCAATGGGGCACTTATGGATGGACAATGAAAGGCGCAATCTTGGTGTTGGCAGCAGAAACACTTCTTTCTCTCTTCTCTCTCAGCTGCCAACTAAGGCCTGATGTCAATGTAATAAGGTGTTCACCCTTGTTGTCATGAACACCAGTTTTGTCAAGTCTTGTAATGATGATCTATTCACAAGTCATCCCATTAGTTCCATTCAGTCAATAATCCCATACCTTTCCAATATTTTATAAGGAACTTGAGGATGAGTATTCATTCAATCATGGGGGTATGATGAGACACGATATCGCAGTCGTCGTGATATCGCATCGCATGCGATATCACGTACGCGATATCGTGTTGTCTCTTGCGATATCGCATACAAGATATCGCGGTGTGCCATCATATCTATAAATAAGAGGTGGCTCTACCTTGTTTCCTCATCCTAGGCTAGAAGTAGGGAAACTCTGGCAGATTGATCACTCCAGAGATAGAATATTTTCCATGTGCCCGCAGTAGGAGTCCTAAAGTGAACGGATCTTTATTCAAGCAACATTGTACCTGAACACAAGTTGTGTACGGCAATAAAGATGAACTTCCTGGATAAACCTTGTAGTGCATGGAATAGGATTTTATTTAATGTTATTTATTGCTTTCTCTCTCACCCTTATCTCCTAGTAATGCGGAATGAGTACGACTTGATTACGAGCATTTAAGGATATGTACGGATAATCAAGGAATGGATGCTCATCGAACTTAGGCTAGATTAGATTCTCTCAACCCTTTCCTCTTAGTTAAGTGCCTCAGTATGACCACTTCGAGCATGTGCATTACGCATGGTGATCCCAGTAACAATTAGCATTTGGTAGCCATGGTTGCATTGGTTCAGGGTGTGTACGGTAAGTGGGAATGGATGCTGATGCTAGGTAATTTAGACTTAGTTCATTAGTTAGAGTTAGTAATTAGTTTCTCAACCCTTCACCCTGTTAGCATAGGAGACATAAAACATAAAAGACTATAAAAATCATATGCCTCAGACTTACTTAACCATACACTGTGACAACTACAAGTAAGTCTGGGAAGACAACGAATGATTAACCCTAAGTGTTCCATGGGACGTGTAGGCACTTACTCTGCAGAGTTTGACCAGATCACGCATGCTACACTTGTATTCATATGGTTGAGTGTAGGGGTATCTTTCCACTCATCACCATACCACCCCTAAGTGAACGATCATGCAGAAGTCACCAATAGGGAGATTACGAAGATATTGAAAAGAACTGTTAGCAAGTTTAGGCGATACCTGAGCACTAAACTAAATGACGCTCTTTGGGCATACCGCTCCACATGGAAACTCCCTACAGGCTACTCTCCCTATGAGTTAGTGTATGGTAAATTACCAACACTTCCCATTCAAACTGAGCTTCGTACACTATCCATGGCATGTGACCTCAATCTTGACCTTGATCTAGCACAAAAATAATGGCTAGTAACCCTTAACTTGCTAGATGAAAACCAGCTAGCTACCCTATCATCTAACGAGTTACACAAGGCATTCAATAAACAACATCATGACCTAAGGATTAGGAAAGTTAAATATCAACCGGGAGATAAGGTTCTCTACTGGAATCCCACACATGTGCCACAACGTACTAAATTTCAAACACTATGAGAAGGACCTTATGTTATTTATGCAACTTTTCCTTCAGGGGCCATGACAATATACAAACCTAAGACCCAAACAAGAAACTATTAGATAACATACAATAAACCAAACCTTTCCATGAGCTTAGGATAGCCAGTACACATGCTACCTCTATTGATGGACAACCTTGCTCACTATTTCAGATCTCCTCCTTCCAACTTAGTCATGGGGGAGATAGCCACCTATGCTAACTATTTTAGGCTCTCAGTTATTTTTGAATTTTTATTTTACACATTTTTCCAACTTTTCTTATTTTTTTTACACCATCGTTCATGTTTTTATTATTTCTTTATTTGCTTGATTTACTTTTATTCATCATCTAATAAGTGCTCATGATGTTGGATTGCATTATATCATATTGATTGCTAATGTTTGGTTTTTACCTTTGAATTATGATATTGATATTAAGGTATGGTTCTTTTGGTAAAACAGGCAATGAGTCCACACCGTCCACTCATCCATACAACTCTATGGTCTCCTTTAGCTTGGAACTGTATTGTCCCTTTTTTCTAAGTAAACTTGTTAATGAATTGGTGACTGGGTATTTTTCAAACCAAGGAAAGACTCAAAGGATGAGAAGGGTATGACTTCAAGGGGATTTGATGCATTTGTGCTGGCCATTCTCTTGGGTGTTGGGATGCTTTTTCTTGGGTCTTCTACCATTCTAACATTGTTCAAAAATTAAGAAGATGAGTGAATAAAAATAAGTCATTGCATGGTGTGGTTCTTACACACAAAAAAAAAAAGAGAAAAGTGAGAATTCAAAGCACACCCCTTATACATAATAAAGCAATATGGGCTACAAGCACTGGTTATGAAATTGGAAAGACATGTTACCCATGCCTAAAGTTTTCCTCTAACTAAGGCCCTTTCTCACTTTCTGCTTCTCCATCTCGCTCTCCTCGAGATGGTGGTCATTCTTTGTGAACGTATTCTTGTTGCTTCAAGAGGATGGATTGGCCAGGTGTATTGATGCAAGGTCACTGAATGTGGTTGGTTTGAGTCTGGATCTGGGATGAAGTTCTACTCAATTATCTTAAACATGAAATACACAAGGGGCTTTATACAACCTTGTTCTTGGGATTCCATTCCATTCTCTCATCCCCATCGTTCTTCCCATTTTCCACCTCATTGCTGGTTTTATCATTAGTCCATTTTGGGTTGATGCATTGTTTTTCTTTGGTGATTTCTTGTGGGTAAGTTTTGAACTCTTGCTTCCAAATGACATTCCTAGAGCCTACAGACTCTTTGGTCTGTGGTTTTGTCAGGGCATAAAAGGCATGAGCCTACTTTGGGGAGGACCCATTGGCATTCCTTTTTGTTGCAATTATTAAGTTCTTTTCCTTAAATAATTTTTTGCAATCAATCATCTCTTGTTTCATCCCCATCCATGTCATCCATTCTATTGGCATTGCTGTTGTTATTTTTTCCCATCTTTCTTGTTCCTCATATTTTTCCATCTTATAGCTACCAAAGGTTCGCTCTTAGTCATGGGGGACCTAGCACAAATTTTTCAATTTTTTTCATTTTACTATTCATCTAACCCCTACACCTTGGGTAGTCACCTGTGATAAATCTCTGAACCAGTTTCTGCCATAACCACAACTTAGCCAATGCACTTCATATCGAGGCAAGGTATCAATTGCATTGTGGTTTATCTGTCCTTGCTCATTTGTGACTATGTTGTGTGTGTAGATGGTGATCATATAGACAATGGACTGGGCTTGGAGGAAGCACTTAGGATGGATCGAAACTAGAGCATTTATGAAAGGAGCAAGTCTGGTGGCGTGGCTATGGATAAACAATGGAAGGCACAATCTTAGCATTGGTGGCAACACGCTTCATTTTCTTTCTCTCTCTTTCTCTACAAGCTGCCAAATAAAGGCTTGGATGTCATTTATGTATGAGTGTTCACCACAATGGTAATGAACACTAATGTTGTAATATGCTTATTGATCCGTTCATTGGGTACGTTGAGTCTGTCATCCCATTTCACTGTCAATTGTCAGTTAGTCAATAATCCCATACCTTCCCAATATTTTGTAAAGAACTTATTTATTTTCTTCTATACTCGAGGATGAGTTTTCATTTAGTTGTGGGGGTATGATGAGAGTAGTTACTCTAGCGATTACTCTAATTATTAGAGTGGTTACTCTAGCAGTTACTCTAGTGGTTACTCTAGTAGTTATTCTAATTATTAGAGTGGTTACTCTAGTGGTTACTTTAGCAGTTATTCTAATTATTAGAGCGGTTACTCTAATTATTAGAGTAGTTGCTCCCAAGCCTATAAATATAGTGCCCATGCGCACAATTGAAGAAATTCTTTCAGCAGTGAAGTAGTAAAACTCTTGTAGTCTGTTTGAAAGTTAGAGTATTTTCCAAGTGCTCACAGTAGGAGGTTTAAGTGTGGATGGATCTTTATTCGGGCATTGTATAATTGAGCACACCTTGTGTACGGCAATAAAGACAAGCTCTTTGATTCATCCTTGCAACACTTGAGATTTGTTTTCGTATGCATTTCTTTTATTTTATTTTCTTATGCATTTATTTTATTTTATTTTATGCACTTTACATTTATGTTATTAGCGTAGCAATTCATTTTGATCAATTAAGAAAATCATTAAATTACACTCAGTACGATCACTTCGAGCATGCGTGCAACACTTGGTAACCCAGTAATGATTAGCATTTGGTAATCCCAATAGTGTTGCACTAGTTTAGGATGTGTACAGCAAGTGAAAATGGATGCTGGTGTTAAGATTAGTTAGAACTTAGTTAATGAGTAGTTAAGATAAATTAGTCACTTAGTTATCTATGTTCTCCCTTATTAGCACAGGACATAAAAACATAAAAGATATAAAAATCATATGCCTCAAGCTTACTTAACCATACAATCATGACATATAAGTAAGTTTGGGAAGACAACGATCAACCAACCCATCTTTGTACCATAAAGGTACATAGGTGCTTAGTCCTTGGAATTCCACTAGATCGTGCGTGAAACGCTTGTATTCGTATGGTTAAGTGTAGGGGTACCTCGCCACTCATCAATGAGGATGAGGCAGTAGAAGAATGGTGTTGACTTATCCTCCTTTCATGACTTTGGTATTCTTGTTTGTAGGATCTGGTAAAAACACTTGGCCTTGAGTCCTAGTTATACTTTGAGTTAGTTGCCTCCCTCTTAGGTGTCTCTGCTAGGGTGGAATGCAGTTGAACTTTGGTAGGTTCCTCCAATTGGATGATAGGTGTCTGCAAATGGACTTCATGATTTTTGTGGAGTTGCTCAATGATGAATGCATCACCATCAAGCTCTTTTAAGATAATAGGATGGTTGACATTCTTTCCTTTGTTTTGGACATGTTTCATTCCCATGGTAGCATCTCTCTTTGCTTGCTCCTTAGTGGGTTGATAGGATCATGTCACGTGTTTAGTCACATGATACCTATTAAGTGCCTTACTTAGATTCATGCCTCTTAGAGTTGTCTAAAGCATGATGGGTGCTAAGTGCTCTAGAGGTAGAATAATGTTACCTTGAAGCTCTCTTCACCTTAGTTGCCCATCTTGGTGAAAGATGAAAGTAAAATTAGGATAATAAGAACCGTGATGAACATATAAGATCATTGCTTGCATTAGCATACTCCATTCCTCTTCGTCATTGATTCTGTTATTGCCTCTTTTTGTCTCTTTGGAAGGCGATGATGTATCCTTGTTTGAAGCTATGTTGTGGTTTAAGACATTTGGTTAAGTATGCTTACTTTTTAGAGTTATTAGAAAATTATGGATTTTAAGCTTAGGTTCTTAATACAACGAACTTTATGAAATCAATTACTCAACATACATTGACTTGTCCCTAACAATAGCACCAATGATGAGCAATGCAGCAATCAAACAACCAACCATATGAGTCATAGGTGTTCACACGTAACTAGATTGTAATTTGTGGACAAGGCAATGTTAATATGCTAGCAATTGGATTCAGTTCGAGACTGTTATCTTCCCATGTGAAGCTAGTGAAGTCTATGTGTATGGTTTAGCTCACTGTGAGGTACATGATATCTAATGTTGGTAGGCCATTGTTACTCCTAACAAACATAATGAGAATGAAAGTAGTTTCTAACTCTAAGTAAAATAAGTAAATAAATCTAGTCTAGCCTATGGCGATGACCATCTGTTCCTGATCTTCCGTACACACCTCAGGCTTTGTGTAACTACTACTAGGATACCAAGTGTACTACTACTAGGTGCACCAAGCGATAACACTATTGGGTTACCAAGCAATTACACTTTAGTGCTCGAGATTTGTTGTACTCATTCCACTCAATAACAATAGTAATAGAAAGTGCATGGAATAGTAAGACATTAACTAAGAAAAACAGTAAACATTATGCTAAGTAAAATAGGAAACTAGGATAATTCTACAATAACATGAAATAGCTCAATCTTTATTATCGGTTATACTTGTGCCCAAATACAAGATGTTCGAATAAAGACTTCATTCACTAAGTTACAATACATTGTAGGCATTCACACTTGAAAGAACTAGATTATGAAAATAAACTGAAAGAGTTTTGTTACTATGGAATGAAAACCTATTATGGATCCATGCACCGAAGTGCTTTATTTATAGGCTAGCATGCATCTTGTGATATCCTTTATATGATGACATAGCGTATGCTACGATATTGTATCTATGACATCATATATAAGATATTGTTACTAACAAAAATTTGACTTCATTAAAGCTCATCCCACTTGAACCTTCATGCAAAAGCTTGTAAAAGCAATGTGATCTTTCTCTCTCTCTCTCTCTCTTTTAAGAATAAAATAATATTCATTATTAATGTTGAGGTGAGGGAGGAATGTTAAGGTAGGAGACATGTATATGGTTATGTTTGGTAGAAAATTAATTAAATTATTGAGCAAAAGCAATGTGATCTTTCTTTCATTTGTATTAAAACAATAAAATAATATTTACCATTGATGTTGAGGTGATGGAGTCGCAAGTAAAAAATAAAATTTATCATTAATGATGAGGTGAGGGAGGGAGGAGGTATGTATATGGTTATGTTTGGTTGAAAAATGATGAAATTATCACTATGGTAATTGAAAAAAAGGAGGAAAGTTAAGGAAGCAAGTATTGTATGGTTGGATGGAAAATGATTAATTATCACGATCATAATTAGAGCTCATCCTACTTGAACGTTTAGTATTTACCACTAATGTTAAGGTGAGGGAGAAAAGTCAAGGTAAGAGGTATGTATACAACTAGGAACATTCAGCATTTCCCGCTAATGTTGAGGGGAGGGACAAAAGTCAAGGTAAGAAGTATGTATACGATATCATTGATGAAAAATTGAGGAAAGTCAAAGTTAGTATGTTTGGTAAAAAAGTTGTATTTATGGACTATGCATATTTACAATCAAAATTAAAACTTAGTTGAAAAGTTACGTTTGTAGGCCTATGTATATTTACAATCAAAATAATTAAGAAGGCTAAAAATAATTAAGAAGGCTAAAGTTTATATGCTCTTTTAAACCGTATTAATCAGGCTAGTTTTAAATAAAACGTATAAGATTGCTAGGTATGCCGGCAAAACCCGGTATGTTAGGCCGGGAAAAGTTGGTGTCGTGGTTATTAAACTTTAAGATTCCAGAAGGACACCGGGCCCTATAATTCGCCAAAGGACACTCAGAGCCCAATATTACGCGTCGTCTGCATAGGCGTAGTTGAGATGAGATGATGAGGAAGAGGATTGTTGAGGGTGGTTTCAAGAGAGATCTTGAAGGGGGCTGCAATGGAACGGCGATCTCTTAATGATTTTGGAAGCCTTCCTTGCAAAGGAGGGTCTTACCAGAATTGTCTGAAACGCTCTTGCAATGGAAAACACACTGCTTTCCAGGATTTTAGAGCCGTTTTGAAGGGCAGGGGTAGATATACCGTGTAAAAGTTGTTTAGTTAAATGATGATAGGCTTGGTAGATCCAACAGGTGTTCAAAGCATCCTCGGAGAGCTTTGTTTTGTTTTGCAGCTTTTTTTAATTTTTTCACTTTGAGCATGTAAATGGTTTTTTGCAGCTGTTTCAGAGGATGTCACCTACCTATTTTTCGTGCCTATAATCGCAACAGGTTTCCAAATGACTCTGGTAACCGGTCGTATCTTATTCATTGGGTTTCGGTTGCGCTATTTTTATCCTTGTAGTCGGCCAAAGCTATCTAAAATGGTTTTGAAAGATATGGAATGAGAAAGTTGTGCGGAAGGTTGTAAATTTTGTGCTGGGTTCTGTCCTACTCAAGTCTTAAAACCATTTCAGAAAGCTTTGGCGTCTACAAGGATTGAAATATCTGAAACTGTTACGATGGAGGTGATTGATTTCCAGGGTCATTTGGAAGCCTGTCGCGATTAGAAGCATTGCGTCTACAGATCATGTGAGCCATTTCAAAGAGGGGGTTGATCGATGATAATAGTGTTGGCAGGGGCTGATCGATGATATTAGTGTTGACAGGTGTCAGTTAAAGTTTGAGAAATCTGTAATTAATTTTGAGATCTGCCCTATGGCCATACGACATTGAATCGGATTCAAATTGGATCTATTAAATCGTGTTATATTTTTATGGATTTTTTAAAGCTTACTGGATTGTTTATTACTAATTCTGAAGCCAATGGAAAAGTAAAATTTGTATATTTGATTTTCCAGCTTTTAGATGAAAAAAATTGGAAGTTACAACTACCAACATGGGTGAAGGGTGAATATAACTGTTCTGCTTTTCTAATATTTACAATTTTAATCCGATTCTTACATCTGTTTATTCAAATTTTTCCATCAATTTATGAAAAGGGCTAGGCAATAACACTGAAGTTTGCTTCTTTCTTTTGAAGTTTGCTTCTTTCTTTTGATGTTAACTGTAGAAATCCAGAAATATTGATTGTATCTTTGTTTCTACTTTTGAAATTTATGCATTCTACTGCACACTCTTTGCTCCATACACCTCCAGTTTGAAAAGGGCTGATCAGATTTTTCAATCTATAGTGTAAGCATTGCTAGTGTCCAAATAATTTTTTGAAGATTTTTTTGTTGTATTTTTTATTTTTTAATAATGCATAACTTACACATTGGTAAAGTAAAGTTTGCAAGCATCCAAATGGTTTTGGCAACAGCTTCAAAACACCTGATTTTCAGCTGCAGATATTTTAATCCTCCCAGTAGTTATAACTGTTTGGAATAGTTTCATGGAAGATACCGGCTTAAACTTTACAAGCTTTTGTAGCTTGATAAATTTAAGTTTATTAGAGTCTTTAGGTGTACAAGGCATTCATTAGTTTTTTATCCAGAAGGAAGAAGGGCTAATAAATAGTTTTTGTATTGTCCTTTTTTCTAAATACAAAAGGGAATGCATTTATCCTCTGCGATTGCTTTCTTTGAAAGACGGTGGAGTTAGAAACACAGAATTTCTACTGCTACCCTTCTTTTGCAGAGCTATCAAAATTATTTAGATGCATGACAAAACTTACTCCGACTAAAAGTGTCAAGAGTCGCAACCTTTAATTCTTGTGTTTCCTGTTGCAGCAATCTAATGTATATGCATTAATACTTTACAATTCCAGACTCTTGGATGATGAACATTGTTAAAATAATGAATATCGCTGCATGAAGTTCCGGAAGGAACCCTATGGTAGAAAGAGAAGAGTGGCTGCCATTTGCCAATGTCGGTGCTTTTAGCATTTGGCAGAAATATTCATCATGAACCTTAATAATCAATGAATCTATGTAGAGTTATTGACTTAGAGGCTGTCATTTTAGGTCCCGCATTCAGGAATATAATTATGATTAATCATTTATGGCAGCTGGAAACTAAATATGATCTACGTTGTTTTTCACTTGCAAGAAAAATTACAGGAAGATTGAGTAGTTAATTTATTTTTCAGTATTAATTCATTTTATAATTGTTATAAAGTTACTTAGTTCTAGAGGCCGTATTCAAGGATATGGCCTTAACCTCAAATAGTGTGATATTTGGAAAAAAAAAAAAAACATTTCAAAGCTGTTTATTTTCTTGTTTAAAATTATTTTCTTGTTTAAAATCTTTCATATCTGCTGTTATCCGTTAGTTTTAGGGTCCACCCCATCCCAAGCCCTAAGCACATGATTGAAAGGTTTGACAATCGATTGTTCTCTGAGTTTACTATTCATGACAGTGTTGTTTTACTGGCACACAGCATGTTACAGTTTCGTTAGCATTTGCTGCACTAAAAGGTTGACGGTTTTGCTGAAACATAAAGCATTCTGCAATTTATTTAACATTCCTTAAACAAGAAGTATACTTCAGAAGTATAGTGTTTTGAATGCAGGGCACTAGAGAAGGTATCATTAACAAGTTAGTGTACATCAACAAGTTAGTGCACCTAAAATGCCTGAAAGGCCAATGGATTGAAGTTTAAGCCTATAAAGAGTTTATAAAAATTCAGGCCAATGGATTGAAGTTTAAGCCTATAAAGAGTTTATAAAAAAAAATTGCTGTTAAATTGCTGTTTAGGAAAGCAACTACAAGGAAGATAAAAAGATAAAAAAATAAAATAAAATAAAAAGAAGAAAAACACTGCAGGGGACAGGGAAAATGATTAAATGATTAAAGAGAATATTGAAGATTTCAAGAAATTGCAAATAAACAAAAATATAGTTCTATAAATTGCAAATAAACAAAGATTTAGTTCTTTATAGAGGTGAATGGTAAAAAAGATCTCATATAACTGATCTCATTTATGATCTCATTTTGTTGCAACAAGACAAAGGTAAAAGGATGAAGATGATTGTTAATTAGAATAGTGATATGCTTATCTAGCAATAAGACACCTAGAAAAGGGAAAAAAGGACGACAAAGCTAAGAAAGGATGAAGACGATTGTTAATCAGAATAGTGATATGCTTACAGAGGGTACTTATCCCAAAATACCAAAATAGGCTTGGAAGAACTGTAGTTAATATTGTTTTATAACTCAGAAAACACACTGAATGACCTCATTAACCATTGTGGTTCTTTGTCGGGTCAATTATGTGTTAGAAGCATGAACAATAAGAAAATTAAAAAATACTTATTTATTACAACCACCATCCATTTAAAAGAATTAAAAAAAGTGTACTGTTAACAATTATTATATGCAGTGATTGTGTGTGAATTGGTGACTAATCTGTTCTTACTTACAGCGCATAAAGTAGAGTAATACCTAGTTTAATTGAGCAAAAAATTGAGCTTTAATCGTCAAACCACAAGTCAAGAGAGTGGAGTTACACATGGCTTGTAAGTGCAGGCTGCAAAAGGTGTGCCAAGACAGTAGAGTTGCACATGGCTTCTAATCAGAGTCTGCAAAAGGTGTAAGCACAGCCTGTCCAGGTTATTCGCAGGTTATTGCTGTTGCTACGTTGAGACATGTGAATTTCTTGGCTGTTAACCCAAAATACCATCTGAAGTTCTGTTAAAGCTATTTTACACATTTACCCAAAAAAGTCTAATTGAAACCTGGTATTGATTTATGTTTTCTTAAAACGTTTCAGTATTTTATTTTCAACATGAAATAAATGAATAAATTTAAAAGAAAATAAGATATTTCGAGACTTCTAAGCCTGTTTATCTTCAAATAATATTGTTTGTGCGACAAAAATATTTGATGTTTTTAAAAAATCAATAAAGATTTATTTCAAATAGCAAATATGCAAAAATAAACGTAAAAGACAATAAAATGTAAACCGTAAAATTCCATGCCTGAATAGTTGTTGATGTACTGATGCAGGAGGTTTTACTTTGAAGGGAAATATTTTAAGATTGTATGGGACTTTGGGCCTGCCTGGTTGAATCTATGAGTGAAATCTGAAGCAATACAAATTGCCTTCAACCATGGATATAAGTCTTGCATCCTTGAATAAAATTCACATCAAAGGAGTAGTCGTTGAAAGTAGGTATGCCGCTGCTTCGAGCGAAAAATGCTACCTAACGGTTGCTGCGCTGCCATATCGTCAACTGCGCGAAAATGACACACTCATTTGTCAATTTAAAAGAATCGGATATTGTAACGCCCTGGCTAGGGTAGGGTAATGCCTAGAATCAAGTAATCTTACAATAGAAGCATGATAACTAAAAATCATTGATGTGTAGAATACATAATATTAAGGAAGGTTAAAATGCACAGAAATTTCATACCATATCAAAAATTAAACATACATTTCAATTTATAAAACTACAAGTCTCTACATAAATCAAACTATGCACTACTTTGCTAAAATACAAAAACACATAAACATCATCATCATATACAGAGAGTTTTATACAATGATACATAGTCCATACTATTGTACATGAAAATATACATTAACCAAGCACCGAAGATTTTTCCCTCCTCTACTCTCTCTCTCCATTCTCATCTAGGCTTTTGCACCTTTCACTTGTAATTAAATAAAGTCAGTGCACAATTGAGTGGGAAGCGTTTACACTTTCCCTACTAGATGGTCAACAAGTGCTACACTAAAGGAGAAGAGTGGGGTACAAGGAAACTTGCAACAACTGTTAGTCTTACGCATGCTCAAAACAACACACAACATATCACCTGACAATGCTAACATAATCATTATCGAAGAGGATAGATGGATATCGTACAATCATAGATAAAACCATGGTCCAACATCATCAATCATGCCCATGTCATCATACCCACAAAATACCATTAAACAGTCCATGATCCACATAATCATAATCTAATCATAACACATATTATCAACAATATGACTCACAAACTGATACTATCATATACATAGCCCATGTGGTCGTTAACATATCTACACTTAGTGTTGCATGTGAAACATTGCCATGAGTACTCATAACAACCATTGCCTACAGGTCTTTTATTAATCTTTTATTTATCCAACCAATGTTAGTGTTCATCAACTTGTGGTACGCAACCACTAGCCTTCTAGAGGACTAGCGATAGGGATGAACACACCTATGCCATGTACTAGCTGCAGGGATGAAAACACCTACGCTCTCCCACTTTCAAGATGAGCCTTGAGATAAGAGCCTCACCGATGCATCATAGTGGGGGTTAATCCACACTAAGTCTAGGGTGTCTCATCACTGACTGGTCCACACCCTCATCCTAGCACCACCCACCAACGACCGTCACAAGCGTCATCGCGAAGACATGTACACATTTTGATTAGCTTAAGCCAACACATGTCATAAGCACAACACATCTAAACAAATATAACATAACCACACATATTCACACATAATAGTAACAATCATTCCATGAAAACAATACCATGATTTGACAAAACAACATTAATACCACGATATGATAAAACAATGCCATATTTCTCAAATTGCGTGTACTTCCACACAAATGACCACTATAATAACCTTTAAATTGATATATTCCTAAAAACAAAACCAATCCCACGATTAGAAAGTACTTCCTAAAATGATCCCAATGATTCTAATTTTACCTAAATTGGACTCCTGGAAGCAAAGCTATACACATTCATTGTTTGATTGCTAAAATAATATTTAACAATATTTAATTACCACCATGAAGGATTGGAACTCCCAAAATTGCTTGTGTCCCAATAGGTCCTAAAAATATCATATTCCAATCATACCAGTCTCATCAACATCACATATCATATTCTACAAGTTTACATCATACCATACAATGCATATATATTAATACACAACTTGTAACCAAAATCAGACAATTTTAGGAAATAGGCAAAACAACATGTCCATGCTCAATCTTTGAGCTATCTACCCCACATGCCCACATCGCGTAATCATATACACTAATCTAGCAGAAAAATACAAGGAAAAGGTTAAGAAAACTCACCAATTAAAATTGTTGGGGCAAAAAAGCTGAAATAAATAGAAAACTCTCAAAAACCTGGTAGGACTCCTTTTCACTCCCAACAAGTTTTGCACCTATGTAGTTATGACTGCAACAATCCCAAATCTAGGTTCAAAGTAAGCAAAAATTGTTATACAAAGTGATGAGTGGTGAGGTACCCCTACACTCAACCATACGAAACGAGCGTAGCACACGCGATCCGGTCGAACTCCGCAGACTAAATGCCTAAACGCCGCAAGAAACAGTTGGGGTTAATTAGTCGTTGTCTTCCCAGACTTACTTGTTGTTGTCACAGTGTATGGTTAAGTAAGTCCGAGGTATATGATTTTTTTGATCTTTTACAGTTTATCTCCTATGCTAAACGGTGAAGGGTTGAGAAACTAAAATTAACTCTAACTACAACACTAAGTCCTAGCGTCAGCATCCGTTCCCACTTGCCGTACACACCCTGAATTGTGCAACTGTGGCTACCAAACGCTAATCGTTACTGGGATTACCACACGTAACGCACGTGCTCGAAGCTGTTGTACTGAGGCACCTAAGTAGCCTAAGTGTGACAAGCAGCCAATTCCTTGACTAGCCGTACACATCCGAAGATGCTCGTAATCAAGTCATACTTGTCCCATGTTCTAGGAGAAAAGGGTGAGAGAATCTAATCGCGATGAGTAGCCGATTCCTTGGCTAGCCGTACACGTTCGTCAACGCTCGTAACCAAGTCGTACTCATGCCGCATTACTAGGAAAGCAATAAATAATATTAATTAAACCTATCCATGCACTGCAAGGTTTATCCACAAAGCTCGTCTTTATTGCCGTACACAACTTGCGTTCAGGTACAAAGCTGCTCGAATAAAGAACCGTTCACTTGGGGGACTCCTACTGCGGGCACATGGAAAATATTCTATCTCTGGGGTGATCAATCCGCCAGAGCTTCGCTACTTTACACCTATGATTCGAAATGAGGGGAGTGCTGCCTCTTATTTATAGATTTGGCGGCGGACCGTGATATCGTGTATGCGATATCACAGGGGACGACGCGATATCGCGTACGCGATATTGTAGGGGATGCGATATCGTGGTGGTTACGATATCGCGTACGCGATATCGCGGCTTGTGCATATGGCGTCTCATCATACCCCCATGACTGAATGAAAACTCATCCTCGAGTTCTTTACAATAATATCAAGTAGGTATGGGATTATTGAGGGGAATGGAACTAATGGAATGACATGTGAACGGTTCATTATTACAAGACTTGACAAGACTGGTGTTCATGACAACAAGGGTGAACACCTTATTACAATGACATCAGGCCTTTGTTGGCAACTGAGAGAGAAAGAGAGAGAGAGAAGAGAAGAGAAGAAGAGAGAAGAGTCTTGTTGCTGCCAATGCCTAGATTGCGCCTTCCGTTGTCCATCTGTAAGCGCATAATCAATTCTGCACCTTGCATAGCTGTTTCAGCGCTGCTCCATTCCAAATGTTTGCTCCAGATCCATTTCGTTGTTGTATGATTGCCATCTGCACACACAACACAATCATATATTAGCAAGGGTAATTGAATCATTAAGTAATTAATACCTTGCTTCGGTGTAGGTTCATTGGATAGGTTGTGGTATGGCTGATATGGACCTGGGAATATGTTACTGATGACTACCGAAGGTGTAGGGGTTAGGAAGAAAAACGAAAAAATTTGGGGCTTAGGAGAAAAATCAAAAAATCAGGCCCCATACCCCCATGACTAATCGCAAACCTTCGGGAGCGTTAGAATGGAGAAAGAAAAGGAGTAAGAAAGATAAGTAAAAAGGGATAACTATGACATCAATGAAATGGATGTCAAGATGGAAATGAACGAAACTAAAATCAATTGCAAAATGTTAAGGGAAAGAAGTTAACTAATGTTCCAAATAGGAATGGCAATGGGTCCTCCCCAAAGCAGGCTTATGCCCTTAATGCCCTGACAATCCCACATTCAAAGAGTCCGTAGGCTCTGGGAATGTCCTTTGGAATAAGAGTTAAAGTCTTAACCGCAAGAATTTACCAAAAAGAAAACAATGCATCAACCAAAATATATACACTAATGATACACCCGGCAATGAGGTGAATAATGGAGAGAATGATGGAAAGAAGAAGATGGAATGGGATCCCAAGAACAAGGTGGTGTACAGCCCCTTGTGTGTTTTATGGTTATGTGACTTGGCAAGTCTCATTCCAACTCAGGCCTCAAACCAACCACTTCCAGTGACTTCGCATCAATGCATTCGATTAAACCATCCACTTGTATAACAAGGATGCATCTTCAAAGAGCCACTACCATTTTGACGAAACAAAGGAGGAAATGGGAAGCGAGAAGGGCCTTAGTTAGAGGGAACACTTTGGTTCCATAACCAGTGCTTGTAGCCCAAATTTTATTTCATCTAAGGGGTGTGCTTTGAATCCTCACTTTGGTTGTTTTTTGTTTTTTTTTTGTGTTTTGTGTTTTTATGCATGGGGACCACACCATGCAAAGACTTCTTATTTTTATTATCTCAGCTTCCGAAGAATAGGTAACATCAGAGTGCTAAGAAAACTCAAGAAGGAACATCCAAGTGCCCAAGTGAATGACCAACACAAAAGCACCAAGTTCCCTTGAAGTCACACCCTTTGCAATCCTTGAGTCCTTCCTTAGTTTGAGAA
>MNCI01009948.1:0-47147 GCA_015680685.1 Gnetum montanum | reverse complement strand
AACTTCATGGGCTCTCAATTGGAAAAGTCTCCCTTGGGTGTAAGTCCCAAGAGTTCTTCTCGTTTCATTTCTTAGCCCATCCACGATGTGGTGAAGTTGATCCCGCTTAGCGTACCCATGGCCCAGGCAATGATGTAGCAGTGTATAGTAACAGGCCATGGCAGCATCCAAGGATTCATAAGCACCTTGTTTCCAGCCTTGGATCTGCTTACGCAAATTGGACACTCTGGAGTACGTTTGATATTGTTGTTGAACAATTCAAGCATCATACTCCACCTCCTGATGGTTTCCGATTCTAAGGACCGGTACCAGCTCTCTGCTTCTTTAGTGAGTGTCCTTGGGAACAACTTGAGCTTCTGCCACTCATTATCTATATTCTGCAAGGCACAAGCATCGTGGAATGCCTGTAAATGATGTTGAGGATCAACGTTGTACCCCCCTTCAAAACATGGAATATTATTTATGTCCAAACGCTTGATCCTACTATCTTTTAAGTGCCTTGTGGGGATCCTAACTGCCTCTGTGATATCTAGCATGCTTCAGGTTGTGAGTAGGAGTTCGTCATGATCATCCCTGTCATGATGTCTGTGATGTCTTCGTGGTGGTTCCCTACTTTCCCTACGTCCTTGCCCTTGTCCTAACTCCTCTCGACCTTCCTGTCGAGGTCTTTCATCTTCCTTTTTACTTTTACCCTCTCCGTTATGCTCACGATGGTTGCGCCCAGATGTGGAAGGAGAGTGTGAATGATGAGATGAAGGAGAAGAGGAAGGGGATCCATCACCATGGTGATGTTTCTTACCTTCTCTTTGGCTGCTGCAACCCCGATTGTTGTGACGATCTAAGTGTCCGTCCTTAGTGTGAGTGGTTGTTCTTGCTGTGAACAGTTGGTGCTCACGAGGATCAGAGCCTGTAGCATGTACAGTTGATCGAAGGCCCTGATGCCTAACCTCTTTGCCATTGTGAGGAGGAGGAACATCATTTTCTAAGAAACTTATTATGAGGGTTTTCTCGTCTCCTATTTCACTAAGGACATGGGGGACCTTGCCCTTCAACAATGAATGTAGGCTCTCCTGCCTTTCGTCCCAAATATGTTGGGCATTTGTGGGATGATAATCCCTTGTGTCAAAGTTATCCAGAACGTATTCTACAAATAGTTCTTGCATGCCAATCTGTGCTAAAGGACAGAAAAGCATGTTAGGCACTGATCGATCTGGGGGTAACACAATGTTACCTTGCAAATCTCTCCATCACAGTTGTTCGTCTTGGTGGAGAATAAAAGTAAAGTCAGGCACATACTCATCGGGATGAGTATATGTCATCTTAGATTGTTTAGGACATGGCTGGTCTAGGTTATGTGTATGATGCTGACTGTCTTCTGTGTTATCCTTAGGTGAGTTAATTTCATGAGAAGAAGCCATTTTAATGGTGTGCTATTCACCGTTATTTCTGTTCTTATTTAACTAATTAACCTGAAGGTTCATTAAAGCTCACAAAGATGTGAAAATTTCCTAATGTTCTAATTGGCGTAAAAACACTTAGTCCCCAGAAACGGTGCCAATGATGAGTGGCGAGGTACCCCTACACTCAACCATACGAAACGAGTGTAGCATGCATGATCCAGTCGAACTCCGCAGACTAAATGCCTAAACGCCGCAAGAAACACTTGGGGTTAATTAGTCGTTGTCTTCCCAGACTTACTTGTTGTTGTCACGGTGTATGGTTAAGTAAGTCCGAGGTATATGATTTTTTTGATCTTTTACAGTTTATCTCCTATGCTAAACGGTGAAGGGTTGAGAAACTAAAACTAACTCTAACTATAGCACTAAGTCCTAGCGTTGGCATCCATTCCCACTTGCCATACACACCCTGAACTATGCAACTATGGCTACCAAACGCTAATCGTTACTGGGATTACCACATGTAACGCACGTGCTCGAAGCTGTTGTACTGAGGCACCTAAGTAGCCTAAGTGTGACAAGTAGCCGATTCCTTGACTAGCCGTACACATCCGAAGATGCTCGTAATCAAGTCGTACTTGTCCCACGTTCTAGGAGGAAAGGGTGAGAGAATCTAATTGCGATGAGTAGCCGATTCCTTGGCTAGCCGTACACATTCGTCAACGCTCATAACCAAGTTGTACTCATGCCACGTTACTAGGAAAGTAATAAATAACATTAATTAAACCTATCCATGCACTGCAAGGTTTATCCACAAAGCTCGTCTTTATTGCCATACACAACTTGCGTTCAGGTACAAAGCTGCTCGAATAAAGAACCGTTCACTTGGGGGACTCCTACTACGGGCACATGGAAAATATTCTATCTCTGGGGTGATCAATCCGCTAGAGCTATACTACTTTACGCCTATGATTCGAAATGAGGGGAGTGCTACCTCTTATTTATAGATTTTGCGGTGGACTGCAATATCGCGTACGCGATATCACAGGGGATGCGATATCGTGGCTTGTGCATATCACGTCTCATCACAAAGCTTAGAATTCAAAAAAAAAAAAAAAGTGGAACAGAAGAAGAGAGAAGAAGGAAAAACAAAAGAAAATAGGCTCCTATGCATTTTTGTTTTCCCAAAACAAAAGAAAACAGACAAACCCTAATTTTGTTTATAAGCGATGGTGCAAAAGGGTGGTGGGTCTTTTTTCATTTTAAAATAAAAAAAAAGGTTTATAACTCATGCATAAACGTTACCTATATGCATTGGTTTTTTTTCCAAACAAAAACACAAAACCAAGGTAGCGCATGTCATGTACAAATGAAACATAACTTTACTTTTGAATTTTTTAATTATTTTTTTAAATGAAATATTTTCATAAGTGATATTTATTTTTTTCCTCTACAACTAATGCCATGAACTTTAATTATGTGTAATAAACACACCGGGACTCCAAATCAAAATCTATTTGAACCTACGGGATCTTTATCAAATGCTCTATACATTCACATGCTAAAATCACAATTGAACATTATGCAATATAATGCTATCTTGCAAATGCATAAATACCAAAATCACACATAAACCATAAAGACATACTAGATAGGTGCGCTTGTACCCCAATCTAACACCCCTAATAGCAACCTCACCTATTTAACACATCATAGAGGTCTAGTGTACATAATAACGTTAGTTAAGTATGTTAAGACATCATAATCGTAATGTAAAGGTGAAGCCTAATAACATATAAAATACATTTATATTACATTAAATTGTTCTCGAAAACCCACTAGGACTCCACACACGTAATATATAAATCATAAGCATATAACCATACCTAATGTCTTTAGATGGGATGTAACACTCTTCCCTCCTTGAGAGTCTTCCTCCTAGAAGATCTCAAGATGAGTTGTGCACATCTCAATCTCCACCTTCCAAGTAGCCTCTGAAGCTCCATGTCTACTCCATAAAATCTTAATCATAGGTGCAACTTTACTACATAGTTGTCATAACATATGATCAACAATCTCTATTGGCTACTCAACATAATTGACATCAGATTGTAGATGTATCCTTGAATGATCAATCACATGATGTTCATCAGGCACAAAACGTTGTAGCATAGATACATGAAATACATCATGGATATGTGCCAAATGAGGAGGTAATGCTACTTGATAGGCTAGTCTCCCAATCTACTATAACACCTAAAATGGACCAATGTATCAAGGAGCCAATTTCCCTTTTCAGCCAAATCGAGTAAGCCCTTTCAAGGGAGAAACACAAAGAAATACATGATCTTTAAATGCAAACTCTAGTGGCCTTTGACACCGATTGACATATGTTGCTTGTCTATCCTGTGCAACTCTCAATCTATCTCAGATCTCCCAAATCTACTCTGTAGTATGCCTCACCAAATTTGTGCTCACTTGCTAACGATCTTCTATGGTATCCCACCATAAAGGTGTTCTACATGGCCTACCATATAAAATCTCATACGATGTTGCTTGCAAACTCTCTTGATAAATATTATTATATGCAAATTCAACTAATGATAACATCTGATCCCAACCTTCTCTATATTGTAAAGCATAGGCTCTCAACATGTCTTCTAGAATCTAATTCACCTGCTTAGTTTGACCATCAGTTTGTGGATGATATGCCAAAATCATGTTCAGTTTTGTACCCATGTTCTTTTGAAATACCTACAAAAAATGTGACATGAATCGAGCATCTCTATCACTAATAATCCGTCATGGTAGATTATGCAACCACACTATCTCTACAAGAAAGAGATGTGCAATTTCTATTGCACTTATTAATGAATATGTGGCAAGAAAATGGACAAACTTTGTCAACAAATCAACAACTAAAAATATAACATCATGGCCATTGTGAGCTTGCAGAAGACCAACAATGAAATCCATACAAATGACATCTCATTTCCACTAAGGAATGTCATGGGAATGCAAATATTCCCCAGGTATTTGATGCTATATCTTCACTTGCTGGTAAATTAAACATTGCGATACATACTCTTCTACATTCCTCTTCATACCATGCCACCAATACATTTGTCGTAAAATATGGTACATTTTCTAACTACTTGGATGCATTCGGTATCTGCTCATGTGGGCCTCATCCATCAACTAAATTCATAGGGCTTTTGGAACACATACTTAACCATCCCTCTGTAACACTCCATGACTATCCACAGAGCAGTCCATTAGAGGTAATCTGTTGCCTCAATTCTTGACACCATGGATCATGTCATTGTTGCTCTTGTATCTGCTCTTACAAATGTAATTGGATTGTCACGTTATTAAGCTTACTCACCACCCTACTCAATGCATTTGCTACTTTATTAGCCTTTCCAAGCTTGTATTTAATAGTGAAATCAAAATTAGCAAATAGCTCCACCCATCTACATTGTTGCAAGTTTAACTATTACTAACTTATAAGATATTTGAGGCTATTATGATCAATCCAAATAGTAACCTACTCCCCATATAGATAATGCCACCAAATCTTCAATGTGAATATCACAACATCCAACTCTGGATTATGCATGGGATATCTAGTTTCATGTGGCCTCAATTGATAGGATGCATAAGCCACAACTTTTCCATCTTGCATCAACACACAACCAAATCCATCCCCTAAAGCATTAGTACTAACATCATATGAATGTCCTAGTATATGAGATATTAGCATTGGAGTAGTCACGAATCTATGCTTCAACTCTTCAAATGCGGCATGACAAGCTGGGCCCTAGGTAAAGTTAGTCTCCTTCCTTAACAATCAAGTGAAAGGAGATGCTATGCAAGAAAAATGTTTCAAAAACCTCTAGTAATATCTTGCTAATCCTAAGAAGCTTCGTAACTCCACTACTAATTGTAGCATAAGCCAATCATAAATAATTGCAATCTTTGTATGATCCATAGAGATACCAACTCTTGACACTATATGTCCTAAGAACTGAATCTTTGATTGTCAAAATGAACACTTGGATGGCTGAGTATACAATTGGTGCCCCCTCAAAGTCTATAAAATCATTTACAAGTGCTTTGCATGAAATTGCTCATTAAGGGAATTTACTAAGATATCATCTATGAACACAATCATAAATCGATCTAGGAATAGTTGCATCATACTATTCATGAGGTGCATGAAAACTACCAACTTAAAGGGAAGCACCAAAAACTTATAATGTCCATATCGTGTTCTAAATGTTGTCTTTGACACATCCTATTCCTAAACCTACACTTGA
Organism: Gnetum montanum; assembly: GCA_015680685.1. NCBI lineage: Eukaryota > Viridiplantae > Streptophyta > Gnetopsida > Gnetales > Gnetaceae > Gnetum > Gnetum montanum. Next base: position 41,431 of record MNCI01009948.1, on the reverse strand, counting down.
TGATACCCAGACTTAAGATCAATCTTTGAGAATATATGAGCTCCCCAAAGCTGGTCAAACAAGTCATCGACACATGGTAGAGGATATTTATTTTTCATAGTCACCTGGTTTAGCTACTTGTAATTTATGCATAGCCATAAACCCCCATCCTTCTTTTTAACAAATAGCACTGGTGCATCTCATGGTGATACACTAGATCGAATAAGGCCTTTGTTTAGCAATTCTTGTAGCTGAATCTTTAGCTCTACTAGCTCTATGGGAGACATCTTGTGTGTAGCCTTTAAAATAGGCTCTATACTAGGTTTAAGTTCGATCTCAAACTCAATCTCTCACCTCAATTGCAAACCTAGTAATTCTAACTGGAATAAATCAGAGAATTTGTGAACCACAAGAATTTGATCTATCTCCATCATATCTATTTTATATATTATTGCCAAAAAGAATTCTTGCCCTTTTTGAAGCATCCTATGATACATCTAAGAGGAGACCAAATCTAGATGCATAGTCCTTGGATGAGTTTGTACCTCAATCAAAGCACCATCAATTGATTTTATTTGTAGGAGATTTTTTTGATAGTCCAAATTAGCAGTGAACTGAAACAACTAATCCATCCCCAAAATTACATCATATACCCTAATATCCATAACATGTAAATCACTAACCCACTACACACCTTCCAATTCTATTGGCACACCTATACACACATGATCAATCTGAGTTTCATAACCCCTACCAGAAGATACTATCAACCCAAGAGAAAGCGAATGACATACAAAAGCTACATGATGTGCAACTATAGGATCTATGAAAGAATGACTAGCATCTAGATCAAATAAAATCAACACAGCAAAGCCCAAAATCATACCTCTGATCTCCATCACTATGTTTGGCTGCACATCCAAATACTGGTTTGTTAAGGCACACCCCCATCCTTGAGTTCTTTGGTTTCCTCTTCTAGGTTGAGTGATTGGTGCTTCACATCCACCCTAAATTGGAGGTCACTCTCCTTGGCCTTTGCCTCCTCCACTACTACCTACCTACTTTGGGCAATCTCGAGCTTGATGCCCTAGCTACCCACATGCAAAATAAATTTGGCAATCCCTTTACATATGACCAGGCTACCCACATCTATAACAAACAATAACTCAATCGCTAGCTCCAACGGTAAGACCATGAGCAAGTGTTGGATGCTCTTCTCCATGGCCCCAAGCTTGCTTAGAGGGGCTAGGCCTCTCTTTGGATGTTGGTCCTCTCTTCTACCCCTGTCACCTCTCTCGATGCACTGTATCTTCCCACTAACTCTTCTCTAAATCCATGGTTACTACTCTAGTCTCACCATAAGACATCAATCTAAGGGGTAATAGGTGATCCTTCAAAGATGGCCTCAAATCTCAAACAAATTTGTTCACCTATGCCCAAGCATCTATCTACATCTATGCTATGTAACTACTCAGCTTAGAGAAACAAGCATCATACTTTTCCATAGAACAAATACCCTAATACAAATGATAGAACTCATTCTCCTTGGCTTGAGCATATTAGGTAGACATATAAAAAGCTTTGAAAGATGTTAGAAAATCATCCAATGCCACCTCTTGACTAGTCCATCCCTTGGCCTATTCTTCAATCATCCACCAACGTTGGGCAATACCAATCAATTGATAAACTACCAAGCAAGTCTACTGAACCAATGAACATCCCATCAAATCAAAAGTATTTTGCAATTCCTCCAACCATTCTATAGCTATAGTGGAATCCTCAGTGCCATGAAATTTAGGAGCTCCCAACTTCTGAAACTAATCTATTAGTTCCTTATTAATAGGCTACCTGTTTGATTCTCCAAGGCCTCCACTACCACTACCACTTTGCACTTCCCTGATAGTGGGAATGGGAGCATCACTAGCTGTAACATGCTGCTATAGGATCTATAACAATTGTTGTATAATCTCTTGTTGCCTATTTGCAAGATCACTACTAGATGTTTGAGGAGGCTACTCCTATCCATCATTAGGTCCTTCTAGTCTACAAGCTCCACTAGCATCATGATCATGTCTACTATACATATCTATAACTTGAAATCACAAATGAGTGAGTATCCCAACCATCATACAACATTGAAGTAAACTAGCTTCAATACCATAATGTAACATCTCACCTTAGCTAGGGTAGGGTGATGTCTAGGATCAAGTAATCTTACAACAGAAGCATCATAATTAGAAACCATTGATGTGTAGAATACATGATGTTAAGGAAGGTCAAACTACATAGAAATTTCATACCACACCAAAAATTAAACATACATTTCAATTTATGAAACTACATGTCTCTACATAAATCAAACTATGCACTACTTTGCTAAAATACAAAAGCACATAAACATCATCATTGTATATATAAGAGTATAGAGAGTTTCATACAACGATACATAGTCCATGCTACTATACATGAAAATATACATTAACTAAGCACTGAAGACTGTTCCCTCCTTTACTTTCCCTCTCCATGCTTGTCTAGGCTCTTGCACCTTTTACCTGTACTTAAATAAAGTTAGTACACAATTGAGTGGGATGCCTTTACACTCTTCCTACTAGATGGTTGACAAGTGCTACACTAAAGGAGAGGAGTGGGGTACAAGGCAACCTACAACAACTGTTAATCTTATGCATGCTCAAAATAACACATGCACCATATCTCCCATAATACTAACATAATCATTATTGAAGAGGATAGATGACTATCATATGATCACAAATAAAGCCATAGTTTGACATCATCTATCATGCTTGTGTCATCATACCCATGCTATACTATTAAATAGTCCATGATCCACACAATCATAATCTAATCATAACACATATAATCAACGATATGACTCACAAACTGATACTATCATATACATATCCCATGTGGTCACTAGAATATTCGCACTCAATGTAGCATGTGAAATGTTGCCATGAGTACTCATAACAAAAATTTCCTACAAGTCTTTTATTAGTATGTTATTTATCCAATTGGTGCTAGGGTTCGTTAGCTTATGACTTGCAACCACTAGCCTTCTAGAGGACTGGAAATAGGGATGAAAAGACCTATGCCATGTACTAGTTGTAGGAATGAACACACCTAAGATCTTCCACTCTTGGGATGGGGCCTAAGATAGGAGCCTCACCGATGCATCACAGTAGGGGTCAATTCATACTACATCCAAGATGCCTCATCACCAACTGGTCCACACCCTCATGCTAGCACCACCTACAAACAACCATCATAAGCATCATCACGAAGACATGTACACATTCCAATTGACTTAAGCCAACACATGTTATAAGCAAAACACATCCAAAAAAACATAACATGACCACACATATCCACCCCTAATAGTTATAGTCATTCCATTAAAATAATACCATGATTCAATAAAATAATATTAATACCACAATATGACAATACAATATCATATTTCTCAGATTGCATGTACTTTCACATAAATGACTGCTATATTAACCTTCAAAATGATATATGCCCAAAGAGAAAACCAATCCCACAATTAGAAAGTACTTCTCGTAACAATCTCAACAATACTAATTTTACCTAAATTGGACTTCTAGAAGTAAAGCTATGGACATTCATTGTTTGACTACTAAAATAATATTTAATTATCACTAGAAAGGATTGGAAATCCCAAAAATTCTTACATCCTAATAGGCCTTGAAAATATCATATTCCAATCATACTGGTCTCATCAACATCACATATCATATTCTATAAGTCCACATCATATCATACAATGCATATATATTAATACACAAGTCGTAACCAAAATTGGACAATTTTGGGAAATATGCAAAATAACATGTCCAAGCTCAATCTTTAAGCTATTAACCCCACATGCCCATATCATATAATGATATATACTAATCTAGCATAAAAATACAAGAAAAAGGTTAAGACAACTCACTAATTAAAATTGTTGGGGCAAAAAGACTAAAACAAACAAAAAATTCTCAAAAATATGGTAGGACTTCCTTTCACCCCCAAAAATTTTTGCACCTACGTAGATATGATTGCAGCAATCCCAAATCTAGGTTCAAAGCAAGCAAAAACTATCCACAAAGCTTAGAATTCAAAAAAAATATGGAACAAAAGAAGTTCCTTCTATGCATTAGTTTTTCTTTTCCAAACAAAAAAAATAAAAACATAAAACCAAGGTAGTGCACATCACATGAAAATGGAACATAACTTTACTTTTAAATTTTTTAATTATTTTTGTAAATGAAATATTTTCATAAGTGTTGAGTGGCAAGGTACCCCTACACTCAACCATACGAATACGAGTGTTTCACTCACGATTCGGTCGAACTTCGTAGATGGGCTAGTTGTGGTATTTAGATAGTTACTCATAGGTTGTAGTTCGTTGTCTTCCCACCTAGACTAGTATTAGCTTTGTCATGTATGGTTTAGTCTAGAGTGAGGTGTATGATGTGTTTTCTAACCTAGTGCTACTCTTAGAGGCAATGGGAAATATCTTTAATTAAGCTAAGAAGAAAAAATGTGAGAGAGAATCTAAGCTAGCCTAAGTGCAATGAGCATCCATTCCTTAATCATCCGTACACATCTTGGACTTCATGCACAACTACCATTGGGATTACCAAGCACAGATCCTAGGTACGCTATTGGGTTACCAAGTAGTCACACTTAAATGCTTGTAATCAAGTCGTACTCATTCCATGTTTAACAGGAGTTTAGGATGAAGAGATATTAACTAAGAAAGTAGTAAATAAAAATTAAATAAATAATTAAGCTAAGTGGATGCTGCAATGATGAAGTAATCTTGATCTTTATTTCTGGTCATGTGCATGTCCAAGTATGTCACACTCGAATAAGGATGCTGTATAATTACAATCAACACACTGCGAGCATGCACTGGGAGAAAAGAGTTGAGAGAAATCTAAACTTAAAACTTACAATAAAATCTAAGAACTAAAAAACTACCTATCAAAACTTCCTACCTCTTATTTATAGATGAGGAGACAAGCTACGATATCGCGTACGCGATATTACAGCTAGGTTGCGATATCGTATACGTGATATCGCGTTGGGTGTGATATCATGGTTATGATATTGCGTATGTGATATCATGTCAGCTGTGATATCACAACTGCGATATCACGGCTGCAATATAACAGCTAGCAAATTGATGACTCATCATACCCCCATAACTGAATGAAAACTCGTCCTCGAGTTAAAGTGAGAACAAGCTCCATTGATTACATAGTGGATAGGTATGGGATTATTGACTAACTAGAATGGATTCATGCCACAGTGTGGAATTAGAACAAAATTAAGACACAACATAAAAGAAAATCCTATGATTACAAAATTGGATGGAACTCATGTGGTTCCTGGTGGCGGTGGATCCTCCATGGATGTCTTTCCCTTTTCTTGCACTCCAGGTCTTGGGATTTGATGGAGTTGAAGTATGGCCTGGAGTTTCTCCACTTGTAAGGCCTTGAGCACCTTGGCGTGCACGTAAGTTTGTGCTTGTGCCATAGAGACATCCTAGTTAGCCTTCTCTTTTTCTTCTACCACCCTTTTATTCTCTGTCAACAGTTTATTAAGTTGCTCAGTTCTAAAAGTGTCCAACTAGTTTTGAGTAACCTTTGGCCCTGTATTCGGAAGGTTTAATACTTCTGAAATGGCTTGAATAGAGAAATCAATAGTCACACCACAAATGTTAACCGTGGTGCCTTCTTCTTTGTTGTGCCAAAATTGGTACGTTTCCCCTAAGTACCAGGCATCACTTTCAGAGAGGGTAGGCCATAATGAGGGACATTTGAGGTGATCCCTAATGACCTCTGGAGAAAATTTTGCAAAAGGTCCAAAGTTTAATTCCATGATCACTACAGTGAATATGGATCTTTCATGGATGGTCTAAACACAATCCTAGGGCAATGTGAGATATCATCCTTGTTTAGATGCTGCAATAGCTCCTCCTTTTTCTTGCCTTGATTGTACAGTAGCAGGGTTTTCTTGGTGGATACTAAATGATTGTTCCTCCTGCTCTACATGTTGTTCGGTAGGAGCTTTTACTTCACCTCTCCTAGGTTGTTTGATCACACCTTGAGCAGGACCTTCCTGTTGTCCGTGTTTCTGGGCCATCTGCAATCACACGGGGCCAATCGTTAGTAAGGTTGTTACCAAAGTTAGGTTATATCTTACTTCTTGCCTTAATAGATTTACTTTATTTCCATGTGATGTTAATTATTGGAAGAACATGCCCCTGAAAGATTACAATGTTGAGTCCTATTTACTTAGGTGGTTTCCAAATTTAATTTTTTGGTATAGCTAAGGGAATGAAATTTTTTTTGACACATTTTATTCTTAATTTTACAATAAATTACCCTTAAAGATGTCCTTCGGGTGATGATGAATTTCAAAAAAATTTATGCACTATTCGGCATGTGCCCCTCCCCCACGGCTATGCTGAACACTTCAGGTTCATGTAGGTTCAAATGGAATGAAAATTGGAGTACCAGCGAGCAAGTTATGGATATGAAAGAAAGGGATGTGTAATCGTGAGTCATAGAGAGGAATTTGAAAAAATTCCCCTACGTGAATAGTTGCAAATGATTTTGATTAGCACAAGGGGGTCACGTATATATATTTCCATCAAAGTTAGGGCAATTAGAGAATGTACCAAAATTTTAATTTTTAATTTTTGAAATTAAACAATGTAAACTAAGAACATTTGGATGATTCTTAAAGGGTTACAGTGTAATTCAACTAGTTCTGAAGGCACAAAAATTATGATGGTGTGGAATTTATCAATAAGGACCTCGAATGGTAGAGAAAAAGGCTATGTGATGGTTCATAGGAATGTTGAATTAGAGGGATAATAATAAGGGAAAGAAAATCATTGGCAATATGCTAAGGGTAATAAATGGTGTGTGGAAGATGGGTTATGAGTGAAAATTACAAAATTGTGCAAGTGGGTCCTCCCCAAAGTAGGTTCCAACATTTAATTCCCTTTCGTAACCACACTTAAAAGTGTCCGTGGGCACTCGAAGGGTTAAATGTAATCCACACTGATTCCACAAAACACACACATGTAAATATCAGTAGAATGAGATAATAATTCTACATTACACATGACATGAGCTACAATTACACGAATAGTGAGATGAGACAAACTATAGAAGGGATTGTAGAGATTGGGACATGAGGTAACTGACCCAAGGCACAGTGAATCCTACGTGTAATGCATGATTAAGATGTCATTAACCCGTCATTCCAAGATCAGGACCAAGTCCATTCCTCTAATCAGTGACACCGCATTGTTTCATCCCATGATGAGTGACTATGAGAGTACTAGAATAACAAGGCGTACGATCACTTGGAATTTTGTTCAAGGGAGGAGTGATTTTTGTTTTGTGGTACTTCCTTTGTTTTTTTCTCTTTCTTCTCCTTTTTTTTCTCTTTATTGAATTTAGAGAAGCTACCAACCTTCAGGCATGGGTGCATGTCTTTCTAGTGGGACCTCCTAGAATAGCATTGGATTTTTGAGTGTCTTTTGATTACTCTTACTCCCATTTTTCATTAGATCTACAAGGATCTTAGTACAACCACATTGCATGATAACTCTCACAGACGTCACCAAAGTGAATCCGCAAGTCCCCTTGATGTCACACCCTAATCATTTCCTCTTGGTCCATCCTTCTTCATTTTTGGTACAATGAACACAAAATTAATTTTAAGTTTTAAGAATGTCAAGAATATCACTGTACCCTCGAACAGAACCTCTTATTTGTAGAGTGGATGAGTGGGTGTAATGGGCTCACTGTCCACATAATTGAGCACTTGAGACTCGATAACATAGAACACACCTCAACCAACGGGCCACATGAGTGTTTTATTCGTAGACAAGATTACTTATAAAAACATAAAGAGGCAAAAAGACAAAAAGATAAAATAAGAAATTTGAAAAATGAAAAAAAATTGGAAAAAAAGTTGCAAAATTAAAGAAAATGAAAAGTATTTATTAATCCTACTTGTTATTAGAATGGGGGATATCCCCCATAGCTAAACGGTTGAGGATGGAAAGGATTAATAAGTGAAAGATAAGGATCCTTGCATGTTGGAAGTATTGAAACTTGGCCATACTTACCCCATCAAGGTTCACACACTTGATTATGGTAAGCATAGTGGGGCAATTTATAAGATGTGATTGTCGGATAAGAAGTAGACCCACTATGATATTTGGGACCATAAGATGGCATGCAAGGATCGGGATGTCGCTCTCCATGGTTGTATTCATTGGACCGTATGGTTGTTGGAGTGTTAATTGGTGGCCTTGATGAAGTAACATGAGGTGTTGGGTTTGAAAATAAGGGTGCACCATAATGTTGGACTTGTGCTGAGTTGGAGGATGCAGTGGCCTTGGAATTTTGTTGTCCCTTCCTAGGGTCATTTCTAAAGAAGGGATACCTTCGATGTTGTTGAGGTCTCCCACTTTTGTTGGCAATAGTAGCATAAGTAGCATTCAGGGGTTGTTGCTGTGGTGCAGACACCTTAGGAATAGTTGGTGGCGATGTAGAAGGAGGGAAAGGATGAGAATGTTGGAAATTAGGAGAAGTCTGTGGTACACAAGGCAGTGGTTGTGTTGAGGACATGGGCTGATAGTATTGAGGAGAATGGTAATGCGTTGAGATAGAGTATGTTGGCCTAGTTGGAGAAACAAGGTATTGGACTCGATAAGCATTTGGATTCAGATGATATGAAGGGTGTCTCCAGTTTAGGGGTGGTTTCCCCCACGACTGGGATTGTTGCCATTGTGATTGAACACAGTATCTCTGTACAAACTCTAGGTGTAACATGTTTTCCCAATGCTCATATAAATGTAATAAGATTTGGCATTGGCCCTTGGGGTGATTGTACAGACATATGTTACATTCATACATATGATCAGCTATTGAGCTCTTATTTTCTTCATCCCTTCTTTCCAATTGTCTAATGATACTTTGTCCTACTTCTCGGGTTGTCAAAACTCTATCTCCAATAATATCGATATATTCTTCACACTTTTTATACATCCATTTTAACATCTTATTGATCTTTGCCTCAACTTCCTCTAATGATTGTTGTACCAGCAAAGATGGTTCTTTCTCCTTGTGATAGGTTGATTTCTCCTTTTTATGATCATGGACCTTTGTTAAGTTGAGATTTTGGTCCCGTTGATGTTTTTCAACACTCTCCCATCTAGCCAATTCTCCTTCTTCTTTTGCTACCTACTTAATAAGCTCTTGGATGTGATGGGTTCGTAGTGCATATAGTTGACCTTGGGCATACATCCCTAGGTTCTCTCTTATTTCATCGCGAAGCCCATCAATGATATGGTACATTAGCCTTTCCTCGGAGAACCCATGGCCTGGACAGTTTTTTAAAAATGCATAATATATTTTTAAGGCCATGTCCAAGGGTTCATGTTGTGCTTGTTTCCACTCTTGGAGTTTTTTCCTCAAGGTTGACACTCTCGCATAGGTTTGATATTTTTCATTAAAGAGTTCTACGATTGTTGACCAACATCGTATTGAATTTGGTTTTAAGGATCTATACCATAATTTTACTTGGCGAACGGGTGTCATAGGAAAGAGTTTGAGTTTTTGCCAACCATTATCAATGTTGTTCCATGTGCAGGAATCATAGAAGGCTTGTAAATATTGATGCAAATCTAAGTCATAGCCTCCTGAAAAATTAGGGAAGTTGTTTAAATTGAGCCTGGGTAGATGGCTCTCTTTATGATGCCTACGGGAGATTTGAATAGCCTCTTGTATTTGCTTTAGGCTTGTAGTGGCCAGTAGGGATTCATTGTCATCTTGTAAGTTATGCTTTCTAGCATTGGGAGGATGTTGCCTTTGTGTATGTTTATAAGAAACCCCCACTTCAGGTTGTGTACTCCAATTTTCATTGTCATATAGTTCGTTGGTTCTCCAATGAACTTCCTCACTAGGTGTGGCATTATCGTAATCTTGGAGGAGAGCCATGGTTATGAAATCATGTGTGAATTTATATGTGACTTTCTATAATTATTTCTTCTTCCTAAGAGATATATCGTTAAGTCCTATACAGTGACCTTGTATGATATAACTAATCTAGATAGCTAGCACCGTCCTCGACAATGGTGCTAATGATGAGTGGCAAGGTACCCCTACACTCAACCATACGAATATGAGCGTTTCACTCATGATCCGGTCGAACTCCACAAATGGGCTAGTTGTGGTATCTAGACAGTTACTTGTAGGTCATAGTTCATTGTCTTCCCACTTGGACTAGTATTAGCTTTGTCACATATGGTTTAGTCTAGAGTGAGGTGTATGATGTGTTTTCTAACCTAGTGCTACTCTTAGAGGCAATGGGAAATATCTTTAATTAAGCTAAGAGGAAAAAGGATGAGAGAGAATCTAAGCTAGCCTAAGTGCGATGAGCATCCGTTCCTTAATCATCTGTACATATCTTGGACTTCGTGCATGACTAACACTGGGATTACCAAGCGCAGATCCTAGGTACGCTACTAGGTTACCAAGTAGTCACACTTAAATGCTCGTAATCAAGTTGTACTCATTCTGTGTTTAATAAGAGTTTAGGGTGAAGAGATATTAACTAAGAAAGTAGTAAATAAAAATTAAATAAATAATTAAGCTAAGTGGATGCTGCAATGATGAAGTAATCTTAATCTTTAGTTCTGGTCATGTGCATGTCCAAGTACATCACACTCGAATAAGGATATTGTACAATTACAATCACCACATTGCGAGCATGCACTTGGAGAAAAGAGTTGAGAGAAATCTAAACTTGAAACTTACAATAAAATTTAAGAACTAAAAAACTGCCTATCAAAACTGTCTACCTCTTATTTATAGATGAGGAGACAGGCTACGATATCGCATATGTGATATCGCATACGCGATATCTCGTCGGCTGTGATATCATAGCTGTGATATCACGGCTGCAATATCATAGCCAACAAATTCATGACTCATCAATAAGATATATTTACTTTTTTCCTGTACAACTAATGCTATGAACTTTAATTATGCGTAACAAACATATTGGGACTCTAAATCAAAATCTATTTGAACCTATGGGATCTTTATCAAACACTCTACACATTCACATGCCAGAATCACACCCAAAAATCATGCAACATAATGCTATTGTGCAAATGTATAAATACTAAAATCATAAATAAAGCATAAAGAAATACTAGATAGGTGCTCCTGTACCCAAAGACAGTTACCCCCTCACCCTCCTCTAGACACACTGAAATGGTAGTGGCATTCCAAGAGATGTCTGGGAATTGTTACTATTGTGAGAGAGATATTGTTACCTCTTGGGCACTAGGATTTGATCTTGTGGGCACTTGTATTATTTGGAATAAGAAAATTGGCCCTCCATCTTCCATATAACTTATGGTTTGGGCCACTTTGTTGAGGTGTCTCATTGCTAGTCTATACATAGATGGATCACCACCACTTGTTCTTACTTATTACTACTACTGTTGCAAGAGTTGCTCTTGGAGTTTGCACATGCACTCAAGGGTAGCAAAGGCCTTCAATGTTGTTTCATGAGTAGTTGGTGGAGGTTTTTGTTGCTACTCCTCTTATTGAATGGCTTTAGAAGGCACCTTGTCCTTCATCATTTTTGCCCATGAGGTAGTTGGGGCTCGTCAGACGATGTCATTTTTGTAGTGGTTTATGCCTCCCCTTTTGCATAATTTCTAGATGAGGCATGAAAAGAGGAGTGCCTACTTTCCATGTTTATTTTCCTTAAAATGTTGCTCTATCTCAAGATAGATCACTTGTGGAAGGTTGATTGGGAATCTACCATTTAGAGTATCACATGCACTGGTGGAGAAGGTTGTGATCTTGCTTAGCCTCACTATTGGATTGAGTGAAAGGTTGCAATATTGAAGTATGCACTCTTCACTTTGATGAGTGCATCAAACTCCTTACAATCCCCTCTATAAAACTGTTGCATCCATTCTTTTTTGATGGCATGATTTGCTTGTGTTGGAATCTCAACAAGATTTATCATAATTTCTAGTAACCTAAGAGCCTTTGAAGTTGCTTTCATCGAGTAGGACACTGAGATGTCATTGATTTTGGCCATTGAGAAAGCTTGCTAATTATTTAGAAAAGATATGTCTCTCCCATGTACCACTCCTAGCTAGAAGTGATGGTGGGCCACATGAAATAGTTTTGCAATTCTACTTTGACTTCTAGGGCATAAACTTCAAGAAAGGTCAAAACTTTAACTCTTTAAGTACATATTTTTGGACCTCCTTTTTTGTAATCTACTTAAGGTAGGCCTCCATCAATGTGACCTCAAGGTTTAGTCTTGGTTTAGGTGCCTCATCTCAGTGCGACTATTTAGTTGTAGCCACTTCAAGAATCTATTAGACATATTTCACTTCAGGCTCCTCCTGAAGAGGTCCTATTGCATGGATTTCTACTACTTTCTCATGGGCCTATTCTTAGCCCCTTTTGATTCGTGGTTGTTTATCCCTTGGTTGGGACAATCCTCCTCCCTACACATGCTTTCCCTTAGGTGTCATTTGTGGTCATAACATAGCCAAGGGTTAGCATATAATGTGTAACTTATAACCTTTAAGTACCTTATCTCATTGGGCAGTTACACTTAGGCTAAGTCTTGACCATGGCAGATTGATTATTTTAATATTATTTTTATTTTTATTTAATTTAATAGGTTAATGGAGCTTGTTGGAATGGTTTAACTCTCATAATTTAATGTTTTAATGCTAGTTTATTAGTTAAACCTTTGTGAGAGTTCGAAAAATTGCAAAAAATTTTCCATTAAATACTTAAGGTAAGAGCTTATTTTTGGTAGCTATAGGACTAAAGAATGGAATGAATTAGACAAATGGTTAGGAAGCTATGGCTCTTAGAAGGTTTTGGGCTTTGAAAAGTTCAAAAACTTCTCCCTCATTTGGGAGAAAATGTAAAAAATTTGCAAAGTGTTCGTGCATATTTTTAGAATTTTTATCTTGTGTTGATGGGATCCTATCAATGGGGTCTTGTTTATGCGTCCCCTCCATTGGTTGGGCCTTGTCAATAGAGCTGATGTAGAAAAATTTTTACATTAAATAATTGAAAAAATACAAAGAGTTTTAACATGAAATTGGAGTCTATGGAGAGCCAGAAGAGCTGTGAATACAATGAAAAACTTGAAGAGGGCTTATTAATTCAAAAAATTGGAGTTTTGACTAGGAGAATGAAATTTTATGGAGAAATTCCATAAAGGAGCATACAGTTGGATATGGAGAATGTGGAATGAGTCGATTGTGAAAATGCCTAAGAATAAAAAACTTAACTAACCTAACCAAGAGATATGCAAGTGGGTCCTCTCCATAGTAAGTTCATGTCCTTTTTTCCCTTGCATATCATCAAACCAAGGAGTTCGTGGGTCCCGTATTTGATTAATGGTTATGAAAAGTTAAAGACCTAATTCAGAATAATCTACCTAAGAATTTCAACACATTAGACTAAGAAATTAAACAAAACATGGAAATCAATAGTGAGGTAAACATGAAAAGAATTAGTGGATGAGGGAGAAGGTGGAATGGGGTTCCTAATTGTGGTCACATGAAGTCCCTTGTGGGTTTTAATGGTTAAATGACCTAATAAAGTCCATCCTTAGTCTAGATCAAAACCAACCACTTTCAATGACTTTGCATCAATACTCTAGGACTATTTCACCCCCTTAAGACACAAGAATGCTCTCATAGATCAATCACCATTCCTTATTTGAGAAGAAAAGAGTAGTAGGAAGTGAGAAAGGTCCTTAGTTAGAGGGGACCTTTAGGGATGGGCAACATATCTTTCTAGTCCCATAACTAGTTTTTGTAGCTCTTTATTTTTTCTAATGGGTGTACTTTCAATTTCCATCGTTTTTTTCGGATTTTATGTTTTTTGTGTATTTTTGAATAAGAACTACACCATGCAAAGACTTAGCTTCCTATTATTGGTTGATAGCAGATGGTAAGAAATCCATGAAAACACCCATGCAGTCAAGAGTTTGGGAAGGTACAAAGAGCATCGAGTCTCCTTGAAGTCACACCCTTATCAATCTAGTTGATCTTTTCTAAGTTTGGAAACTACTAGGGTCACAAGTTCATTAAAGTTTCATTAATGAAAGGGATATCATATTTCCAAAACAGGAAACAGTATAGATTTTTGTGGATGGGTGGATGATATGGACTCATTGCTTGTTACATGAAAAAGGAACTTTGTCTTAATTATCAATATCAAAATTCAAAAATAAAAACTAGACATCAACAATCAAAAACATTAAGTATAAACCACCATTAGAAATAGCTACAACATCACTGTGACTTGTTGGAAATAAAGCAATTTATTAGAAAAACTAAGAGAAATTCACACCAACATAAAGTAAAATATAAAAGAAATTGGAAAATATGTAAAAAAGATCAAACATATTAATGATGTTGTAAAAAAATATGAAAAGCAATAAAGTGTAAAAACAAAAAGGTGTAAAACAAAAAGTGTAAAAACAACAAAGTGCAAAGAAACAATTGTAAAACAAAAAGGGTAAAAATTGAGGAGCAACTTAATTGATTAGCATGGATGGCCATCTCCTCCATGACTAATTTGGAAGGAGAAGATTCAAAAAATTGAGTATGGATGTCCATTCAATGATGTGTTGCTAGTACTAGCTTGCTTGGGCTCATGGAAAGGTTTTGCTTACTACATGTTGACTAGTTGTTTCTTGTTTGGGCTTTCAAGTTTGTAGAACAACATGGCCCTAGAAGGAAAGGTTTCATAAATGATGTAAGGCCCTTCCCACAATGTTTGAAACTTGGTTCATTATGGCACATGTGTGGGGTTCTAGTAGAGGACCTTGTCTCTAGGTTGAAATTTTACTTTTCTAATTTTGAGTTCATGGCATTTTTTGTTGAATGCTTTGTACACTTCATTCAAAAATAGGGCCACTAGTCTATTCTCATCTAGCATGTTGAGGTTGCTCAATCTTTCTTTTTGTGCTAGGCTCAGGTCAAGATCAAGGTCTTAGGCTATTGAAAGTGTAGAGAGCTTGGATTTAATAGGAAGAGTTCATGATTTTTCATACACCAGCTCATAGGAAGAATAGCCTATAGGAAGTTTCCATGTTGAGAGGTAAATTCAAAGGGCATCATTAAGTTTTGTGCTTCAGTCTCTCCTATATTTTCTAATTGTTTTTGTTAAGATCTTAGTGATCTCCCTATTGGTAACCTTTGCTTGACCATTGGCTTGGAGGTGGTAGGGTGTTGTTAATTTATGTTCTACCCCCAAGCATTGGATGCATTTTCAAAAAGTGGTTCCTAGAAAGTGAGTACTGTTATAAAAAAGTAGTGCATATGGCATCCCAAACCTATTTACAACAAACCAAGTAGTACTAGAGGATGTATAGTTGGTGATAGCTACTACTTCTACCCATTTTGTATAATAGTCAATAGTGATTATAATGTATGCCTTTCCATTTGACATGGGTATGATGGCACCCATGAAGTGAATGCCATAAATGTCGAAGGGTTCCAACGGTTGGATCCACTGCTAAGGTTCCTCCATTCGAGCAGTCATCCCACCATCACGTTGATAATGATCACAAGAATGGAGGAATTGGTAAGCATCTCTAAAGAGTGTTGGCCAATTATACCATGCCATCATGATGTTAATGTCTGTGTGTCTCCTAGCATAGTGGACCCCATAAGGACCCTCATGAGAATCTTGGAGAACATGTAGTTCGTTAACATTAGGAATAAACCAACGAACTAGGCCATTGGCACACACTTTGTAAAGGTGTCCATTGATCTCCATGAAGCATTTTGCCTAATGAAGAAATTATTGTTTCTTTTGATGGTCTAACTTTTATGGCATTTCTTGAGTGAGAAGATAAGTGAGGATGCCATCATACCATGTAGGTTCAATAAGCACTTGTTCATTTATTGCACCAGCAAATAGGAATTCATTAGGAAACTGATTAGAAAGTGAGCTTTCATCCTCTTTGTTGTTCCATCGTAACTGAGACAAGCAGTTATTAACCACATTCTTGGTCCCCTTTTGATCTACCATCATGTGATCAAATTCCTACAAGATCAGAAGTCACTATATGACATGGGAACTCATTATCAGTTTGTTCATCAAGAAGTAGATTGCACTGTGATATGTGTGCATAAATACTTTGTATCCAAACACATAGTGGCTGAATTTTTTTAAGGCATACATCATCGCCATTAGTTTTGTCTCCATTGTGCTATAGTTTAGCTATGCACCCACAATGCTTCTACTTTTGTAGTGGATGTAGTATGGATGTTTCTAATCATACAACTACATGAGCATGGCTCCCAAAGCATAGTTCAATGCATCCATAATAATGTAAAATGGTTGGAACTAGTTAGGTGCTTGTAGAATCAGAGTTTCTACAAGCTTCTTATTGAGGTTTTGGAATGATTTTTTGCATTTCTTGATCCATATGAATAGAGTATCTTTCTTTGTTAGATCCACCAATGATTTAGTGATCTTAGAGAAATTCTCTATAAATCACTGGTAGTAGCTAGTGTGGCCAAGGAATGACTGAACATCTTTAATGGTTTTCGACTGATGGGTAATTCCTTAGATGACCCTAATATTTTTAGGATCCACATCAATCCCTTCTTGTGAGATTCTATGCCCCAACATAATGCCCTCCTAGACCATCAAATGGATCTTTTGCCAATTGTGCTAAAGGTTAGTCTCCACACACCTTTTAAGTACTTGCTTAAGGCAATCTAGGGCTTGCTCAAATGTAGCACCATAGGTGAAGAAGTCATCCATGAAGACCTCCACTCGCTACTAATCTACTATTGAAAAATGCTAAGAACAAGGTGTTGGAAGATTGTAAGGGCATAAAGGTAGCTTTTGGTATGCAAAAGTTTTCCAAGGAGTTGTGAATGTAGTTCTAGCCTAACACTTTGGTGCAATTTGAATTTGGTTATAGCCACTATAACCATCTAGAAAGCTATAAAAGTAATGACCAAAGATAGTGTCCAATACTTGGTTCATAAATGGCAACAAAAAATGATCTTTGTAGGTTGCCATCAATAGCCTAAAGTCAATACAGATCCTCCACTTGACACATTTCTTTGGCGCAATCACCAGTGGGATAACCCACTCCTTATCTATAATAGAATAGATGAACCCCACCTTGAGGCATCATTCAATCTTCTCCTTGATGATATGCTTTAATTTGGGATTCAATTGTTACTATAGCTACCTCTTTGGCTTTATGAAAGGATCAGTATAGATGCGATGCTAGCATATCTTAGGATCAATCCTAGTGAGTTTTGGATATGACTAAGCAATGACTATTGGCCATTTGTTAACCACATTTAACAACTTCTCTTTCTATTTAGGAGCAAGGTTGGCATTAATTATCATTGACTTATCATTTTTTATGAAAGAATACTCCATGTTGGTAGGTAGGGTTTTCAACTTTAGGGGTCCATGTTTAAAATTTTCAAGGATTTCCAACTCTCCTCAATAAGTATCATCAGGTTCATCATCAAAGAGTTGGCAATGAACTTGCTCTAGTTTGTCCATACCTTCAACATAAGCATTCTTGAGGATCTTAGTTAGTTCCATGCAAAATGTGCTACTTTCAAGATTAGTTGTCAGCCATTAGGTATCCTCCTATTTTGTGATTGTTGTGTATAGGCACCTTTGAATTTCTAATTCATTTGCATACTATTTGCATGCTATGATTGATGTACTTTTTATGGCCCATAGTTTGTACACATAGTTACACCCTGTATCACTGTACATGATGCATGGAACTCCCTTCTTCTTGATCTTTCCAAATGAATTTTCTTTAAAATCTCTAAGGAAAGGTCTCTGATGCCTGCTTGTGCATCAATGGTACTTAGCCAAGCCCTTCACATGATGATTGAAAAGTCCCACTTGCAATTGTCAACTTAGATCACTAGAAAATCAATAAGATAAGCCCAACCATAGATGGTGGTCATAATGTCCTCCACTAGTCCCAAGGGGATAGTGATGGATTGATTTTTCAACTCAATATGAATGTTACTCTTCTTGAGTGGAGGTAGGTTCCAAGCTTTGTACATCTCATGAAAAATTAAATTAACACCTAAACCTAAATCAAGAAGAGCCTTGCATGGCTCATTTTCAACAATTTGCAAATAGATTAAGGGACTTACAATATTAGAACTTTTCCTACGAAGTTGGCTATAATCAATTACCACATGGGTTAGCATGATGGTATGCACCTTGGGAGATGTTTGGTTTTAAGGGGACTTGAGTGGATTAGATGTAGAGGATGAGTGAGAAGCAGGGCTATTAGTTGCATGAGTCTATGAGGGCTTTGCAGGACTGTTGATTCTAAAGAATGGTCTTTTTTTAGATTTGGTTTTTGAACCACTTGGCTGAGGAGCTAGCTATAAGTTAATAGCCCTAGTAGCATTGCATTGTTGTAGCCAGACAGGAATCTCACCATGCATTGATGGAGAAGGTGGTAATTAGATTAAGGATAGAGGGACATGCATAGAGGGATGAGAAGGATGATAAGGATATGAGGATTCCCCTATTGGAGATGGAGATTGAGCTCTATAGTACTTAGGAGGGTAATAGTAATGCTAGAATGAGGCATGACTGGAAGAGTTACATAGAGAAATGAGTTGCTAAACATAGTACCCATATGGACTAGGCTATCTATAAGGGTATTGCTACCTTGATGGTGGCATCCCCAATGACTGTGGGTGCTACCACTAATGGTACTGCTCAAAAGGTTGTATTATAGCACCACCTGTATAATAATCTTGTTGTTGGTGGAATTTCCTTGGGTTGCCTTGAGAATAAGGAAACCTTTCGGGTGCTTTCCTTCTAACCAATGTAGGATTTATAACATACAAGCTAGATTCCTTAAGTGTGACATAACAAGATAATGTTTCTTAGGATGTTTGTATTGCCAAATGTCACATCTGCCATCATCATCTAATTTAGACTCCACAACCTCTTCTACTATAGTAGCCTTGCCCTTACCCCTTTAGTGGGCATATTTAGCTTCCTTCCTTTTCTTACGATTACAATCACTACTTTGCTCTTTTGATGCCTCTACTATTTTCAGAGTAGTTTGAAACGTTTCATCCAAAGAGTTTCACATTTTATCTACTTTAGTCAAAATTTTGGAGATATATTTCTAAATTAGTAGGTTCTTTTGTTACACCACCTCATCAAGTGGTGCCTCCTCCTCATTGTCACAAAATAGAACTTCTCTTTTTTTGATGGAAGGATCTTAGTTGTACTCCTCGACACTTTCTCTCTTTCTTAGCTCTCCTTCTTTGGCAACCTGCTCAATGAGCCTTTGGATTTGATGGGCTCTTGATTTTGACAATATCCCTTGGACATATACCTTAAGAATTCTTATTTATGACCAGAGCCCATATATGATATGATAAAGCTACTCCCTTTGAGAATAACCATCACAAAGAAATTGATGTAAAAGGGAATAGTACTTGCCCATGGTTGCATCCAAGGGTTCATGTGTTTCTTGTCTCCAACCTTGGATTTTCTTTCTTAGGTTAGACACTTGGGAGTACATCTTATATTTTTCATTGAACAACTCAAGCATCATACTCCATCTACAGATTGATTGCAACTCTAAGGACCAGTACCAACTTTTAGCTTCTTTTATGAGTGTCCTAGAAAATAGCTTAAGTTTCTACCATTCGTTTTCCATGTTCTGTAAGGCATAGGCATCATGAAAGGCTTGTAGATTATTCTAAAGATCTAAGTGGTATCCCAATTTGAACTTAAAAATATTTTTCATATCCAACTACCTTATTCTACTATCTTTCACATGCCTTGTTGGAATTATCATTGGCTCTACAATGTTCAACACATTTTAAGTTACAAGAAAAGGCTCATCATAGTCATGGCCACTATGATGGCCATGATGCCTATGATGCCCTTTACTATCCATTCTTTCATGGTGGTGGGCCTCCTTTGATTTTCGATGCACCTAATCTCAATTGGTCCTATGGGCCCTACAATCATCTTTGTCTTATTGGTCACCCTTATCATGGTCATGTCCTCTAGAGTTTTGATTGGAGCTAGAGAAGGAAGAAGAGGATGATGAAGATGAAGAGGAAGGAAGACTAGCACTGTGGTGCCTACCATCCCCTCTTTAATGGTCATAGCCACAATCATCATCGTGATGGTTGTCGCTATCCCTGTCATGACTCCCATCTTTGGGTCCCTCATGATCATGGGACCCATTCTTGCCTAAACTAGGATTATTTACAGTGGATTGTAAGTTCTGGTTCAAGCCTCCTTCATCGAAACCATGGAGAGGAGAGTCAGTGAAATGAGAATTCCTAGAGAAGAGATCCTTACTATCCTTTTGGCTTAGCAAGAATAAGGGGTTATTGAACCATTTTCCATTCAAAACTTCATCATGCTTCTCCTACTCGTGATCAATTTTGTGTCATGCCTCAGTGGGATGGTAATACCTGGAGTCATGATCTTGCATAACGAACTTATCATGGAGTCCCTAGATGCCTAACCTCATAAGAGTTTGTTGGAGCATCATAGGAATTGATCAATCAGATAGCAACAGAATGTTGTCCTCCATGTTCCTCCACCACATCTGGTCATCCTAATGTAGGATGAATGTGAAGTTAGACACATACTCATTGAGATGAGTATACACCACTTAGCATTATTAGGGCATTGGCAGATTTGATTGTTCATTTCTTTGATTGGATGTATGCTTGAATTTTTGTGGAGAATCATCCCTATGAGAAGAAGAAATTTTTGAATTAGAAGAAAAATCAATGTGCTCTTTACAATTGTTATTATTTAGAATGATTATAACTTTAAGGTTCGATCCAACGATGTTGAATAATTTTCACTAAGTCCTAGATAGCACATGTATCAAACTAAAGTCCTTAGCAATGGTACCAATGATGAGTGGCATGTATACCTTATGTATAACCATACAAATCACTATCATTCATTTAGCAATTTGGTGAAATTTTGTAGACTTTAGTTCTCTAAATACACTAGGTTCTAGAAGGTGAAACTAACCATTGTAATTATTGTCTTCCTAGTTCCATTTGTGAAGTTTAAGGGAACGATTAAGTGTAACTAAGGTATATGATTTTTATCATTTTCATCTTAGAAGAATTTAGTTGCCTAGTGAATAAGAATAAAGAATAAAGCAACTTAATTACTAAATTAATCTAACAACTAATTGACACTTAACTAATCCTAACATAAGCATCCATTTCCACTTGCTGTACACATCCTAAACATGTATAGTTCTCTTGGGTTAGCAAACGTTTAGCATTACTGGGATTACCAAGCATTAAGTGTATGATCGAACTGGTCATACTTATGTTTACTATTTAATATATATTAATTAATTAATTTCTTAATTACTTAAACCATTAAAGTAAATTTCTTGAATATTAAATGCATAAGGAAACAATTAATCCAATCTAGGTGCTGTAAGGTTTATAAGAAAAGCTCATCTTTATTGCTGGACACACTAAAGTGCTCAAGAAAAATAGTGCTCTAATAAAGATTCATACACTCTTTAAATCCTACTATAGCCACTCAAAAAATATTTCAACTTTGAAGTGGAAAAACTGCAAGCACTTCACTACAACTATAAAAACTTATGCCATAAATGTGGTGGGTAGGTGCACCTTTATAAGTGAAACAAGATGCCCTGCATCGACTGGATCACATTGACAAGATCTTGTTGATGGGATTGCATCAATGGCATCTTGTCAATGCAACCCAATAATGTGATTCATCAATCATGATGGATCTTGAATACATCATCAAGAAAATTATTCAAAGTTGATACTTCTAGTTTAAATAAGTGTAGAAAAGTTATTTCTTAAATACTATATTTAAGTCTAAGAACATTCAAGAAAGGACAATTTAGAAGGATATACTCTTCATCTTTCATAACTTCATTTGTACAAAATTTGTAGACATATTACTCTCTTTAAAGATTGATCCATATTCTTGTTTTAATTAATTAATATTGATATCCCACATGAGCATATGTGATTGTCACCTTACTTTATCTAGAAATAGTAGTAGATGAATAAGTAGTTATTTCTAGTAATGATCCTCCTTTGATGTACGGTTGTTTATACATCTAATTCAATTCCTTCTATTTGATTATTGTTTTTAGATTTTTAAAACTTAAATTTATATCTTGATCTTCAATATTCTATATTTGAAGCCATTTTCACCATGATTGAAGTATCATTTTTCCTAAGTGACCTTATAAACTTATGTGTATAGGTGGATGCCATGCCTAGTAAGAATCTTTTTATAAAATTGTTGAAATTTTTTAAAAGCTACAATTTCTATAGATATCAATGAGAAGCAAGAGATCATACACTCAACCATATGAATCACAAGCATATATGCATAATCCAGCTAAAATTCATGGAACTTTGGGCTAATATGATTTTAGAGAACTAAGAGTTAGGGTTTAGATTATTGTCTTCCTAATCACTGCTTGTGTGAGCTCAATGTGTATAGTTAAGTATGACTGAGACATAAGATAGTTTTGTTATTATATTTTTATATTATTAAAATATTGAAATATTAAAATGATTAAAATATTAAATTTTAATGAACTATGATTCTAAGGGTATTCCAAACTATCCTAGGCATGGAGCAGCCATTTTCACTTTTTGTTCGAATCCTAAATTGATGCTAATATTGTTGGGTTACCAAGTGGTTACTTTTGGGCATACCAAGCACTCATTGTTGGATTGCTAAATGTTAGTATTTTATGTCCAAAGTAGATGTATTCACATTATTATAGACTATCGACTAACATATTAATTTTCCATGTGTTGAAAAGTAAAGTTAATTGAAAGTAAATCACTAAAAATAAACTAAAACTATTTCAAGTGTTGCAATGGAGGGACTTAATGTTGCATTTATTATCAAAATGTAGAATTATCCAAGTACAACATGCACTTGAATAAAACTTTATTTAATCAATTCTATCCACACTATGAACGTAGAGAGACTTTTCTAAGTTCTATTATGACCTAAGGTGTTGTAAATACAGATGGTATGTGCATTTACATAGGTAAGGGACTGGATCACATCAATGCATCATAGGATGCATTGAAAGGGCTATGTTGACACATAGCCATCGACACAACCAACTTATTTAAATTTTATCATATCTCCATAACTAACTTAAAACTCATCCTGAAGTAAAAAAAAGTGGGATTGATTTATTTATAAAATTAAGAAGTGTAAAACTAGACTACTAACTAATTGATAACTTAATAGACTATGAGTGTTGCATTACAAAACATTTGAGTGTTGATGGGTGGTAAATAATTTCAATGCTCAACTATACAAGTTAGAAGTGCTTAGGTGTGACTAGATCATAATCCATGAATGGACAATGTAAGCATACTAGTGAGTTGATAGTAAGGTTGTCATTGTTGTTTTTCCACTTAGGCTTAGCAAGGTGCAAAATGTATGGTTTAACTCTTAGTGAGGTATATGATAAAATAAATTTTTTGGCTCTTAAATGTGCTAAGGGTGAACATAGTGAAAATGAATGTAACTTGTATCTCTAAGTACAATGAAAATGGAAAGCTATTCTAGCCTATGATGATAAATATCCATTTTTGGTTTTTTGTACACCTCTTGGATTAATGTAATTTTGATTGGGATTATCAAGTAAATTTACTATTGAGCCAATTAAGCAAAGTAACTACCAGGTTATCAAATAATTACACTTTATGCTTAAAATTAGTCATAATTATTTTTCCTTACTAATGAACATTGGAATATTAAACAACTTAAAAAAATGTAAATGACATAGTAAAAGTAAACAACATGGAAAAGTAAATAACATGAATAATCTTGATCTTTAGTACTATTCATGAATTTTGTCTAGGAACAGTCCATTCAAATAAAGATGTAACTGTAGTTTACTAGACTATAGGCATTTATAACTAACTATAAGAATTTTTCTTAGTGTTATTCAAAACTTATTTTTTAACATAACAATAGACTCATATTTATAGGCATGACCATGACCCAATATATCATATCTATGATAACATATGTTAAGCTATGATATTGTATTCCTTAACTTAAAGGTGATTCATCATACCCCCACGACTAATTGAAAACTCATCTTCAAGTTCAAACAAAAGAAGGATAGAGTTCATAACAAAATTTTGGGGTTGCATTGACTTGATATTGTGGCACATATACACATGAATAACTCTAGTATGCATGTTGTATCTTTGTTCAAGTGGTGTTGCAAAATTATCATGCAACAAATGATTAATGCATGATAAAAACAAAATAAAACAAAACAAAAAATAATTGAGTTTCTTTACATTCTTGGTGGGAGTGGCTCCTCTATTGGCCTTTTCCCTTTGTCATCTAACTTCTAAAACTAGTACTTATTTACTAGTTCTTGTAGCTTTTCTTCTTTGGTCCTAGGATCATGCATCGTGCATGCTAATTCAATGATGTTTGCAAATGTGGACACTTCCCAAGGATATAGGAGTTATGGAAACATTTTTTTGGTATTGATGTACCATGTTATGAATTATGTTCTTTCTAACTCAAAGGCTCTGGCCATCTTTTGTAGTTCTTAGTAATTAGTCATTTTCTTGGCCAAATTTTCTACAACATATTTTTGTTAATAGTAGATAGATTTGAATACTTGAAGCTAAGAGTTTATGATGTGAAGCTTCTATTATGCATATTTCTTGTCTACAAACTCTTTTTCATACATGGAATATATTGTAGCCACTTGATCTAATTCTATCCTTGACATGCTTACTATAAACATGGCTAAGTTAGCATAGTGTAGATTCATTAACCCCATGTATTCCATCAAGTGTTCTATCTATAGGTCTTTGTTTTTTAGCCTTTATTAGTGGAAAAGGATGAGACTATCCATAATGGATTTCCAATTAGGTACCTTGTCTCATCAACAGTTATACTTGGCTAGGTTGTGATTATGGTGGATTGATTCTTTTAATAGTATTTGATTTCTACAACTATTAAATTTTGTTGAAAGGGTTTAACTTCATGGATTGATGATGTTAGTATTAGTTCTTAGTTAAACCTTTGTGGGAGTTAGAATTTTTTTTAAAAAATTGGCTATAAAAAAAAAACTTGAATGGCACCCATAACATAGAGCGTACCTTTGGTAGTGGGAAGATTGAAAAATGGGATAAAATGAATAAGAAACTCATCATTAAATGCTTGAAGAGGGTTAAAGAATTCACAAAAATAAAAAAGAGGATTTCATTAGAAAATATGAAGATGCACACAATTTAATGTCATCAATGGATCACACAAAAGAATTTGATTGTGAGAATGTCGAAGGATAACAAACTTAACTATCCCAACCAAAAGGTATGTAAGTGGGTCCTTCCTAAAGTAGGTACATGTCCTTTGTTGCCCTTGCATATTCTCAAACTAAGGAGTCCATAGATCCCATGGGTGATTAATGGTTAAGAAAAGTTAAGTACAAAAACCCAAAAGAAACTACCTAAAACTTTTGACACATCAAACCAAGACATCGAACGAGGACATGAACATTGGTAGTAAGGTGAGGCATCGAAAGCATAAATGGATGAGAGAGAGAAAGTGGAATTGAGTTTCCAATTAGGGTTACATGGAGTTCCTGATGGGACTTCATGAAAAGGAAACCATGTCTTAGTTATCAATAATGAAATTCAAAGCTAAAATCTAGACACTAATAATCAAATAATTGAATAACACATGCCCACATCAAGCAAACCACATTGTATCCTATTAGTAATAAGGCATGTTATTATTAGAACACAATAAGAAAATCACATAAAAATAAAGTAAAATATACAGGAAATTGTAAAATAGTTAAGAAAAATAAACAATATTAAAAATGTTATAAAACAAAACAAAATGATGTAAAATAGTACAAAGTAGAAAAGTAAAAAGGGTGTAAAAATAACAAAGTGTAAAATAAAAATGTGTAAAACAACAAATAGAAAAAGAAAAATGTGGAGCCATTTATATGATTAGCATGGATGACCATCTCTTCCATGACTCGGTTGGAAGGAGGAGATCCAAAATATCAAATGTGGATGTCCATCTGAGGAGGTGTTGCAACCACTAGCTTCTTTATACTCAAGGAAAGATTTGATTTGTTGCATGTTGACCAGTTGTTTCTTATTTGGACTCTTAGGTTTGTAGATCAACATGGTTCTAGAAGAAAATTTTTTGGAAATAATATAAGGGCCTTTCCATAGTGTTTGAAACTTGGTTCATTGTGGCACATGTGTGGGGTTCTAGTAGAGGACCTTATCTCCTAGTTGAAATTTTACTTTCCTAATTCTAAGGTCATGGTGTTTTTTGTTAAATGTGTTGTGTAAATTATTAGATGATAGGGCCACTAATCAATTTTTGTATAGTATATTGAGATTCATTAGTCTTTCTTTTTATGATAGACTTAAGTCATGGTCAAGGTCATAGGTTGTTAAAAGTGTATAGAGCTTGAATTGAATAGGAAGAGTTGGCAATTTTTCATACATTAGCTCATAGGGAGAGTAGCCTATAGTGAGCTTCCAAGTAGAGCAATAAGCCTAGATTAAATCATTAAGTTTCATGTTCTATTGTCTTTTATATTTGCTAACTATTCTTGTTAAGATCTTAGTGATTTCTCTATTTGTAACCTCAACTTGACCATTGGCTTGGGTATGATAAGGTGTTGTTAATTTTTGCTCAATCCTTAAGTGTTGCATGAGCTTCCAAAAGGTAGTATCTATAAAGTGGGTTTCATTATAAAAAAATTAATGCATGTGGCACACCAAACCTCTTTACAACATTCTACTATACAAACCAACTAGTAGTAGAAGATGTATAATTAGTGATGATTGTTATTTTTGCCCATTTCATATAATAGTCAACAATGACTATGATGTATGCCTTTCAATTTAACATGGGTTCCAATGATTGGATCCACTGCTAAAGATCCTCCATACAAGTAATTATTCCACCATCGCACTAGCAACATTCACAAGAGTTGACAAATTGCTAAGCATCTTTGAAAAGTTTTGGCTTGTAATATCTTGTCATCAGGATCTTAATGATTGTGCCTCTCCTTACATAGTGATTCCCACAAGGACCCTCATGAGCATCTTGAAAAATACATAGTTGATTAGCATCAGTGACACACCAACTAACCAGGCCATCAATGCACACGTTATAGAGATGGCCATTGATCTCCATGAAGCATTTGGCATTATGAAAAAACTATTGTTTCTTCCTATGATCTAGCTCTTGTGGCATTTCTTGAGTAAGAAGATAGGTAAGAATGGCATTATATCATTTAGGCTCAATAGGCAATTGTTCAGTTATAACACTAGCAAAGAGAAGTTTATTAGGAAACTAATCAAATAGTGGGCTTTCCTCCTCTTTGTTGACCCTTATCAACTAACACAAGTGATCAATAACCATATTCTTAGTTCCCTTTTGATCTACCTTCATAAGATCGAATTTCTATAAGATCACTAGCCACCATATGACATGAGGGCTCATCGTTGGCTTATTCATTAGGAAGTGAATTGAACTATGATTCATGTGCATCAACACCTTGTATCCAAGAACATAGTGCCTAAATTTCTCCAAGGTAAACACCACTACCATCAATTATTTTTCTATGATGGTGTAGTTTAGCTATGCATGCACAATGCTTCAACTTGTGTAGTGGATATAATAAGGATGTTTTTGATTGTCAAACTATGTAAGAAAAATCCTCAAGGAATAATTTGATGCATCCATCATGACATGAAATGGTCTAGACCAATCTAGTGCTCATAGAATTAGAGTTTCTATGAGTTTTTCCTTTAGCTATTGGAATGCATTTTGACATTCCTTTATCCAAATAAATGTAGCATCTTTCTTTGTTAGCATGACCAATGGTTTTGTGATCTTAGAGAAATTATTTATGAATCTTAGTAACCAGTGTGCCCAAGGAATGACTGGACATCTTTTATAGTTTCTAGTTGATGGGTAATTCCTTAGGTGATCCTAATCTTTTTAGGGTCAACCTCAATCCTTGCTTGTAAGATTCTATGCCTACACACAATGTCCTCATGGGCCATCCAATGGCTCTTCTACCAATTAAGCCAAATATTGATCTCCACATATCTTTTAAGAACTTGCTCAAGGTGGTTCAAGGCTTGTTCAAATATAGTGCCATAGGTGGAGAAGTCTTCCATGAAGAATTCCATCCTACTACCAATCTACTACTAAAAAATACTCAACACCAAACATTAGAATGTGGCAACGGCATTGGATAGGCCAAATAGCATCTTTCAATATGTAAAAGTCCCCAAAGGACTTGTGAATGTGGTTTTGGCTTGATCCTCTAGCACGATCTGGATTTGATTATAGCCACTATAATCATCTAGGAAGCTATAATAGTAATGCCTATAAATAGTGTTCAACACTTGACCACAAATGATAATGGAAAGTGATCATTAAATGTTACCATATTCAACAACCAAAAATTGATGTAGACCTACCACTTGCCATCTTTCTTTGGCACAATCATGAGTCAGCTAACCCACTCACATTTCACAATGAAATAGATAAACTTGACCTTGAGGATTTGTTCAATTTCTTCTTTGATAATCTGCTTTAATTTGGAGTTCAACTACTACTGAGGCTACTCTTTGGCATCATGGCTGAATGAGTGTAGATACAATGTTGGAATATCCTAAGATCAATCCTTATGTATTTGAGATATGACCAAGCAAAGGCTGTTGGCCATTTCTTGACCATGTTTAACAACATTTCCTTTTATTTAGGAGTAATATTTGCATTGATTATTATTAGCTTGTCATTTTTTAATAATCCATATTCTATATCAATAGGTATAGTTTTCAACTCATGGGGCTCTTGTTTACAATTTTTAGTGATTTCCAACTCTCCTCAACTAGTATCATCAATTTCATCAATGGAGAGTTGGTGATGAACTTGCTCTAGTTCATCCATGCCTTCCACATAGGCACATGCTAGGCTCTTAGTAGGTTCCATGCAAAGTGTTAAGCTACTCTTAGGCTCCACTATTATCCACTAGATACCCTCCTACTTTGTGGCTACTACGTATAGGCACCTTTAAGTTTTAGATATATCAGCATACTAACTACATGCTTTGATAGATACACTATTAATGGCCCATAGTTTTTGCACACAATTATATCTTGTATCACTATACATGATGCATGGAACTTTCCTTCTTAATCTTTTTGAATGTATTTTGTTTAGAGATTTCACAGAAAAGATCTTGGATCCCTAATTGTCAATCAAAAGTGCTTAGCCAAGCCCTTCCCGTGATGAGGAAAGTTTACCTTATAATTATCCACTTGGATCACTAGAAAATTAGTGGGCTAGGACCATCCATAAATAGTGGTCATAATGTCCTTCATCAGTCCCAAGGAAACAATGATGGACTGATTAGCTAACTTGAGATGGATGTTTCTCTTCTTGAGTGGAGGTAGGTTTCAAGCTTGCAAGGCTCATTCTTAGTATTTTGAAGGTAAATAAGGGAACTTTTAGGATTAGATAGTTTCCTAGGAAAGTAGCTAGCCTTTATCCAATTGGTTATTGCATAAGCTAACATGACGGTATGCACTTAAACAGATTAGATGTAGAGGGAGATGGAGAAGCAGGGTTGCCAACTATAGGTGTATGTGATGGTTTAGTTGGATTGTTGGTTTGGAAGAAAGGTATTTTTCATGATCTAGTTTCTAAACCACTTGGCTAAGGAGCCAGTTATAAGTTAACAACCCTCATTACATTATATTATTGTGGCTAAGGTGAAATTTCTCCCTGCATTGATGAAGCAAGTGGTAACTAGTTTGATGTTGGAGTGACATATGCAGAAGGATGAGGAAGGTAATATGGACGTAAGAACTTACCTCTAGTAGATGGGAAATGAGTTCTATGATACTTTAGAGGGTAGCAGTAATGCTAAAAACAAAAGTAACTAGAAGAGTCACATGGAGACATTGGTTGCTAAACATACTATCCATATGGATCTAGTTTCCTATAAGGGTATTGCTACCTTGGTGGTGGCATTTTCCACAACTATGAATGCTATCACTATTGATACTACTCATATGATTGTGGTGGAGCTCCACTTGGATAGTAGGTTTATTTCTGGTGGAACTACCTAGGATTGCCTTGAAAATAAGGCAATCTTTTGGGTGCTTACCTCCTTGCCAATCTAGGATTCAACATGTACCCCTTAGACTCCTACAAGTGTGACATGATAGGGAAACATTCTTTAGAATGTATGTATTAGTAGATGTCACATCCACCATCATAATTTAATTCCATCTCCATAACTTCTTCTATAATAGTAGCTTTTCCCTTACCCCTTTGGTAGGCACATTCAACTTTTCTTTGCCTCCTATGGTCACAGTCACTACTCTTTTTGTTTGTAATTTTTAAAGAAATTTGAAATTTTTCATCCAAAGAGTTCCATAATTTATCAACATTAGCCTATATATTGGAAATAGATTTTTATTGGTGAGGTTTTTCATTGCACCACCTCATCAAGTGCTGACTTCTCCTCATTGTCACAAAATCGGATCTTCCTTTTTCTAATGGAAGGATCCCTGTTATATTCTTTAGCACTTTTCTATTTTCCTAGCTCTCCTTCTTCTTTTACTATCTACTCTACTAGCCTTTTGATCTAATTAGCTCTAAGTTATAATAGTCTTCCTTGGTCATAGACACCAAGAGTTCTTCTCATTTCTAATTTGAGTCCATTTAGATGTGGTGAAGTTGTTCCCATTGAGAATAATCATGGCCAGTGCATTGGTGTATGAAAGAATAGTATCTATTCATGACAATGTTCAAGGATTCATGTGTTCCTTGCTTTCATCCTTAGATCTGCCTTCTCAAATTAGACATTTGGGAGTACATTTGATATTTATCATTGAATACCTCTAACATTGTACTCCACCTATAGATGGATTTTGGCTTCAAGGGCTAATACTAGCTTTCTACTTCCTTGATGAGTGTCCTGGGAAATAGCTTTAATTTTGACTAATATTTTTTAATATTTTGTAAGGAATAAGCATCATGAAAGGCCTAAAGATGTGTTTGTAGATCAAATTTATATCATCCCTCAAATGTGGGGACATTGTTCATGTCAAGTAACTTGATCCAAATATCTTTCACATGCTTGATTGGAATTTTTATTGCCTCTACAATATTTAGCATGCTTCAAGTTACTAGCAAAGGCTAATCATCATCATTATTTTGATGATGCATATGAAGTCCTATGCTACCTCTTCATTCATGGTGGTCTCTATGATATCATTGTCTTGTTGTTCGCCTTCATCATGGTTGTTCTTTCTAAGGTGTTTGTTAGAACCAAAAGAGGAAGAAGAAGATGTAGATAAAGAGGGTGAAGAGGGAGGCGGATTACCACCATCATGGTTTCTACCATCTCCTCTATGCCTATTAAGGCCATGTTCATCAACTTTCTTGTCACCTTAATGCTTGCCCAAGCACTTTCTTTGACTCCCACTTTTGCCTAAACCTGAATTGTTGATAGTGGACTACAGATTCAAGTTTAAGCCTCCATCACCAATATCAAAGTGTGGAGAATCTTCATGTTAAGAACCACCAGAGAGGATCCTCATTGTCATTTTGGTTTAGCATGAATAAGGGATTGGTGAATTTTTTCCCCTTCAAAGCCTCATGGTGCTTCTCCTAGTGTCAATTTTTCCTGCATTATGTTTAGTGGGATGGTAGTCCTGGTAGCCATGGTCATGCATAACATACTCTTCTTGAAGATTCTAGATGCCCAACCTCCTAAGAGTTTGGAGTAGCATCTCAAGCATAGATTGATTAGGAGGCATTAAAATGTTACTCTCCATATCTTTCCACCACAGTTATTCATCCTAATGCAGGATGAAGGTGAAGTTAGGCACATACTCATCTAGATGAGTATATAGCACCCTGCATTCTTAAGGCACTAGCGGTTTAGTATCATTGAACTTGTGAGAAATAGATAATTTGAAATTAGAATGAGATATCAGTGTGCTCAAATTATTATATTTATTTTTAGGATAATTTTGACCTTAGGGTTCATCTAACAATGTTAATGATTTTCACTATGCTTAGATAGCACACATTTCAAACACAAAGAGTCCTCAACAATGATACCAATGATGAGTAGTGAATACCCCTATGCTCAACCATATGAATCACTAAGAGTTCATGCACAACCCAATCAAATTTTGTGGATCCTTTATCTTCCACTGCACTAGCCTTTAGGAAGTGAACTTTTCCTAATAGTCATTCGTTGTCTTTC
This sequence comes from Gnetum montanum, assembly GCA_015680685.1. Classification (NCBI taxonomy): domain Eukaryota; kingdom Viridiplantae; phylum Streptophyta; class Gnetopsida; order Gnetales; family Gnetaceae; genus Gnetum; species Gnetum montanum. The sequence continues at coordinate 8,962 of MNCI01009948.1, read as the reverse complement.
CAATTACACTTATGATATGCAAAGGTATGGTTAAGTGTAATCAAGAAGTATGATTTTTATTATTTTTATGCTTTATGTTTTGGATGCTTAATCTAAAGGATGAAAGGAATGAAGTAATTTAATTGCTAATTTAATCTAACTAACTAATATCTAACAAATCCTAACATAAGCATATGGTTCCACTTTCTATACACATCTTGAACATTTATAACACTACTAGGTTACCAATCATTAAGCATTAGTAAGATTACCAGGTGCCATGCACATGCTCGAAGAGGTTGTACTTATGTGTTTAATTAATTTCTATTTAATCTAGGTTAATTTATCTTAATTACTTAAAAGCATTAAATAAAATTGCTAAAAACATTGAATGCATGAAGAAAATAATTAATATAGCCAAAGTGCTACCAGATTTATTAAAAATTTTGTCTTTATTGCTACACACACTACCATGCTCAGGTATAACAGTGCTTGAATAAAGATCCATATACTCAATGATTCTTGCTATGGGCACTTGGGAAAACATTCTAACTTTGGGGAAGCGAAAAGGAAAGAGCTCTATTACACTATGAAAATAGAGTATCCAAATCATGTGTCCAAGTGTTATATTTATAGGCCAACACACATCTCATGGTATCAAATATCTAACATCACTTCTTGGTCCCTGATATTGGGTATCCAGTATCAAGGCTCCAATATCAAATATATCAAAGCCAAAAAAAATACACTTCATTAGCTATTATGGTGGATTTTGATATAACCATAGATTCCACATAGCAAGATGTTGATTAATCTCAATCTTCTCAATGAGAATCATAGAGTTACCTGTATTTATAATAAGCTTAGATATTTCTACATCAATTCTCACCGTGATTTCCTTGCAAGATACATTGCTTTCAATGTTGGTGTTATGATCCTCTATTCTAAATCATCATACTTATTCGATTTGGAGAAGTTTTAATTTCAATGGAAAGGACCCTACATCATCCACACCAATCACTAGTCTAGTATGCTAGATATTTAACATTTAGATGGGTTAGATAAAATTGTTGGTACACCAATAGTTACCATCACCATGGAAGAGAGAAGAAATTAGAATTTTTGAGCTTAAATTAGAAATGTTCAAAGGCTTGATTAATTGATGTAGTATAAAACAAATAACTCATGCCATGTAAACAAGTATCCTTAGTAAGATTGGAAGGAACTTTTTAATGGCTTTATATTTAATTTTGACCAGCTATATTGAAATATACAAAAGAAAAATCCCTATAAAAAGACTTACAAAAGTAAAGTATTTGAAGAAACAACAAAATAATTAGATTATTTTGACAAGGGTCCAGAAATGATGGAAATATTAAGTATGATAGTTGCTTGAAAAATTTTTGGTAGCTAAACAAGCAAGCTCACTAGTCAAGATTCAATGAATTTGCATGAAGAGCTAGGGTTTTGAGCTAGATCTAATTATATAATATACTTTACTATGGTACTAGATAGTCAAGCATATATTGATCAGTTCCAAACAAATCTCATGATGGTGTAATCCAATCTAAAAAATTATTTAATCTTAGCTTTTAGACCAATAAAAATTGATTCACAGAGTTGAAAGAATTGGGTCTAACTCAAAACAAGATTAGCATTAGAACAAATAGTTTATTCTATACCATTAAGTTAAAAATTTATTAATAAAAAGTTATAAAACTAAAGAATTAAAGTAATGAGTTTATTTTTATAAAAGAAAGCTAGTATTATTTTTCTATGTTAGCTCATGGAGTTAGAGCGAGCTCGTAAAACTAAAAGGTGGTTCTACAATGAACTTCTGTATTAGTTTGACCATGTGAGTTGGCTAGAAGTTTAAAGATTAGCTTGATATTATCATAGTTTTGATTTTATAAGAGAACATTAAAGTTTAGTCTTATGGATAAATCCCATGTGTCATGAAGGCTAAGTAAGATAAACTTTCTTTAAAGAGTTAGAATCTCAAGAAGTATTAGGATTGATTCAAAAATACTTTTATTATTAACCAAGGCTTGAAGAGAAGGTGAGATTTATAGATCCAAAATTTATTTCTATGATTTAGCTTTGAAATGGTTCTACAAGCCAAGTTTTATTCTAGAGTAGATTCGTATAATCAAAATTTAGTTCTATAAATAAAAGCTAAATTAGTTTTACAAGCCATGTTGAAAGCTGTTAAAAGGTAAAAAGTGCTTATTTTTGGCTTTGTCACATCTACTATAAAAGAAAATAGAAGAGTAGAAAGTAGTTCGATTCATAGAACTAAAATTTGATTTTATAAATAAGCTTCAAATTGGTTCTACAAGCCACATTTGATTTTGTATAACACTACCTTGTAGAACCAAAATGTGGTTTTATAGGTTTGTTCTACAAGGAATTGATGTCAATACTTAAGATAAAGTGAAAAAAGTCAATGAGTTCTTTAAACCAAAATTTAGTTCTACAAACAAGCTCAACTTTAGTTCTACCACATCAACAAGGGTAATTTTTTTTATTATTTAGAAGATAAAAAGTAATGTGGTTTATAAAACCAGAATTTAATTCTATGAATAAGCTCCAAAATGATACTATGAGCCATGGCAACTTTGGTATAGTACAAGGTCATAGAATAAAAAATCAGTTTACAAAGAAGCCAAAAAATAGTTCTACAAGCCATGTCATCATAGTGGAGCATGTTTTATAAAGAAAAAAAAAGAAGCTTAATTCATAGGATCAAAATTCAGTTTTTCAAGCAAATTCATTTTCTGTTCTACCATGATAGCTTCAAAAAGGTCAACAAACACATAGAATCAAAAATCAAGTCTATAAAAGATTTTGAAAAGACTCTACCAGCTAAACTAGTTATATAAGATACATTGAAACTAGGAAGAAATTTAATTTGGTACATAATAGATTATAAACACAATTGCACATATGCTTGTTATACTTTTTAATCTAGCTCAACATGTTAAGGATTGGATGAATGTAAGATTAAAGAGCTAAGGAATATAATGTAGCTCATAGAACCAAAATTTGATTCTAAAAGTGAGCCTTAAAATGGTTCTATCACATCAAATTTCAAATAGAAGGATTCATAGAACTAAAATTTGGTTCTATGAATATGAGATAAAATGATTCTATGAGTCATGTCAACTGTTATAAAGCATAGTTCATAGAACTAAAATTTGATTCTATGAATAAGCTTTGAAATGATTCACCAAGTCACGTTAGCACCAAAAGGAAAGAGCTCAAACATGGGATCTACTGAGGATTATTCTACATAGGGATAAATTTAATTTTAATTTTGCTTAGCTAAAGCTTAGCATAAGAAATATTTTCAAGGATTTAAAGAAAACTCAAGAAGCTACATAAGGTCAAGATAGAATAAGGTCTTATAGAACCAAAACATAGTTCTACATGCTAACTAACAATGTTGTTTTCTTATGTTAGCTTAAACTAAAAAGAAGAAACTTATGGAACCAAAATGGAATTCTATTAATTGATTCTACAAGCTATATTAAGATATGAAAGAACTTTATTTGAGGAATTTCAATGCAAGACTTTCTAAAATATACACTTGTACTTGATCCCAATCTAGCTTAAAAGGCCACAAATAGAGAAAAAAAGAATCAAAAGATATTAAATCCTAATTGAGACCCACATTAGTAGGGGTTCTATAGAATCAAAAATTAGTTAGATTTCCTACTCCAATAGCTTAACTAGTGATAGAAGAAGGAGAGTAGTTCCATGTAACTATTTGAGTTTCAACTACCACATTAGCATTAGTGGAATGAGAAGATTGAAAGAGCTTGTTAGTAAAACCAAAAAAATAAAAAATAAAAAAATTCTATGAAGCAATTCTACGTATATGCTGCATTAGCTTAATCATTAATAAGAGAAAATTAAGAGATAAATTAATAAAAAGTGAGCCAAGAATTTCATAGTAAGCCTATTGTTAATAAATAGAGATGATAGAGTATCTCGATAAAAATAGGATTTACAAAATTTGTTGAATGCCAATTCAAATAGCCTATCCCCAAGCAAGTGAATTAAAAATGAAACTTCATGTATTAATGAACGAGTCTATTTAGGATTTTCAGTCATAGAGCCATTAGCAAATAGAAGTGAGTATTGCAGTAAAGCAAGAGCTACCATTTAATACTAAGAAGATCTTTTTAAAGTCCTTTAAGTTCTAACCCAAAATCTCTCATTAGGAAAAGGAAGGAGCACCTCAAAAGTTCCAAGATATTGATACATTCAACTTTTCTAAATACCTACAAAATTTCAAGAAAAATATATTCCATCTTCAATAGTGGATTGATGTCAAGAACCTAGAGTTACAAGTAGAACAAAAATGTTTATTCAACTTTGATTAGGACCATGATTTGGTAGAAATGATGGAGCTTGAAATTGTAGAAACAATGGAAGACTACAAGGAAATCTACAAGAATACTTGTCTCTATAAGCTAGGTTTTAGGCCTTAGGAAAATATTACAAGGAACATGAAATTTCTTTATAGTCAAAACAACTTATAAAAAGGATAAGACCCACTTTAAGGAAAATATGAGGCACTACACAGACATCAAATTTACAAATGCATATGAGCTCTATGGTGTCATTGAACCTAACATAATAGAATTAGAAGCTTACCAGTCCAATGAGGAGGTGTTCTGGGGCATGTTTTTGGCTTATCCAAAAATGGACAAAGGTTTTAACATTTGATCAGTGAATCCTACAAAAGCTTGTGGATATCACAACATCATTCTTAAAGCCACATAGCCTAGGTTCCTACATATAATTTTTATTTTTTATTTAAATTTTTGTTAGGATGAAAAATAAATTTAGTGGATAATTATCATGTTTGAGCTTGGGTAGCTCTAGAAAATAAGGAAAATCTCTTCCCTATATAGTATATATACGATGTATTATAAACTATCTTAGCAGAGATTTAGGGACATGGGGCTTAGTTGAATTTAAGTTGATTTTTAAAGGATTGTTTATCAAGTAAGATTCCTGAGCCTAAAAGGAACCCTCAATTTTTACTAATTATGCACCATAGTATATAACTCGAATTAAAGATCCCTGCTATGATTTTTCTCAAGTCATATATTAGAAGAGTTATTTTAATGTCTGAGCCTTGATACTTTTAATGAAATTTGTATATCCTTACATATTTAAGTTCATTTAAGGAGGATTTCCACCATAGATAAATCAACAGATTTTTAATAAATAGGGAGCAAATGTCATGAAGCTATTTTTCTGTGTGCTTATTATATTCAAATTTTGATAGCAAGTTTTATAGAATAGGCTTTTTAGCTTACAATATTTATATCTCCATATCTTGAAATATTAGAAATGGAAAGAATAATGTGGGAAAGCCTATTAAGATATGATTACAAGTCTGATGAGGTATTTTCTTTTAAATTCAATTTCTAAGAATTTAATAATGTAGGACATTTAAAAGGCATGACCAAAAGATATAGAAATAAATGTGATTTTCTTGTAGCTCCAAAAAGAACTTATTCAACTACCAAGACATGTAGAGTTCATTAGTCTGGTTAAACAAATATGATTTGTAAAATAAGTATAGATAAAGATGTCATTCAAGCCAAGGGTGAAGCACTAGAGTAGTGGAAAAGAAGTTTATCAATGAAGCTACCAACCTCTACTTATGATAAACTAGTTATAGATGTTTGAAAATTGATAAAATGCATGGACCATCCATTAGCTAGAGATTTCTTGATGAATACCTAGCTATAATGGAATTAAATTATTTGTCATGGAGACTAAAAGATCTAGAAGAGGTCATGCTTAATGAAATATTCCTATCAAATGGAGATGAATATGCAAGGGTGAATGTAGTTAAAAAAATACAAATCAAAAGAATAAAGGCTAATAAAGAAAAATAGTAGCAATAGTAATAGGAGCTACTCGAGGAACAAAGATTGTAAGATCTATTGTAGTAATAGAAGAAGGAAGGAGAAAACTCACCATTAACTCTAACAACTTTATACTTCCCCTTAAAATACTTAATGAAAAGAGCATGTTGATCCTTCAAGATAAAAGAAGGAAGAATCATTCTTAGCTAGAATCTCTTGTCCAAGGAAAAAATTAAATCAAGTTTTATCTTTCCTTATAAGGAAAATGATCCTCAAACTAGAGGTCAAAATCTAGTAATGTATTATTAAGATATGTATCACACTATAGAAATTTTAATCAAAGATATGAAAAAAGTAGCTAATAATCAAATAGCCAAGATTAAATAATTTTTGATGCACAATGAGTAAGAAATAGCCAAAATAAGAGAAGAACTAAGAAGCTTCAAAGATTAAAATGAGAAATTTCAAGCTATAATTACTATTAAAGAATAATTGCTAGAAAATTAAGAGTAGGTTGTGCTATAATTGGAAGAGAAGTTGCCTTTTGTGAGCTCTTAGTTAGAATAAGCAAAAAAGGCAAAGATTCAAATGATTCTTACTTGCTATTGCTAAATTTTGATTGGTTTTCCATTACTCTTCCATCTATGATTTCTATGTAATTTGCAATTTTCTCATTTATCCATTTCGACATTTTATCTAGCTTTGCTTCAAGTGCATTGATAGAATTTTGTATTGGTAAGGCTTATTCTAAAATCACCTCATCAAGAGTTGCCTCTCCTTATCATAGAGAAGAACCCTCTTCTTTTAAAGAGTTAGGTTCTAATGATATTTCTCAACATTCTCTTGTTTACATTGCTTTCCTTCTTCTTTTGCAACATGCTCGATTTGGATTTGATGGGTTCTTAGTTCATATAATTGACCCTGAGCACAAATCCCAAGGGTCCCTTTCGTTTGACTTTGAAGCCCATCTATGATGTGGAAAAGTTTCTCTTCTTGAGAGAAACCATGACCTAGGCATTTATTTAGTAGATAATAGTATTTATCTAGGGCCATATCCAAGGGTTCATGTTATTCTTATTTCCATCCTTGGATTCATTTCTTAGGTTGGACACCCTCACATAGGTTTGGTATTTCTCATTGAAGAGTTCCAACATTGTGGACCACTGATGCATTGAATTTGGTTTTGACAATCTATACCACACTTCAGCTTTGTCTATTAGTGTCCTAGGAAATAGCCTAAGCTTTTTCCATCCACTTTCAATGTTTTGTAAGACATAGGCATCATGGAAGGCTTGCAAATGATGTTGTGGATTAGAATCATAGCCTCCCAAAAATTTAGGGATGTTATTCATATGAAGCCTTTTGATGTGACTTTCATTGTGATGCCTATGGGGTATTTTAACTGTTGCTATGATCGATGTCATGATCTTAGTGGCCAACAAGGGTTCACTATCATTAGACATGTCATGGTGAAAATTTATATTTCTATTTGTTTGATTATGATGATTTTGTCTATGATCATTTTCATATCTTTGATTTTTCCCTTGGTTTTAATTTTTATTTTTATTTTAACCCCATAGTGAAGCATTATTTCTATACCTATGTTCATCTTTGCTAGAGCTAGATGTTGAAGAGGAAGAGGAAGATGAAGAACTAGGAGAGTCACTGTGGCTTCTATAGTGTTCCCCATGGTTCCTTGATTTCTCTTTCCTAGGGTTTGAGGAGGTCCTAGGCCTTGAGGCCATTCTTGATCTAGGACTTACTCCATTTCCTCTAGAATTATCTACCTTAGGTGAATGTAGTCCTTGAGTGTAGTCAGGGTGGTCATGAACATATGAAACCTTGCATGAGGTTAGTCACTCCAATCTTCTTCAATATATATCTCATTAGTTCTTCAATGAATGTTCTCTTCATATGATGCATTATTGCTTCCATGTGAAAGAGACATTATTTCTAGTTTGTGATGCATGTGACTTAATTAATTAAAATTTTTCTTCCTAAAAGATAAATTGTTAATGCATTTAAAGTGATTATGTATACTATAACTAATCTAGATAACTAGCACCATCACTGGCAATAGTGCCAATGATGAGCAGTGAGGTAACCCTTATGTCAAACCATATGAATCACAAGAATTCACTCATGATTTGGTAGAATTCCATGGATGTGACTAGTTGTGCATCTAGAATATTAAGCATTGATCATAGTTTGCTGTCTTCCACTTGGGCTAGTGGTAACTTTGTCATGTATGGTTTAGTCAAAAGTGAGGCATATGATTCTTGATGTTGTTTCAACCTTATGCTACTCCTAATAAGAATAGAGAAATCAATTACTTAATCTAATTAACAACATAAAGATATAGTCTAAACTAGTCTACAAATGATGAGTGTCTGTTCCTAGCTTACTGTACATGTCCTGAATCCACATATCCATTACTAGGATTACCAAGTGCTATGCTATTGGGTGAACAAAGTAATAATGCTATTGGGATTACCAAGGGAATATGTGTTTATGCTCAAAAATAGTCACACTCATTTTTCCAATTCATTAATATGTATGGAAACACAAATATTAACTAAGTACATGAAACATAAATTGCATGAAAAATAAATTTAATATAAGTTAAAGTTCTATAATGAATATGAATCAATCTTGATCTTATTGCTATTCATGGAATGAATATAGATACACTACCACTTGAATAAGATGCTATACAATTAACTCAGTGATGAGTGGTGAGGTACCCCTACACTCAACCATACGAATACGAGCATGCACGTGCGATCCGGTCGAACTCTGCAGACTAAATGCCTTAACACCACAAGAAACACTTGGGGTTAATCGTTCGTTGTCTTCCCAGGTTTGCTTGTAAGTGTCACGGTGTATGGTTAAGCAAGTTTGAGGTATGTGATTTTTTTGGTATTTTTCGGTTTATCTTCTATGCTATCAGAGGAAAGGGTTGAGAAACTAAGCTAACTCTAACGAATGTCCTAAGCCTAGATTAACTAGCGTCAGCATCTGTTCCCACTTACCGGACACACCCTGAGCAATGCAACTGTGGCTTACCAAATGCTAATCGTTACTGGGATCAC
>MNCI01009938.1:114080-428115 GCA_015680685.1 Gnetum montanum | reverse complement strand
TAAGGCATGCATCTACTGTGCTTAGCCATGCCCTTCCCATTATAATTGGGAAGTCCCCTTCGTTGTTGTTAACATCGATCACTAGAAAATCCGCTGGGTAGGACCAACCACACAGTGATAATAACATCCTCCGCCAATCCCAAGGGAATCGTGATGGACTGGTCTGCCAACTCTAGTTGGATATTGCTCTTCTTAAGTTGGGGCAGGTTCCAGGCGTGATACATCTGTTGTGAAATTAAGTTGACTCCGAAACTTGAGTTAAGAAGAGCTTGACGTGGTGCGTTTCCAGCGATCTGCAAATAAATAAAGGGACTCCCAGGGTTAGTTAGTTTCTTGAGAAGGTGGCCTACCTTGATCCAGTCAGTTACGGTATGTGTTAGCAGAACCGTATGCGCTACACTCCTTTGGACTGAAGGGTGCTCCGAAGTGTTAGATGGTGTAGGCATGTACATGGCCTCAACCGCTTGTTGTTGCGAGAGTTTGTCTGGGCTTTTGGTTCTGAAGTAAGGTCTTCTCTTTTTACAGTTGTTAGAACCATCAGCAGGTTGGATATTTACAATTCTCGTAGCGTGACGTTGCTGCGGTTGAGGAGGAAGTTCCCCTTGCATTGTTGGAGCAGGAGGTCTTATGGGAACTACTTGAGGTGGAAGAGGTGTGGTTGGATTAGGAGGATGGTGTGGGTATGGAGTGTCTCCCGAGGGAGAAGGAGTCCTTCTGAAGTACTCCCGAGCTTGGTAGCGACGGTTGGGGGTTGCATGACCCATAGAGTCACTTGGAGAAATCGGTTGCTGCACATAATAACTGTAAGGATTAGGCTATCGGTAAGGGTATTGATGTGTTGGTGGTGTCATCCCCCATGACTATGGGTATTGCCACTGTTGATGTTGTCCAATGAGCTATGGAGGCGTTCCACTTGGATAATATGTTAGTGGTTGGTGGAACTGCCTTGGGTTACCTTGTGGATAAGGTAACCTTCGAGGTGTTTGCCATTGATTAAGTCTTGGATTTAGCGCATACACCCCAGACTCCTGCAAATGTGAGATAATTGGGCAACATCCCTTAGGATGGTCATAGTAGTAGACCTCACATCCACTATCATTGTTTGAATCCGAATTTATAGCCTCATCGGAGATAGGAATTTTCCCCTTACCCTTGTTATGTGCAGGGCTTAAATCTCTCCACTTTTTCTTTCCTTTGTCACTACTTTGCTCAGCCTTAGAGTCATCTACAATTTTCAAGACTATTTCTATCTTAGAGTCTAAGGAACTCCATATATCATCTACCTTAGCCACTATTTCTGTTGTTAACTTTTGGATCGGCAAGGTTTTCCGGTTCACCAACTCTTCAATTAGTGACTCATCCTCCTCGTCATAGAATTTCACTCCCTTCTTGCGAAGGGAGGGATCGTGGTTATATTCTTCCGCACTTTCTCTCTTCCGTACTGTGTTGCCCTTAGGTGAGTAAAGTTCGTAAGAAGAAGCCATTTCTAATGGTGTGCTGTTTACCATTATTTATATTCTTAAGTAACTGATTAACCTGAAGGTTCGTTAGAGCTCACAACGATGTGAGTGATATCCCTATGTTCAATTGGCATGAAAAAAACTTAGTCCCTAGAAACGGTGCCAATGATGAGTGGTGAGGTACCCCTACACTCAACCATACGAATACAAGCGTTTTCGCGCGATCCGGTCGAACTCCGCAGACTAAATGCCTTAATGCCACAAGAAACACTTGGGGTTAATCATTCGTTGTCTTCCCAGGCTTGCTTGTATGTGTCACAGTGTATGGTTAAGCAAGTCTGAGGTATGTGATTTTTTTGGTATTTTTCAGTTTATCTCCTAAGCTATGAGGGAAAGGGTTGAGAAACTAACTAACTCTAACTAATGTCCTAAGTCTAAATTAACTAGTGTCAGCATCCGTTCCCACTTACCGAACACACCCTGAACTATGCAACTGTGGCTACCAAATGCTAATCATTACTGGGATTACCACACGTAACGCAAGTGCTTGAAGTGGTCGTACTGAGGCACCTATTTAGCCTAAGTGTGATAAGTAGCCAATTCCTTGGCCAGCCGTACACACCCGTGGATGCTCGTAGCCAAGTCATACTTATCACACGTTCTAGCCTAACGATGAGTAGCTGATTCCTTAACTAGCCGTACACATTACACTACTACTGGGATTACCAAGCGCAGATCCTGGAATACACTACTGGGTTACCAAGCAATCACAATGCTCGTAGTCAAGTCGTACTCATGCATTGCGACGAGCAGCGGATTCCTTGATTAGCCGTACACATCCGTAGATGCTTGTAATCAAGTCGTACTCGTGCGCACTAGGAAAGAAATAAATAACAACAATAATTAAAACCATGTATTGCAAGGTTTATCCAATCAAGTTCGTCTTTATTGCCGTACACAACTTGTGTTTAGGTTACAAAGTTGCTCGAATAAAGAGCCGTTCACTCTAGGACTACTACTGCGGGCACATGGGAAAAATTCTAACTCTGGGGGGATCAAAGTGCCAGAGCTTCGCTACTTCTAGCCAGGATTGGGAAATGAAGGGAGTGCCGCCTCTTATTTATAGATATGGCGATGGACCGCGATATCGCGTACGTGATATCGCAGGGAAAGACGCGATATTGCGGCACTATGCATGTCGTGTCTCATCATATGGTAAGCTAGGTGATGAGCAAGAAGCAATCCCTACGCCCAACCATATGATTCAATAGCATTCACTAAGTGTTCCTATCAAATTCTGTAAACTTTATCTTTCTAAGTACTCTAGGTCTAGGAAGTAAATCTAATGAATGTGATCACTGTCTTCTCAGTTTCACTTATGAAGTGCAAAGGTATGGTTAAGTGTAATTAAGGCATATAATTTTTATGATTTCATATTTTTCATGGATTCACCTAAGTGCTGAAAATAAAGTAGTTAAATACTTAATTAACCTAGTAACTAACTAATGTTTATGCAACCCTAACATAATCATATGTTGTCATTTACTGTACACATCCTAAACCACGTTGCAATGTTACTAGGTTACCAAGCATTAAGCGCTATTAGGATTACCAAACGTTAACATATGCTTGAAATGGTTGTACTTATATGTATTAATTAAGCACTATTTAATTAATTAATCTGGTGCATTAAAATAAATTGCTCAAATAATAAATGCATTTAAAATAAACATTAAATTAATTCCAAATGTTGCAAGCTTTATGAAGAAAGTTCATCTTTATTGTGATTCACACTGAGGTGCCTAGGTACATTAGTGCTTCAATAAAGATCTGTACACTTCTCACTCCTACTGCGGGCACTTAGAAAATATTCTAACTTCCAATTGAACAAAATGCAAGAGCTTTTCTATGATACTAAATAATGGATGTCATAAATGTAGCTAGTGAGCACGTATTTATAGGCAAGACAAGACATTACATCGACAAGGTCACATCAATGCATCAAACCATGTGTCAATGCGATATTATCGATGGGATCACATTGATGGCATCCTGTTGATGCACCTAGAGGAAGATGCTTCATCATACCTTCATTACTAAATGAAAAATTTTCCTCGAGTAAATAAAATGAGAAACAAGTTTCTGTACAAAATTTTTAGGAAGGTATGGAATTATTAACTAACTAATTGACACACAAATTAACTTAAAAAAATACTAAGTGTCCAAGTGTACAGATTTACAATCGTTACAAAAATTGGTGTTCATGATAAAAAAATTGAACACTGCGACAAAAACTAATAGCAAAACTCCTTTGGCAGCTTGAAAACAAGAAGAAAATCAAATGGTCCTAGGTAGTGGAGGTTTTGAAGAACCTTCTCCTACCTCTGCTGCAAGTAGTTGTTGTGGTTAAGGCTGTGGTTATGATTGCCTAGCTGCAGCTACAACTTCTGGTGGAAGCTAGAAAGCATCCAACAATAATTGCATCTTCTACTCCTTACTCTTGGGATCACATGGTCCACGCAACATCACCAATGTGGGCCGGTATGGAAACATATCAAGGATAGGGCATTGTAAAGAAAAACTCCTTCACATTAACAAACCAAGTAGCAAATTGTTTATGTTCAATGTCAAATGCAATGATTGCATTCCAAAGATCCGAGTAGTCATTCATTCTCTTAACCAGGTTCTTCATTGTTGATCTTTGATCTATGAACTTCGCCTTGAGAGCCTCAAGTTCAACATTGCATGTTTCTAGCTTTTGTTTTGTTTCTTTGTGGTACTTGAACTCTACCTTGTATAGAAGATACTAACTGGCCACTTGTTTTTTGAATTCTAACCTCAACATTCTAGTAGTTAGCATTGCTAGGTTTTAGTAACAGAGGTTGACAAGCTCCATGTACTCCATCATCGCCTTGATCTGTGGCTTTTTGAGGTAGACTTCAGCCTTGTTGTACTCATTTAGTACATCAAAGATAAGCTACCATACATCACCTCCTTGTTGGAGCTATTAGAGGGTCTCATTCACCTTTACCTTCATCAATTGGATATGTTTTTCATTTATCTCCTTTTGTAAGTGAACATGGTTCCTATAATGGTTCTTGACCCTTTCAAATTTGAGGGCCTCATTTTTCTAGATGATGATTTTAATTGCAAACTTATGAAAAAAGGCATGCAGCTCCTCCATTGAGAGATTTCAATTTTCTCTAGCCAACCTTCTTAATTTAGTGTTCTCCCTAGTAAGTTGCTTCTGTTATTGTTGTATGAATTCTATCATTTGATCTTTTTGCATTTTGACATTTCATAGGTGATGGTTCTCCTAGGTTAGCTTGACATTCTCCTAGAAAACCTTCAACAAGTTCTTTTGAATGTTGTATATAGTGACATTTGTTAAGGACTAATCGAAGATTGTTGACTCCTTTGCATACTCAGCCTCCTAAAGTTTTTCTTCCTAGCAAAGTATAGTGGGATTAGTGAGGAAAGCTTTCAATTCTGCAAACTTAGTAGCCAAACACTAATTCTACTGTGTGGCTGCCTCAAGTTGGGCATTGGCAATGAGGACCTTGCCTCTAGCCTCAAACAGCTTCAACTGGTTTGCTGAAATGATTTTTGGGATATCAAAGATATCCACAATGGATTGGTTGCTTCCTTCCAATTAATCCAGCAACTCTTTGTGCTAGGCTACATTGAGTTTTTCATTTCCTACTCTTATGGACATATGCATGTCTCTAAGTGCAACAACATATACTATAGATGTCACAAAGGCATTGAGTGCATCAATCACTTTATCAGCAACCACCTCTATTGTCATTTCTTGCCCTTGGTGTTGCATCACTAGAATAGTTACTCCCTTGCCCTCCTCTAAGAACACCAAAAAGGTAGCAACATTCCTAGAGATTTTTGGGAATCACTGCTATTGAGAAAAGGGACACCATTACCTCTCGAGTGCTAGGATTTAATCTTGTGCGAACTTGCATTCTTTGAGTAGAATACATTGGTACCAAACCCTCCATCCTACTAATTGATTATGCCACCTCGTCAAGATGTCTCAATGTTGGCCTATAGACAAATGGTTTACCATCACTTAGTCCTACCTACTGCTAATACAAGAGTTACTTATGGAGTTTGCGCATGCACTCAACAACAACACAAGACTCCAATGTTAATTGTTCATGAGTGGGTGATGGTGGTGGTTGCTCCTATTCAAGCACCTTGGCAGGCACTTTATCCTTCATCATTTCCACCCAAGAGGTGACAGGAGCATGTTTGATGGTATCATTGAAATAGTGGGCTATTCCTTCCCTTTTGCATTATTTTCGAATGAGACATGGAAAGGGGAGTTCCTTCCTCCCATGTTCATTTTCTTTGAATTGCTTTTCTATATCAAGATAAATCATCTATGGGAGGGTGATAGGGAATTTTCTACTTAGAGAAATGCATGCACAAGTAAAGAAAACTATCACCTTGCTAGGCCTCACCATCGAATTGAAGTGGTAGGTTGCCATCTTGAAATATGCATGCTTTTCCATTGTGAGTGTATTAAACTCCTTACAATCAACTATGTAGCACCATTGAATCTACTCCTTTTTAACCTCTAGGTCCACTTGCATTGAAATTTCTACTAAAATTTCCCTAATTTTTGGCAACCCAAGGACCTTAGAAATGGCCTTCACCAAGTAGGACATAGAAATATCCTTGATCTTCATAGTGGCTTTGCCCTATTTATTATACCAGAAGAGATATGTTTCTCCCATATATCATTCTCCACTGGAAGTGATAATGGACCACATGGGAGAAGGTTGAAATTGATCTTTGACATCTTTTGGGAGAAATTATAGGAAAGATCCAAAGTTTAGTTCAAGAAGAACTACTTTTTGAATCTCCTTGGACTCGATTTGCCTCAAGTAGGCCTCTGTTAGAGTAACCTCAAGATTCAGTCTTAGTCCAACTATCTCATCCTAGTCAGATTGCTCTATTTCAACTTCCAAAATTTGATGGATAGATTCTACTTGAGGGCTCTCCCAAAGAGGTCCTGTTGCATGCATCTTGACTGCCTATTCCTTGGGCAACTCAACTCCCTAGCATCTTCTAGTTCTAGGCCACTTGTCCCTTGGTTGGGATAGTCTTGCTTCCTATCTATGCTTAGATCTAAGTGCCATCTATAATCACAACATGAACAAGGATTAACATTTTATGTGTAACTTAGAACATTTAGATACCTTGTCTCTTAGATTAGTTACACTTGGATAAGTTTCAACCATGGTGGATTAATTGTTTTAATATTATATTATTATTATTTTTAATTGGATGGCTACCAAAGTTTGTTGAAAAGGTTTAATGCTCATTACTTAGTGATTTTAATATTATTTTATTTGTTAACCCTTGTGGAAGTTAGAAAATTTTCAAAATTTTTTTTGTCAAAAACCTAAGGTTTATGGCTCCCATGACATAGAGCTCACCTCTAGTAACTGCAAGAATGAAGAATGAGGTTAATTAGACAAGAAGTGTGAAATTTATGGACTTTAGAAGGTTCTAGGCTTTGAAAACTATAAAAGCTCCTTCATTGTCTAGAAGAAAATGGTAATAATTTGCAAAGTGTACGTCCTATTTATAGATTTTTATGGCCATGTTAATGGGATCCCATATATGGGGTCACATCGATGTGATTGGCTGCATTGACAGATTTCATCGACACAACCAAAAGATAATTTTTCTTTGAAAATTTAAGGAAAAATAAAGAGTTTTTACATAAAATTGGAGTCCATAGAGACCCAGAAAGGCCAATAACATGAAGAAATGCTCGAAGAGGACTAGATAATTCACAAAAACCAAGATTTTATTTGGAGAATGATTAGAGAAAACTTAAAAAGGAGTGCAAAACTAGATGTAATTAATGTGGAGTATGAATGATATAAATGTGAAAATGTCTAAGGGATGAGGAACTTAACTAGCCCAACCAAGGAATATGCAAGTGGGTCCTCTCCATAGGAGGTTCATGCCCTTAATTCCCTTGCATGCCCTAATACAAAGGAGTCTATGGGCCCCATAGATGATGAATGAATATGGATAGTTAATGATCAAATCACTAAAGAAACTATCAAAAAATTTTAACACAACAAACTAAGACATTAAGAAAAACATGAAAAATGACAATGAGGTGAGTTATGAAAAGCATAGATGGATGAAGTAGAGAGTGGAATGGAGTATGATATCATGGTTATATGAAGTTTCTTGTGGATTTTTATGGTTAATATGACCTATTAACATCCATCCTTAGTCTAAATTAAAAGCAACCACTTGTAGTGACTTCGCATTGACACTCCAAGACCAATCCACCTCCTCAAAAAACATGAATACTCCCATAGATCAATCACCATTCGTAAAAGGGAAGAAAAGAGAAGTAGGAAGTAAGATGGACTTTAGTTAGAGAGAACCTTTAGGCATGGGTAACATGTCTTTCTAGTCCCATAATCAATGCTTGTAGCCCATTATTTTATTTAAGGGGTTTACTTTGAATTCCCATTATTGTTTTTTCTTATGTGAACGACACCATGGAAATATTTTTAGCTTCCTATTAGTGGTTGATAGTAGAATGGTAAGAAATCCATGAAAACACACATGCACCCAATAGGATAGGAAAGTAAAAAGAGCATCAAATCCCCTTGAAGTCATACCCTTGTCTATCCATTTAATCCTTACAAAGTTTGAAAACTACCAAGGTCACAAATTTGTTAAAAGTTTTATTCAAGAAAAAATCTCATATTTTCAAAATAAGGGAACACCATAGAGTTTTTTGGATGGGTGGATGACATGGACTCACTACCTGTTATCATGAAAAAGAAACCATGTCTTAGTTATTAATACCAAAATTCAAAGATATAATCTAGACATTGGTAATCAAATAACATTATAATACAAAGAACCATCAATCAAAAACTACAATTGCACTTAGTCTTGGTGGCAATGAAGAAAAAAAAATTAGAAAAGTATTAGGAAAACCCAAGCCAAATAAAGTACAATATAGAAGAAATTGTAAGATATTTAAGAGAAAACTGTACTAAAGATGATGTAAAACAAAAATTGTGAAAAATGGAAAAAATTGAAAAACTAAGGAGCTACTTTGATTAATTAGTATGAATGGCCATCTCCCCCTTGACTTAGTTGGAAGGAGGAGATGCAAAAAATTAAGTGTGCACATCCATCTATTAAGGTGTTCTAATCATTGGCGCTCTTAGGTTCATGGAAAAGGTGTTACATCCCCATTCCCAAATGATGCTACTACCTAATGAAGATGGTGTCTTTTCATAAGAAGTGTTATTGTTATCGTAACAAGACCCAAAAGGGTAGTTGTGATTAAGACCCAAAAGGGTGCATTGTAATAACGAATGTGTCTCTTAAGGTAACCTTTGGGGATTCAACCTAAGGCATTTATACCTAGGGTTAGAGGTCATGCCAGCATGGAGTGGTAGAGCTAGTATAGGCAAGTGATGGGAAGCTGTGTGAAGTGAGATAGGAAGTGAATTGGCCATCCATTTTGGTCAAGTTATAGGCCTAACTGTGGTGGAAATGCTAAATTGCTTCTAAGGGATAGATGCCAAAGGAATAAAACCCCAAGGAACAATCTCAGAGCATAATCCAAATACACTATTCCATATCAATACATCATTCTTTTCTTCCTCTTTCTGCAATTTTTTCTAATATTTCATTTATACATAATGTCAAATATCATATATATTTCACATTTGGTATATTTTCTTTGTACACATAATGTCTAATATATAGTATATTTGATGTTTACCATGACATTCAAGGATGAGATGTTACAAAAGGTTTCATAGATAACATAAGGCCCCTCCCACAATGTTTGGAATTTTGTTCTTTGTGGTACATGTGTGGGATTCTAGTAGAGGATCCTATCTCCCAGTTGAAATTTTAGTTTCCTTATTCTAAGGTCATGTCATTGCTTGTTAAATGCCTTGTGTAACTTTAGATGACAAGGCTACCAATTGATTCTCGTCTAGTAAGTTGATGTTCATTAATATTTTTTTTATGCTAGACTTAGATCAATGTCAGCATCATAAGTTGTTGATAGTATATGAAGCTCTACTTGGATAGGCAAAGTTGGCAATTTTATGTACACAAGCTCATAGGGAGAGTAGCCAATTGTAAGTTTCCATGTGGAGCGATAGGCCCAAAGAGCATTGTTGAGTTTTGTGCTCTAATCCCTCTTATATTTACTAATAGATCTAGTTAGTATCTTTGTGATTTCTCTATTTATAACCTTAGCTTGACCATTGGCTTGGGGGTTGTAAGATGTTGTTAATTTTATGTTCAACCCCCAAGCATTGCATGAGCTTTTAAAAGGCACTTCCTATAACATGAGTACTGTTATTAGAAATAAGTACACATGGCACCCTAAACCTGTTTACAACATTTTGTTGTACAAACTGAGTAGCCATAAAAGATGTGCAATTGGTGATGGCTACAACTTTTGTCCATTTCGTACAATAGCCAATAGTGACTATGATGTACACCTTTTCATTTGACATGGGCACGATGGAATCCATGAAGTTAATGCCCTAGATGTTGAAGGACTCTAGTGGTTGGATCCACTACTAAGGTTCCTCCATACGAGTGATCATTCCACTATCATGTTGGCAATTTTCATAGGAGTGGATGAACTGGTGAGCATCCCTGAAAAGTGGTGGCCAATAATATCCCACCATGAGGATCTTAATGATCATACATCTCCAAACATAGTGGCCCCCACAAGGATCCTTATGAGCATCTTGGAGAACATGTAGTTGATTAGCATCAAGAACACACCAATGAACTAGGCCATTAGCATACACCTTGTAAAGATGTCCATTAATCTTTATGAAGTGTTTTTCCTAGTGATGAGTGGCGAGGTACCCCTTTACTCAATCATACGAATATGTGTTCATGCATGATCTGGTCAAACTCTGCAGACGGACTAGTTGTGGTATTTAGATAGTTGCACATTGATCATAGTTCACTGTCTTCCCACCTAGACTAGTATTTACTTTGTTACGTATGGTTTAGTCTAGAATAAGGCGAGTGATGTGATCCTAAACTAGTGCTACTCCTAGAGATGATGGAAGATAATCTTGTTTTAGGATAATAGGTGATGAGAAGTAGAATTTAAACTGGCCTAAGTGCGATGAGCATCTATCCTTAATCATCCGTGCACATCTTGGACCTCGTGTACTACTTCTAGGATTACCAAGCACATATTACTTGATCACTCCTAGATACACTACTGGGTTACCAAGTAGTTACACTTAAATGTTCGTGATTAAGTCATACTCATTCCGCATTTAATAATAGGAATAGTAAATGATGATAAAGAAATAGTAATGAACAAAATAATAAATAAAAATTAACAATTAGCATAATTAAAAGCTAAGTGAATGCTACAATGATGGAGTAATCTTGATCTTTATTGTTGATCATGTGCATGCCCAAGTACATAACACTCGAATAAAGGTTCCGTACAATTACAATCATCACACTATGGGCATGCACTAGGGAAATAATTGAAAACTAACTAAACACTAACAAAAATACTCTACCCTAAGACTTACCAACTCCCCCCCTTTTCATATGCGTCTGAATGTTGTACTTATAGGCCTACACAGGAATCACGATATCATGTATTCGATATCGTTACCTAGACTACGATATTGCATATCTGATATTGAGGATCCGATATCAAAGCTTGGCAAACCAAACTTCATCATACCCCCATGATTGAATAACAAGTCATCCTCAAGTTAAACAAAATGAAAACAAGTTCAATTAATTACACATCGAATAGGTATGGGATTATTGACTAACTAGGAATTACTCATGTTGTAGTGTGGGATTGAACAAAAAAAAATTGGGATATAAACACACAATTACAAAATACAAAATTTTTTGGAACTCATGTGGTTCCTAGTAGTGGTGGCTCCTCCATGGGTCTCTTCCCATTATCTTGTGCTCCATGTTTTGGAAATTACTGTCTTTGAAGGAGTGCTTGGAGCTTTTCTGCTTCGGTTTGAGGATCCTGTGCCATCCATGCTAATGCTATAATGTTTAATGGAGTTGGCACCTCCCATGGGCATGGTAGTTGTGGGAACATCTAATTGGCCTTGACATACCAAGATACAAATAGATTTCATTCCTCTTCATAGGCTTTGGCTTTATCCTTGCATTCTTGGCAGTCTGTAAGCCATCGAGCCAAATCCACCGTAACATCTTTTTGGCCCTGGTAGCTAGTCTTGACCACCTCTAATTCAAAATTTGCTACTTCTAATTTCTACAATGTTTTCTTATGTTCAGAAAATTCTGTCTCATATTTAGCATAGGTGCTTGCTACCTATTTCTCTAAGTCTATCCTTAGGTGTCTTGCTATCAACATGGCTAAGTTGGCATACCGCAGATTTGCCAACTCCATGTATTCTATGAGATCTTGTATCTGCAGGTCTTGGCTTTTTAGTTCTGCTTGGTGGGAAAAGGTATAAGTATCCAATATGGGCTGCCAATCAGTGTTTTGAGCACTAAGTGTGTTAATATGAGCTTTGGCCATATGGATTTCTTTTTCAATCACCTGTTTGTACATCCCCACCTAATCCCCAAAATGTTCTTTGAGCTTCTCATGTTGCTTGGCCTCATTCTACCATGTGCATATTTCAATCGTCGTCTTCTGAAGGATTGCACGTACCTCCTCCATTGAGAGGGTTCTATTTTCTCTGGCCAAGTGATTCATATCCTGGTCAACCCTTATTAACTATTATCATAATTGCTAAAAAATTTGCTTGAGAACATTCTTTTATTTTTCTATTGTAGTCAACCGGAGATTTTCAATGATGAGGCATTTATTTTCTTCTTGTGAGACCTTGAGTGCTTTAACATGTGCATACATTTGAGCTTGTGCCTTAGAAGCATCCCAATCAACCTTCTCTTTTTCCTTGGCCACTTTTTTATTCTCTACCAATAATTTAGTTAGCTACTCCATCTGAAAGGATTCTAGCTAGTCTGCAGGGATGAATTGGGATGAATCCCACTGTGTAGGTTGTAGGGTGATGAGCTTTTCTTAGAGTCTTTCTAACTCCTCCTCTGCATGTTTAGCCCTGACCTCTACCATGACCAGCTTCCCTTTTGTAGAAATGAGATCTGATTATGTTGTTGTGACATCCTCAAGGATGTCATCACTTGTCTTATCTATAGCAACCAACTAAAACATCCTCATGATCTACAGGAGTCATTGAGGGATTGACCAAGGTTTGAGCATAATGTGCTCCTATAAAATCTACCGGTGGCACAACAGGGACATTAAATGATTCTTTTATGTGGTCTATGACCACTTCTATTGCTCTCACTACATCTTGGTGTTGCATGAACACTGCTATGATACCTTCACCAGTTTCTAGTTGCACTTGAAAGGATCTAACATTTCCACAAATCTATTGTGACCAGTGTGATTCCCCTCCTCCTGTTTGGATGGACACCTTGCCCCATGCCCGATGAATTGAGATTGTGGATTGTACAACATCATCAATGACCTTGAAAAGATTGTCTTCATCATAGCTTTCCTAATTGACCGATTCAGCGATGGCCCTGAGATGGCTCATTGACGATCAAAAGTCCTATAGCAGTGGTGGCAGTTGGTCTTGCTAGCCTATAGGTTGTGTGTTGGGCCTCACTTCCTATTGTTGACAGGGCCCTATGCTTGGATGATGGACGTCTATACCCAACTTATCTTATACATCCTAAACTAGTGTAACTATTGTTAGAATTACCAAGAAACACACCATTGGGTGTGTCAAGAGATATCATTATTGAGTTACTAAATGATTATACGTTACCCTTGAAACTAGTGATGAGTGGTTAAGCATCCAACACTCAAGCATACAAGTTATAAGTATTCACATGTGACCCGATCATAATCCATAACTAGATAATTTTATTATACTAGTAATTGATGTTAAGCTCGTGATCATTGTTGTTCCACCTTGAGCTAGTGAGGTACAATGTGTATGGCTCAACTCTCAATGAGGCATATGATAACTGATGTTGCAAGGTCCAAATAACGGCTAGTTGTAAACATGATTGAAAATATCTATGTCTAGCTAACTAAGAAAGCATAAACCTATTTTAGCCTATCATGATGGATAACTATTCCTAATTTACTAGACACACATTGGGCTCATGTATCATCACTAGGATTACCAAGTATTATGCTACTAGGTGAACGAAGTGATAATACTACTAGGGTTACCAAATGATTTTACTTAGCACTTGAAATCAGTCATATGCATATTGCTTAATATTGACAAGTGGAAATAAAGTGCTTGAGAGTATTAAGCTAGTAAAATAGTGAAAATTATGCTAAGTAAACAAAAGAAACTAAGGGAATGTTGTAATGATGGGAAATAGTCTTGATTGTTATTGCCATCACAACTTGTGCCCAAGTATAACTTATTCAAATAAAGACATCATTCAAGTATTACACATCACTCTATGGGAATTCACTTTCTATTGCTAATTCTAAGTCTAAGAAATCAAATTGGAAGAGTTTTATTGCTAGTGGAATGGAAATTTATTAGATTGTGCACCAAAGTTTCATATTTATAGGGATGCACACATCCTGAGACATCGTGTCAATGATGATGTATCATGTGTAGTGATATGTTATTAACAGCATCATTGCTATGATGTTGCATTGTGATAAAATTTGACTTTATCATACCCTCATGACTGACTGGAAACTGATCCTTGAGTTAAAAAAAATGAGGATAGAATCCCTTACAAAATTAGGAGGTAGATTTGACTATACATGGCTAATGGAATATTTACATCGCTTAAAATGCTATAGTTGTTCTTTTTAAAAAATTGACATAAGTATATGACAAACAAAATAAAAACAAAAATTGAAATAACTCAATGTAGCCTATGTGCCTAGCAATGGTGGCTCTTCCATCGACTACTTCGCCTTATCATTAAACTTCTTAAATTGATATTTCTTTAGCAACAACTAAAGCTTCTCCTTTTCTATCCTATGATCATGTACCATTCATGCTTGTTGAACAATGTGTGATGGAGTTGGTACATCCCATGGGCATGGCAGTTGTGGGAACATTTGATTAGCTTTCACGTACCAAGTTTCTAACTACCACCATTCTTCTTCAAATTCCTTCGCTATTTTCCTCAATTCGTGATAGTCAAACATTTTATAAGCCAAGTTAATTGCTACATCCTTCTGGCCCTTGTACCTAGCTTTCACAATTTCAATTTTAGAATTTGCCACATGCAGTTTCTGTAAAACATCNCTACAAGAAGAGTTCCTAATCCTAAGAGCAAAGAAAAGAGATCTGATGCAGTTCGTTGTGCCTTACCAACTTAACTAGCTTAGAATAGACCATGTGAGGCACCTCATCGATCATAACATGAAGATGAAGAAAGAGAAGGTGAAGGTGGTATGGGATGCCTCAATGGTCGAAGCACAAATGTATGCACATGCAAAGCCACTCACTACCCTATAGGAGGAAAATAAGCAATTAGCTGCTAATGATGCTTGGTTGACCAACATTGAGCAACAAAAGAACATTCTCAAGGAAAGCATCCAACAAGTTCGACAATAGTTAGTTCATGTCAACTAGGACATGAGTCACTTGCCCCATGAGAATAGAACCTTATCAATGAAGGAAGTCCACATAATTAGGTAAAAACCAGCAATCGAGATCAGTGCATGGAAAAATGAGGTCAAGAAGCACAAACAACTCAAAGAGTATTTTCAAGATTAGATGGGCATGTAAAAATCTAAATGGCCAAATCCAAAATTAGTTTCATTTCAACACAGNATGGACTGCAGTGATATCACTGGGGATATTAAAGAGATTCTACATGACTTTCCCTATTTGCAATAGTTTATCTAATATATCCTCATGATCAACACGATTCATCAAGGTACAACAAGTATTTGAGCAGCTCTCGCTATTAAAAGATTGGCTGGTAGCACAATAAAATTGAAGAACTCTTTGATATGGTATGTAATCAATTTAGCAACTTCCACTACATCCTGATGTTGCATAACCATCACTATGGCTCCTTCTCCTATTTCTGACCTTGAAATATTGTAGCATTCCCTAAGATATTTTGTGATTAATCATCCACTCCCCCTGACTACAATGAACTCTCCCCACTTGCAAGATCTATTGAAAATATGGGTCTAACTACATTCTCTCTAACCTTGTAGAGATTGGCCCCCTCTTTGGTTTTCTAGCTTGTGGTGTCTACAATATATTATAGATGGCTCATCGATGGTCTATAGTCTTGCAATGGTGGCGATGGAACTTGTTGCTACTACTACTGTTGTTCTTGGTCAGCTAGTGACTGGCTACTGGGTCCTGCTTACTATTGTTGGCTAGTAGCTTGAATAGTATTAATAGGAGTTAGGAATGTAGCTCACTCAATACCTTCTTGTTTCTCCAACTAATCTATTTTTGGAGGCATTAGTTTTGACATCTCTACATATGAAGTATTTTGAGCTTTCCTCAAAATGTTATTTATGTAATCCAAGATGCCTACCTATTTGCACAGCTTCCTAATTAGGCAAGGAAATGGTAGTATTGGCTTCCCTACCTTCTTCTCTTTGAATCACCTTAGGATTTCAAGGAAGTAGAGATGAGCAATGTTGGCATTGAATTTTCCCATCAAAATGACACTTCCTCTAGTTGCATAAGTTGATATCCTGTTAAGCCTCTTAGTAGGGAACATATGATAGGTACCAATCTTAAAATAAATCTTTTCCTTAGTAGTCATCTCACTATATTCCTTATCATCCTTGCTATAGGCTCTGTGTAGCCACAATCTTTTTACATTTGTATTAGACCTTGTGGATATCTATGTCATGTTAGCCCCTTCATTTGGTAGATTAAGGGCTTTGGCTATTGCCTCTACAGAATATGATGTTGAAATTATTTCTATCTTCATAGTGGCATTGACTTTTTTATTTTTTGAAAATTGAAGAGTTTCCCCTAAGTACCATTCACTACTAGTTAATAATGTAGGTCATAGGGGAGATGATTTAAGTTGTGTCCTTAAAACCTTTGGAGCAAACTCCACGAATAGGCCAAAATTCAGTTCCAAAATGATTATGGACATGATTGATTTCTCTTAGATAGCTTGGAGGAATTTAGGTGATAATGTGAGTGTTTTCCTATTCAAGTTCCTATGGTACTTCAGCCTTCACTTGAGCATAGTGTTCGGCATTAGGTCTCTATTGCTAAAAGATTGTGCTTCTTACTCCACATGCTCTACTAGTGGTGTTTGTTCTCTAGTTCGGCTACTTCCTTGGCCTCTTGGTCTTTTGACACCATGTTGAAAAGGTCCTCCTTTTGTTGGTCATTTTACAGCCATCTACAATCAATAATGGTTTAAAGATTATTAGACTATTCATATCAACTCTTAATAGTTCTTTACCTTACTCATACCCTTGGTTAGATCAAGTTCTAATCATACTATGATTGTAGAGTTAGAAAAATTTTCAAAAAGAAACCCCTTGGATGTTACATCTTAAATTTCCATGACTTCCCACACTTATTGTCTTTTTTTACTTAGAATACCTTAGAATTATTTAGAATGGTTTATTAGGAGGATTCATTGAAGTATTTGGCTTAAATATTCTTAATTCATGATAATACCTTTAGTATTTTTATCTTACTTATCCTTTAAACTATCTTCTAGTGTTAGAATTTTTTTTTCAAAAATTTTGGCTCAAATTGCTCAAATTTCCTTTATGTTACCTTCCACGACTAGGTTGAGTGCTCTTGGATCAACAAGATTCAAAAATTTCAAAAATCAAAGCTATGGGGACAAAGTTATGGATGTTGGAAGTTGGCAACTTAGAGCTCAAAAAGAAAATGGTAAAAGCTCACCTTGTTTCAATTGTGGAATTTTTTTTTTTCTAACTCCCCACACCTATATATAGTATTTTTATAAGTGCGACATCATTGATATGACATTGTATCAACAACATATGAGGGGCTCATACATTGTATCAACGATGTTACCTAGAAAAATTTTAAATTTGTGAGTAATTTCTCATGGAAAAAATGAGTTAAACAAAATGAATGGAAGATAGTAAGCATTTCTATAGGGTCTTAGAGTAGTCATGATGCTCAAACTTTGAGAATTAGACGTTTGAAAGTTCATAAAGAAGGAAGTTTGAGCTATGAAAGTTTATTAAGTATATAGAAGATGGATGAAGGGTTATAGTTACATTGAAGAATTTTTGAAAGGGAAGTATTTGTTAGATTTTTGGATGATCATGGAAGGCACAAGATGATATGGAGTTGCTTGCGAAGTATGAGATACAATAGTTATACAAGTGGATCCTCCCCAAAGTAAGCTCCAACCCTTAGTGCCCTTGTATAACCATGCCTATAAGTGTCCTTACACACTCAAGGGGTTGAATGTAAGACATACTTGTTGAGCAAAACACACATATTAGTATCATAAAATAGGGAAAAGAATGCTATATCACACAAAACATATTACACAAAACCATAAGTTATGATCAAATATACAATGAGGTGAGATGAACTATAAAAGGGATTGTCAAAACTGTGATGTGATGTGTCTTACCATAGGCATAATGAGTTCTTATGTGGAATTGGTGGTTAAAGTAATCATTAGCCTTTCTTTTCAAAATTCAAACCAAGTCCAAACCACTATACAATGACATCGCATTGTTTCATCTCTAAGAATCACTACCATAAGACTATCACTATTGTAAGGAGTATTATCACTTGGCATGTTGTTCAAGGGAGGAGTTTATTTATTATACTTTTTATTATTTTTCAGAAGTCACCTGCCTTTAGACATGGGTAGCATGTCTTTCCAATGGAACCCTCAAAAATTTATTTTGCTCATGGATGTTATTTTTGACTATGTCAACCTTACTAGCCTTTAGGCATGGGTAACATGTATTTTTAGTGACATGGTAAGGTAGCACTTATTATACTCTTACTCCCATTTTTTTCATTAGATCTACAAGGATATAATACTTCTTTAACAATAGGAGAGAACTTACAGTAGTAATCCAAGAAAATCCACAAATTCCTTTGATGTTTCATCCTTTACATTCCCACTTAGTTATTCACTTGTTGGTCCAGATATAATGATCACAGGTTTATTCTTAGCTTTATTATGTGAAGAATATCATTATGGCCATGGTAAGAACCTCTTATTGTTGGAATGGATGGATGGATGTTGTGGTTTCACTGTATAGATAATCAATCACTTATGATCGATAATATAGAGAAACCTTTGCCTTAATAGGACTACATATTGTCTTATTCAATGTGTTTTATTGGAAATTGATAGAAATATTTACAAATAAAATAAGGAAAAAACATGAAAAATTAGAAAAGATACCAAAAATTAGAAAGATAAAAAGAATGAAAAATTGTCAAAGAATATCAAAAGTTTTTTAAGAAATGAAAAAGTATAAAAGAAAAGGAAAATATATCAAGAAAGAAAAAGTAATAAGAAAGTGGAAAATTTAGAAGGTACCTACATGTCCCAATGGACACACCCACAACTATGGTTAGGATCGGTCAATCAAAAAAAGTGAACAAGTAGTGGACAATCAGATAGATTAACTAGAATCTTTAGTGGAGTCGAGATATTGATGATAAGGTTTGACCTGCTAGATGTTTGCGTAGATGAGCTTATGAAGGCTAGACAGATGATGAATATGCATGAAACAAAAATGGTAAGTTTTCTAAATAATGTAGGGTCCCTCCCAATGCATTTGAAACTTGGCTCTTTGTTGAACATGATTGGGATTATAATAGAGGACCTTATTGCCTAGCTATATTAATACTTTCCTTATATGAGCATCATGCCTATGCTTGGAGTAGGTCTTATCGATCTCATTGCTCATAAGTGCTACTAGACTATTTTTTTCTAATAGATTTAGATTCATTAGATGCACTCTTTAGGCTAAGCTCAAGTTTAGGTCAAGTTGGCTAGTAGTAGCTAGAGTTTGAAGCTCTACCTAGATTAGTAGCATGAGTAACTTACTATAAACTAGCTCATAGGGTGAATAACCAATGGGTAATTTCCACATTATTCTATAGGTCCATAGAGCATCATTTAGCTTAGTGTTCCAATCCTTTCAAAATCTACTAACTATCCTAGTCAATATTCTAGTGATCTCATGGTTAGTTACTTCTACTTGACCATTCGCTTGGGGATGGTATGGTGTGGTTAACTTATGGTTTACCCTAAGCTATTGCATGAGGTTTTTAAAAGTATCACTGATAACACGAGTTCCATTATAAAAAATAAGCAGTCTTAGTACTTCAAACTAGTTCACCACATGTTGTTGAAAGAACTTGGTAGCTGTTTTAGCTATACAATCCTTGATTGCTACTGCCTCTACCCACTTAGTGCAATAATCCACAATCGCAATTATATAGGCCTTCCCATTCAACATGGGTTTGATGGGGCCCACAAAATCAATTCCCCATATATTGAATGGTTCTAGTGGCTATATCCATTGTTGTGATCCTTCATTTTTGGTTGTTACTCCTCCATATTTTTGGCATCTCTCACAAGATTTTTGATGAGGGATGAAGAGGTACCCCTATGCCCAACCATACGAATCATAAAGCACTCATGCAAGATCTAGTCAAATTCCATGGACTCTCTAGTTTTTAGTGCACTAGTCTTCTAGGAAGTGAACTTTACCTTAATGGTTGTTCGTTGTCTTCCTAATTACACTTGTGAAGTACAAAGGTATTGTTGAGTGTAATCGAGCTATATGATTTTTAACATTTGATGTTTTATGTTCTTTAGTGATTGAAGGAAGAGATAAAGTAATTTAATGACTAATTTAATTTAACTAACTCATTGATCTCTAACTAGTCCTAACATAAGCATTTGGTCCCACTTTTCATACACATCCGAAACCCATGTATCTATTGCTAGGTTACCAAGCACTATGCTACCAAGTGCACCAAGCAATAACGCTGTTGGGATTACCAAGTGAATACGTGTTTACACTTGAGGTGGGTGTACGTATGTACTTAATCTATTTAGCTTAATTGATTAAATATTTAATAAAAACAATGAATGCATAAATAAAACATTTAAGCTATCTATAATGCTACAAGGTTTATCAAGAAGCTCATCTTTCTTATCATACACATTGGTGTGGTTTAGGTACAACAGTGCTCAAATAAAGATCCATACACTTCATGACTCCTGCTGTGGGCACTTGAGAAAAATATTCTATCTTTCAAATAGGCAAACTGCAAGAGCTCTACTACTACTATGAATTTGATTCCCATAAACATGGTTGGGAGCTCATATTTATAGTTTTTTCTCTACGGCTATGTTAAACGAGGCCCCATCAATGTAGTAAATGCTATGTCGATGTGGCCCTGTTGACATAACACTTTAACACTCATCAATTGTGTAAAGGTATGGGCATCCCAGAACTAGGTAGGCCAAAAGTAGTCTACCATCATCAGTTTTAATATCATCCTACATCCTGCATAATGGCCACCACATTGTTCTTCATGTGCATCTTGTAGCATCCGTAGTTGATCATATTCTGGTATGCACCATCAGACAAACCCATCTACACAAATCTTGTAAAGATTTTCATTTATTTCCATGTATCTTTTCACCTTATGAAGGAATTACTCTTTTTATTTCTTGCTTCATTCAACAAGAAGCTCTTGTGTTGTTAGATAAGTTATATATTTAGTTGTCCATGACTTTCCCATTAAGTCTACAGCCATTACAGTCTTGGTAAACAAATTTTTGTTAAGGAATTATTCTAACAATGGTTCTACATGGTTCTATGAGTCCTATTTGAGTCTCAACAAGTGATTAGCTACAAAATTTTTCATGCCCTTCTTGTCGATCATTATTATGTTGAACTGTTGTAAGATAATGAGCCATTGAATCACTAGGGGATTGATTGCTAGCTTTTTCATAAGAAAATGGATGGTGTTGTGATCAATGTGGACATAGATCGGCTACCCGGGCACATAATGTCTGAATTTTTCCATTTCATACACCACTACCATTAGCTCCTTTTTGTTGTGGTGTAATTAAGTTGTGCCTCGGTGATGCCTCTCTTGGTGTAATGGATATAATATGGCCTCTTTTGGCCATCCAGATAGCTCAATATTGTGCCCAGTGCATAATTCAAAAGCATTCATCATGATATGAAAAGGCTTGGATTAATTCAAAGCTCTTAGGATTCATATCTCAATTAGCTTTTGTTTCAAGGTTTCAAATAACATTTTGTAGGACTCAATCCACTGAAAGAACATATCCTTCTTAGTGAACTCAACTATTAGCTTTGTAATTTTTGAAAAGTTCTCTATGAATCTTCTAGAATACCTCATATGTCCCAAAAATAATTAAACATCCTTAATAGTTTGTGGCATCTGAGTGATATTTTGTATGACTCAAACTTTGTCAAGATCCACATATATTCCTTTATGTAAGATATTGTGCCCTAAGATGATCCCATCTTGGACCATAAGATGGCTCTTCAGCTAATTGAGCTTTAGATTAATCTCTACACATCTCTTTAATAATTTCTCTAAATGGTCCGATGCTTGCTTAAAATCCAACCCCTATGTGGAAAAATCATTTATGAATACTTCAACATCACTCCCTATTTGTTTCTGGAGGATGCTGAGTACAAGTCTTTGGAAGGTAGCTAGTGCATTACAAAGGCTGAAAGACATCTACTTGTAGGTAAACATTCCCCATGAATTGGTGAACATCCTCAAGTGCATTTCAAATATAATTATATTCATTTTACCCATCCAAAAAACTATAATACTCATGTCCTGCAATAGCATCCAAGACTTGGTCAATTAATGGCAAAGGAAAATGATCCTTGAATGTAGTAGAGTTCAACAGTTAGAAGTCAATGCACACTCATCACTTGCCTCCCTTCTTTAAAACAATTACCAAAGGACTAACCCATTAACTATCTACAATGGGATTTATAAATCTAGCCTTTTGTAATTTTTCCAACTCTTTCTTAACTACTTTTTTAAGTTTTGGATTTTGCCTTCTCTATGGTTGCCATTGTGGTTTTACTATTGGATCAATATATATCTAATGTTGAAAAATTCTAGGATCAATTCCTATGATCTCATCATAAGACCATGAGAATGTTGTGGGCCACATGTTAACCACTTCCAACAACTTCTTATTTTGCTATTTATTCAAGTTGGTGTTGATTATGATCAACTTTTAATTATTTAGGAAAGCATATTCAAGTGCTATCAGTAGGGCCTTTAGTTTTAGCAATTCTAGTTTATCTTTATTTGGGATCTCTAACTATCCCCATTCTATCTCTTCTTCTTGACTTGCATGTGGATAGGAATGTCTCCTTCTCACTTGTTCTAACTTGTCAGCTTCATCTATGTAGGCACTTATTATTTGATTTGCTAATTCCATGTATATGTTCGACTTGATTTCACTATCTGTGATCAACCACTAGGTGCCTTCTTGTTGGATGGCATAGCATACAAGCATTTTTGCATACACATTTCTTCGACACATTTGTTGCATGTTGTATTAACTTCTTATTTGATTGCCCATATTTTCTACATACAACTGCACCAATTATTGTTGTATGCAATACATGGAACTTTGCATCACTAAATAATCCTAGCTTCATCTTCCTTGGAAATTTCCAAGGACAAATCTCTAATACCAAGCTTAGCATCAATAGTGCTAAGCCAAGCCCTTTCCATTTTGATTAGGAGCTCTCTATTGTTTTTACCTACCTATATGACTAAAAAATCAACAAGGTAGGACCAGCCATTGATGATAGTGATCACATCATCCACCTATCCTAGTGGAAATGGTTTGTGTCAACATTACAGTTGTTACATTTGTCTTAGATGATGTTGGAAGCTTGATGTTTCTAGGAGGATTGGATGTCAATGGAGTGGAAGTAGAGATGTCCCCCATTTTTTGAATCTTCTTGAGACTCATTTGAAAGAACAATCATTTCTTGGATTGTGGTTCCTACATGATTGCCTCCTCCTATATGTTCATTGCCCTAGTTACATTTTTTTGTTGAGGCTATGATTATAGTTCTCCTTGCAATATAGGTGGTAAAGGTTTAGGAGTTTGATTTAATGAACCAACTTCTTGTGAATGCATGTACAAATTGGAGACCATCCTAGGAGGTGTTGGCCTATGGTATTTTGGTGGGTAATATTAAGGAGTTTAAACCACTACATCCTTGGGGACATTAGACATTGGACATAGTATCCATAAGGGTCTAGTTGTTGATATGGGTACTACTATCATGGTGATGGCATCGCCCATGATTATGATTGTTATCACTACTAATGATCCTACTCCTGTGGCTATGAATAAGCTATACTAGGGTAATAAGCTAGTTGGAAGGTCTTCCAATAGTTACCTTGAGGATAAGGTAATCGTTTGGGCATATGTTTCTTTCTGAATTTTGGGTTTAGTGCATATGCCCCCATTTCTCGCAAATGTTCCATGATAGGGCAACACCCCTTAGGGTGGTTATACTAGCACACAGAATAGACTGCCTCTTCATCTGAGCTTGTACTTGAATAGTCTACCACTGAAGCTACCTTTTCTTTTTCTCTAAAATCTCTTTTCTTCTTTTTCTCTTTGCCTTTGCTAAAGGCCTACTTAGTTCTTTCTTCCACAATCTTTAAAGCTGCTACAAACTTTTCATCTACCAAATCCCACATCTTTTCTACCTTGTTTGCTATATCTATAATAGAATTCTAAATAGGTAGTGTCGTTTTCTATATTGCCTTGTCCAAGGTTTCTTCCTCTTGCTAATCGCAGACTCATACATTTCTCTTTTTAATGGATGGATCTCTATTGTGCTCCTCAGCTAATTCTCTTGCCTTTAGTTCATCCTGTTCATTTTCCACTTGGTTAATAATCCTTTGGATGTGATGGACAGTCATTTTAGACAATCTTCCTTGAGCATAAACCCCAAGGGTTTCCTTGGTTTTGTTTTGTGGCCCATCAACAATGTGCCTAAGTTGCTTCCTTTGGAAAACTCCATGGCCTAGACACCTATGTAGAAGTGAATAGTATCTACCCATTACTGCATCAAGAGATTCATGAGTCCCTTCCATCCTTGGATTTGCTTTTAAAGATTGGATACCCAAGAGTAGGTTTGATATTTATCATTAAAAAGTTCAAGCATGGTACTTCATCTTTTGATTGATTTTGGTTCCAATGATCTATGCCAACTTTCAACCTCCTTGATGAGTGTTCGAGGGAACAACTTAAGTTTTTTTCATTCACTCTCAATGTTCTATAGGGCACATGTATCATGGAATGCTTCAAGGTGGTGTTATGGATCTACATTGTATAGGCATGTTGTTCATGTATAGCTGCTTAATACGATTGTCTCTTCTATGTTGGTTGGAATCTAAATAGCTTCCCCTATATTTAGCATGCTGTGAGTTGCCAACAAGGGTTCTTCACACTCATAGGGCTCATATGCTCTATTGTAGTAGTGCCTCCTTTGATGCTCATACCTCTCTCTCTCTCTGCATGTCTATCCCTATTTCTTCTTAGCTCATGCTCTTCATCTTTCTCATCAAAATGTCTTAGGCAATAGTCATGTTGGTCATGACTCCAACGTCTCTCGCTATCCATGATCTCTATACTTGTGCTCCCTTAAATTAGAGTCCACTAATAATTGTGAGGATGAAGATGAAGCTGTTCAGAATGTCTTGGGTAATAGTCATGTTGGTCATGAGTCTAGCATCTTTATTCTGAACAGCTTCATCTTCATGTTGATCTACTTTCCTTTGTTGTGCACATGTTTAGTCTCCATAGCAGCATCTCTCTACACTTGTGCCTCTATGGGTTGGTAGGGCCTTGTCATATGTTTGATCACATGGTACCCTTCTTGCACATGGCTCAGATTCATTCTCCTTAAGGTTGTTTGAAGCATTGTGGATATAGAACGCTCTAGAGGCAGAATAATATTGCCCTGTAGGTCTCTCCACCTTAACTACCCATCTTGGTAAAAGATGAAGGCAAAATCATGATAGTAGGGATCATTGTGGGTGTATGAGATTTTTTTTTTACATTGGCATACTCCAATCTTCATTGTCATTGATTCTTTCATTATCCCTTTTCATCTCTTTGGCATGTGATAGTTGATCTTTAGTTGAAGCCATGTTATTAGTGTGACGCTTACTTAAGTCTGTGTATTAATTTTTTTTTAATGATTTAGAGATTGACATTAGAGTTTTTGATACAACGAACTTTGTAAAATCAATTACCTTAGCACACATTGACACATCCTCAGCAAAAGCACCAATGATGAGCGGTGAGCATCCAACACTCAACCATACAAGTCACTACTGTTCATGCATGACCTGATCGTAATCCGTAGATGGACAATGTTATTATGCTAGTAATTGATGTTAATCTAGTGATCATTGTCTTCCCATCTTGAGCTAGTGTACATATGTATAGCTTAGTTATCAGTGAGACATATGATAACTGATGTTGTAAAGCCCAAATAACACCTGACTATAAACATGATTGAAAATATCTAAGTCTAGCTAACTAAGAAAGCATAAACCTATTTTAGCCTATCATGATGGATAACCATTCTTGATTTACTAGACACACCTTGGGCTCATGTATCATCACTAAGATTACCAAGTATTATGCTACTGGGTGAACTAAGCTAGAATACTATTGGGGTTATCAAATGATCACACTTAGCACTTGAAATCAATCATATCCATACTGCTTACTATTGACAAGTGGAAATAAAGTGCTTAAGAAAGTAAACTATTAACCTAGCAAAATAGTGATAATTATGCTAAGTAAATAAAAGAAACTAAGGGAATGTTGCAATAATGGGAAATAGTCTCAATCCTTATTACCATCATAACTTGTGCCCAAGTACAACTTGTTTGAATAAAGACATCGTTCAACTATCACACATCACACTACGATCATTCACTCTCTATTGCTAAGTCTAAGTCTAAGAAATCAAATTGTGAGAGTTTTGTTACTGGTGGGATGAAAATTTGTTGGATTGTGTGCCCAAGTGTTGTATTTATAGGGTTGCACACATCTTGAGACATTATATCAACAATGATGTATCATGTGTAGTGACATCATATCAACGACATCATTGATACGACATTGTTGCTACAATGTCACATTGTGATGAAATTTGACTTTATCAACTAGTCATGCTCATTCCATTGAATTTCTATGTATAAGGAAAAAGTAAATATTAAACTAAATACATGGAAAACAAATTGCATTGAAAGTAAATTCTATTCTAAGTTGAAGTGCTACAATGATATGAAGGAATCTAGGTCTTTATTGACATTCATGCTAAATGGTTAGGTACATTGCACTTGAATAAAGACTTTGGATAATTACTTCAAACCACACTACAGACATTCATTGACTATTCTAAGTGTTATGAGAAAGAACTACAAGAGTTTTGTTACAACTACTAATCAAACGATGGATAAACATGGTGGGTGAACCATATTTATAAGTATTTTTTGTGACTGGATCAACATAGATGCATCAACACAACATAGTCTTAGTCAAGTAGGCAACATCAACACAGCAATGTTGACTAAGCCTATATGAAATTGCACATTTATTATTCATCACCAATGTATCAAGAAATATATGTAAATAGTGAATCAAGGGTCCAAACCTCAAGACACACTGGCATAAATATAAGCATAAAAAAGATATTAGAATTCACTAACATACATCATTAGCCATAATACAAAATAATACTAGATCATATTATATTAAGTATCAGAATGCTATTAGAAAGCTTTGCTTAAGTTCTTATCATCTTAGAATTGAAAGTGGAAGATGGATTCAACTCCCCTAAGAAGAGTGCCTTTGTAGGTTGTGCGTATCAAGAGCCCCTGAAGATGAGTTACATGTATTTCTTTTTTGTGCTATGACTACCCATTTGAGACAATAGTGTAATATTATACGATAAAGCCTTTATGATTTGTTTTTTATTACTCAATTGGCGCTTGGTGAATTTGTAGACTCTATCTTTATTTTTCATGAAAATGTAATATTTTTCCAATAGATCTTATGGGTCTTAAGACATGATAAAGCTTCATTTCATATTAAAACACAACCTTTGATAAAGTACCTAGCATAAGAACTGAAATAAAAAACCTAAGATCTTAGATTTGAAGCACACAAGTATTACATGTTCTATTACCACATGTTCTGCTCCGTTGTAAAGGAAACAATTATTAATGAGAGAATGTTTAATTGTTAATAAATGTTAACAATAAAGTTAATGAAATCTGACATCAATGTATTCATATCAATATTTTTTATTTTTCATGTATATTTTGGTTTCATTTTGATAACAGGCCAACGACATCATTTAACAAATTGTATTTCAGTTACTTGTACACAACAGCATTACAATCATAAGTGACCACCTTTAGCATAATATGTACGACGGTTAAACATGGTAACTCGTTCTCACACCTTGACGTTTAGAAATAAATTATTGTGAAAGGCTACTACCTCGGTGGTTTTTCTTCCGAGCAGGAGAAACCCCTTTACATGGCTGTAGCACAAGTCGATGCAAATAAAATAAAATTTTAACTGTTATGTGACTCGAATTTTTTCTGTAAAAATATATTTCTGTACCGGACATGAAAGTAATTTCAACGTTTTTCCTCCTTTTAGGAAAACGGCTTTTTGAGGTGATACATTGATAGTAATTTCAGCGTGCCAAAACGCGTTGTTTTTTCGCTTGCGAATTTCATAACGTTAATGGGTGGAACGCGCAAGCTGCCAATATACTGGAGCTTTTCCTTTAACTACTTATGTTGCCCAAACAACTTATGCTTTTTTACCTCAGGAAATTGCCTCCAATCAAGAAAATTTGGATGGGTTGAGAAAATAAAAACAATAAAAATTTTCGATGCTGATAAACAATATGTATAGTCCTGGTCGACTAAGGACATGAAAAACAATGAAATCTTAGATTCAAAAAGCTATATGCAAATGTTTTATGGATGAAAATAAAGTTTAAACGATGCAACAACCAATTTTGTATAAAGTTGTGGTGAAAACAATATACACGTTTTTTTACTTTTATTTATTTATGGGCAACACTGCCGGGATCAGGCCATGGTGGCAATATTTGAAACGATAAGCAGGTTTTGCAAGGATAAGAAAAAGAATCTTCGTTATCATCATAGAAACATAGATAGGGTCGACGTAGAATGACACTTTGATTGAGCTTTTTCGAAAGTGATTCTGCTCAATGCGTTTCGAAAAAAAATAAAAATTCAAGGATATAGGAAAAGAATTTTGCTTAAACGAAAATTACGTTTTTTTAGGAAAAGGTCGAGCGAAATCTATTCCAAAAAAGAGAATGCGCTACGCCTGCAACGTAGCGTGGGCCAGCAAGAGCCCACGCAAGGGACGGACCACGTAGAAATATGTTCACTGCCGTTAACAGGATTGATCAATCAACACACGTTCATTTTGTTTATAGTAGTGACGTCAATTTTAAATAATTTAAATTAAAAGTTATCGGTTATGTTAACATGAAAAGTATAATTTAATATCACATGCTGGGGCAGAAAAGTGGTGTGTAACAATTACGTTTACATAAAGAATTATCTCTAAACGGAATCAAACCTAATAAAAAGTTAACCGTTATTACAGATTACTCCTCAAATGCCCGATCTCACTTAAACAACGGCTTGCAAAAGCATTAAACCTTAACAAAATGTTCATAATTTTTTAGAGATTAGCAACCTTACCAAAGACGTAACGAATTGTTACGGATAATAACTGCTGATGTGTGCAAAGCCTCACGTTTACAATTTACCTCGGATTGGTTTATTTTGGGTGAGAGGCCAACTACCAATTATAGATGTTAACTATCGGTTGAAGGATAGGTTATTGGTAACGCTAAATAATATTTTTTTCATAATGCTAAAGGGAGAGGTTATCGGTAATGCTGAATAATATTTTGTCCATACCATTCTAAAGAGAGCCTATAATGCTAAATAATATTTTATCCATAACACAAGCATATTGCTCTGGGCAATCTATGGCTTCTATATTTATGTATTCAAAAGGCTACAAGAGTATATATGTATGGAAACAAAAATCCATGAAAATGAAGATATTTTACAGCATAAGATCTAGTACCAAACTTGGAATTAGTTATCCATCTCATCATGCAATCATACTAATCTGACCAAAATTGTTATAGAATACATAGAATTTAGTAAAATGACAACTTGGATAATTTTTAATACAATAGATGAACTAAACTCAAAATTCTTTTTTGCAAGATTCTCTTGGCCAAATTATAGGTATATATATAAAATATATAACTAAGCTAATTTAAGGTCAAATCTCTCTCTTCCACCTAAAAGTGTCCATTTGCCTGGTTCGTTTAAGATTGCCAAATTTAAACTGAAGTTATAAAACCTAAGCATAGTTTGTTTTAAGTCTATGCTTGACAAATATGCATCTCTCAGTTAATCAACTTTAAAAGATTTGTATCCTTTAAAAAGAAAAAGACCTTAAAGATTCATTCATTAGAGCGTTGAACACAACCTAAATTTTAAATCCACATGTCTACCACTAGTTTTTATTACAAGACCATTTCATTTCTAGATAATTATAATGGTCCCAACATACCTCAACAGTGGTGGGACAATAACAAGTTAACAAAATAAAATCACTAAAAAGTCCAAAAAATTAACAAAATCAATAAAAATGTTCAAAGAGATCTAACCCAAGTTAATCAAGTCATGTTCTAAAATCTTTTTGACCTTTATATGTATATAGTCTAAACTTTTCTATAGATGGTTAGTCTAAATATGGTCATGTTATGTCCTTATTGATGATATTGTATGGGAAATTTTTTAGCATGGTTTTGTTAGCATGTAAATGATGATTTTTGTGATGATGGGTTATGTCAGTGTCTCCATGTTTTATAACGTATGTTTTGTATAGTAATGATGTTTAGTTATTTTTGTTTATACTTTCAATTTTATATGTGTGCCAACCCTATTGGACTTGTAATTAGGTATCATGGTTTTGAGGAAGTAGCACATAATGGAAATGATTCATTAGGTATGATAGCATATCGGTATTGCAACTAATGCTTAGGATTATTTGCCTTGTTTAGTTGGTCTATGTATTTGCTAGAGACCTTAGATGTTGGGGTGGCTATTTTGCTAGTGTTGGGAATTGGATTTGTGATGCAGGAATAAGGTTGCTTTTTATTTTTGAAAAAGTATATCAATTTTGGAAAAAAAACATAGGTAATTAGATTTTATAAATAATAGAATAAGATAGGTTTATTAAATGATAGAAATATGTTTTATTGATAGCACTATAAATGGGTTTTGGAATACCAAGTTTTACATTAAAATAGAATTTTTTCACAAATTGGGATATTTGTTGATCTTTCTTGTTCATGAGCTTTCGAGAAGTAGAGTAGGAGGTTTGCTAGTGCTAAGCCTAGGGAAATAGATTTCTTCTTTGATCTTGGGGTATTTTTCTTGGTGTTGTTATATTTGCTTTGGATCTTGGTGGTGTTCATTTTATGGAGTTTTAAGCCATGACTTCTTCAATAATTTTTGCTAGTAAGGGGTTTTCCATGAAATTTCCTTGGCTTTATTCACAAATGGATTTTGATATCTTGAAAAATAATTATTTTAAGTTTTGGTAAATTATTGAAACTATTTTTGATGAATTTTGGGAATTATGGGTTTATCATTTTTCAAAGCAATGTCTAGAACTCATGGGTTGAATCTCATGGGTTTCGAGATCTTTGGTAGAATGAGTGCAACCAATTTTGAGCATAACATATAGCCATTTAGCAACTCAATGGTAATATCTCTCAATACACCCAATATTGTGTTGCTTAGTAATCCCAGTGATGGTTGTTCCAATTCAGGACTTATATGGTAAGCTAGGTGATGAGCAAGAAGCAATGCCTACGCCCAACCATATGAATCACTAGCATTCACTAAGTGTTCCTAGCAAATTCTGTAAACTTTATCTCTCTAAGTACTCTAGGTCTAGGAAGTAAATCTAATGAATGTGATCATTGTCTTCTCAGTTTCACTTATGAAGTGCAAAGGTATGGTTAAGTGTAATTAAGGCATATAATTTTTATGATTTCATATTTTTCATGGATTCACCTAAGTGCTGAAAATAAAGTAGTTAAATACTTAATTAATCTAGTAACTAACTAATGTTTATCCAACCCTAACATAATCATATGTTGCCATTTACCGTACACATCCTAAACCACTTTGCAACGTTACTAGGTTACCAAGCATTAAGCGCTATTAGGATTACCAAACATTAACATATGCTTGAAATGGTTGTACTTATGTGTATTAATTAATCACTATTTAATTAATTAATCTAGTGCATTAAAATAAATTGCTCAAATAATAAATGCATTTAAAATAAACATTAAATTAATTCCAAATGCTGCAAGCTTTATGAAGAAAGTTTGTCTTTATTGCCATTCACACTGAGGTGCCTAGGTACATTAGTGCTTCAATAAAGATCCGTACACTTCTCACTCCTACTGCAGGCACTTAGAAAATATTCTAACTTCCAATTGAACAAAATGCAAGAGCTTTTCTAGGATACTAAATAATGGATGTCATAAATGTAGCTGGTGAGCACGTATTTATAGGCAAGACAAGACATTACATTGACAAGGTCACATCAATGCATCAAACCATGTGTCAACACGATATTATCGATGGGATCACATTGACGGCATCCTGTTGATGCACCTAGAGGAAGATGCTTCATCATACCTTCATTACTAAATGAAAACTTTTCCTCGAGTAAATAAAATGAGAAACAATTTTTTGTACAAAATTTTTAGGAAGGTATGGAATTATTAACTAACTAATTGACACACAAATTAACTTAAAAAAATACTAAGTGTCCAAGTGTACAGATTTACAATTGTTACAAAAATTGGTGTTCATGATAACAAAATTGAACACTACGACAAAAACTAATAGCACAACTCCTTTGGAAGCTTTGAAACAAGAAGAAAATCAAATGGTCCTAGGTAGTGGAGGTTTTGAAGAACCTTCTCCTACCTCTGGTGCAAGTAGTTGTTGTGGTTAAGGCTATGGTTATGATTGCCCAATTGCAGCTACAACTTCTGGTGGAAGCTAGAAAGGATCCAGCAATAATTGCATCTTCTACTCCTTACTCTTGGGATCACATGGTCCACGCAACATCACCAATGTGGGCCAGTATGGAAACATATCAAGGACATGGCATTGTAAAGAAAAACTCCTTCACATTAACAAACCAAGTAGCAAATTGTTTATGTTCAATGTCAAATGCCATGATTGCATTCCACAGCTCCTAGTAGTCATTCATTCTCTTAGCCAGGTTCTTCATTGTTGATCTTTGATCTATGAACTTCACCTTGAAAGCCTCAAGTTCAACATTGCATGTTTCTAGCTTCTGTTTTGTTTCTTTGTGGTACCTGAACTCTACCTTGTATAGAAGATACTAACTAGCCACTTGTTTTTTGAATTCTAACCTCAACATTCTAGTAGTTAGCATTGCTAGGTTTCAGTAACAGAGGTTGGCAAGCTCCATGTACTCCATCATCGCCTTGATCTGTGGCTTTTTGAGGTAGACTTCAGCCTTGTTGTACTCATTTAGTCGATCAAAGATAAGCTACCATACATCACCTCCTTATTGGAGCTATTAGAGGGCCTCATTCACCTTTACCTTCATCAATTGGATATGTTTTTCATTTATCTCCTTTTGTAAGTGAACATGGTTCCTATAATGGTTCTTGACCCTTTCAAATTTGAGGGCCTCATTTTTCTAGATGATGATTTTAATTGCAAACTTATGACAAAAGGCATGCAGCTCCTCCATTGAGAGATTTCAATTTTTTCTAG
Organism: Gnetum montanum; assembly: GCA_015680685.1. NCBI lineage: Eukaryota > Viridiplantae > Streptophyta > Gnetopsida > Gnetales > Gnetaceae > Gnetum > Gnetum montanum. Next base: position 394,622 of record MNCI01009938.1, on the reverse strand, counting down.
CCAACCTTCTTAATTTAGTGTTCACCCTAGTAAGTTGCTTCTATTATTGTTGTATGAATTCTATCATTTGATCTTTTTGCATTTTGACATTTCATAGGTGATGGTTCTCCTAGGTTAGCTTGACATTCTCCTAGCAAACCTTCAACAAGTTCTTTTGAATGTTGTATATAGTGACATTTGTTAAGGACTAATCGAAGATTGTTGACTCCTTCGCATACTCAGCCTCCTAAATTTTTTCTTGCTAGCAAAGTATAGTGGGATTAGTGAGGAAAGCTTTCAATTCTGCAACCTTAGTAGCCAAACACTAATTCTGTTGTGTGGTTGCCTCAAGTTGGGCATTGGCGATGAGGACCTTGCCTCTAGCCTCAAACAACTTCAACTAGTTTGCTGAAATGGTTTTTGGGATATCAAAGATATCCACAATGGATTGGTTGCTTCCTTCCAGTTAATCCAGCAACTCTTTGTTCTAGGCTACATTGAGTTTTCCATTTCCTACTCTTATGGACATATGCATGTCTCTAAGTGCAGCAACATATACTATAGATGTCACAAGGGCATTGAGTGCATCAATCACTTTATCAGCAACCACCTCTATTTTCATTTCTTTCCCTTGGTGTTCCATCACTAGAATAGTTACTCCCTTGCCCTCCTCTAAGAACACCAAAAAGGTAGCAACATTCCTAGAGATTTTTGGGAATCACTACTATTGAGAAAAGGGACATCATTACCTCTCGAGTGCTAGGATTTAATCTTGTATGAACTTGCATTCTTTGAGTAGAATACATTGGTGCTAGACCCTCCATCCTACTAATTGATTATTCCACCTCATCAAGATGTCTCAATGTTGGCCTATAGACAAATGGTTTACCATCACTCAGTCCTACCTACTGCTAATACAAGAGTTACTTATGGAGTTTGCACATGCACTCAACAACAACACAAGACTCCAATGTTAATTGTTCATGAGTGGGTGATGGTGGTGGTTGCTCCTATTCAAGCACCTTGGCAGGCACTTTATCCTTCATCATTTCCACCCAAGAGGTGACAGGAGCATGTTTGATGGTATCATTGAAATAGTGGGCTATTCCTTCCCTTTTGCATTATTTTTGAATGAGACATGGAAAGGGGAGTTCCTTCCTCCCATGTTTATTTTCTTTGAATTGCTTTTCTATATCAAGATAAATCATCTATGGGAGGTTGATAGGGAATTTTCTACTTAGAGCAATGCATGCACAAGTAAAGAAAACTATCACCTTGCTAGGCCTCACCATCGAATTGAAGTGGTAGGTTGCCATCTTGAAATATGCATGTTTTTCCATTGTGAGTGTATTAAACTCCTTACAATCAACTATGTAGCACCATTGAATCTACTCCTTTTTAACCTCTAGGTCCACTTTCATTGAAATTTCTACTAAAATTTCCCTAATTTTTGGCAACCCAAGGACCTTAGAAATGGCCTTCACCAAGTAGGACATAGAAATATCCTTGATCTTCATAGTGGCTTTGCCCTATTTATTATTCCAGAAGAGATATGTTTCTCCGATATATCATTCTCCACTAGAAGTGATAATGGACCACATGGGAGAAGGTTGAAGTTGAGCTTTGACATCTTTTGGGAGAAATTATAGGAAATATCCAAAGTTTAGTTCAAGAAGAACTACTTTTTGAATCTCCCTGGACTCGATTTGCCTCAAGTAGGCCTCTGTTAGAGTAACCTCAAGATTCAGTCTTAGTCTGACTATCTCATCCTAGTCAGATTGCTCTATTTCAACTTCCAAAATCTGATGGATAGATTCTACTTTAGGGCTCTCCCAAAGAGGTCCCGTTGCATGCATCTTGACTGCCTATTCCTTGGGCAACTCAACTCCCTAGCATCTTCTAGTTCTAGGCCACTTGTCCCTTGGTTGGGATAGTCTTGCTTCCTATCTACGCTTAGATCTAAGTGCCATCTGTAATCACAACATGAACAAGGATTAACATTTTATGTGTAACTTAGAACATTTAGATACCTTGTCTCTTAGATTAGTTACACTTGGATAAGTTTCAACCATGGTGGATTAATTGTTTTAATATTATATTATTATTATTTTTAATTGGATGGCTACCAAAGTTTGTTGAAAAGGTTTAATGCTCATTACTTAGTGATTTTAATATTATTTTATTTGTTAACCCTTGTGGAAGTTAGAAAATTTTCAAAGTTTTTTTTTGTCAAAAACCTAAGGTTTATGGCTCCCATGACATAGAGCTCACCTCTAGTAACTGCATGAATGAAGAATGAGGTTAATTGGACAAGCAGTGTGAAAGTTATGGACTTTAGAAGGTTCTAGGCTTTGAAAACTATAAAAGCTCCTTCATTGTCTAGAAGAAAATGGTAATAATTTGCAAAGTGTACGTCCTATTTATAGATTTTTATGGCCATGTTAATGGGATCCCATATATGGGGTCACATTGATGTGATCGGCTGCATTGACAGATTTCACTGACACAACCAAAAGATAATTTTTCTTTGAAAATTTAAAGAAAAATAAAGAGTTGTTACATAAAATTGGACTCCATAGAGACCCAGAAAGGCCAATAACATGAAGAAATGCTTGAAGAGGACTAGATAATTCACAAAAAGGAATATTTTATTTGGAGAATGATTAGAGAAAACTTAAAAAGGAGTGCAAAACTAGATGTAATCAATGTGGAGTATGAATGATATAAATGTGAAAATGTCTAAGGGATGAGGAACTTAACTAACCCAACCAAGAAATATGCAAGTGGGTCCTCTCCATAGGAGGTTCATGCCCTTAATTCCCTTGCATGCCCTAATACAAAGAAGTCTGTGGGCCCCATATATGATGAATGAATATGGATAGTTAATGATCAAATCACTAAAGAAACTATCAAAAATTTTAACACAACAAACTAAGACATTAAGAAAAACATGAAAAATGACAATGAGGTGAGTTATGAAAAGCATAGATGGATGAAGTAGAGAGTGGAATGGAGTATGATATCATGGTTATATGAAGTTTCTTGTGGGTTTTTGTGGTTAATATGACCTAGTAACATCCATCCTTAGTCTAAATTAAACGCAACCACTTGTAGTGACTTCGCATTGGCACTCCAAGACCAATCCACCTCCTCAAAAAACATGAATACTCCCATAGATCAATCGCCATTCATAAAAGGGAAGAAAAGAGAAGTAGGAAGTAGGATGGACTTTAGTTAGAGAGAACCTTCAAGCATGGGTAACATGTCTTTCTAGTCCCATAATCAATGCTTGTATCCCATTATTTTATTTAAGGGGTTTACTTTGAATTCTCATTATTGTTTTTTCTTATGTGAACCACACCATGGAAATATTTTTAGCTTCCTATTAGTGGTTGATAGTAGAATGGTAAGAAATCCATGAAAACACACATGCACCCAAGAGGATAGGCAAGTAAAAAGAGCATCAAATCCCCTTGAAGTCATACCCTTGTCTATCCATTTAATCCTTACAAAGTTTGAAAACTACCAAGGTCACAAATTTGTTAAAAGTTTTATTCAAGAAAAAATCTCATATTTTCAAAATAAGGGAACACCATAGAGTTTTTTGGATGGGTGGATGACATGGACTCACTACCTGTTATCATGAAAAAGAAACCATGTCTTAGTTATTAATACCAAAATTCAAAGATATAATCTAGACATCGGTAATCAAATAACATTATAATACAAAGAACAATCAATCAAAAACTACAATTGCACTTAGTCTTGGTGGCAATGAAGAAAAAAAATTAGAAAATTATTAGGAAAACCCAAACCAAATAAAGTAAAATATAGAAGAAATTGTAAGATATTTAAGAGAAAAATGTACTAAAGATGATGTAAAAAAATTGTGAAAAATGGAAAAAATTGAAAAACTAAGGAGCTGCTTTGATTTATTAGTATGAATGGCCATCTCCCCCTTGACTTAGTTGGAAGGAGGAGATGCAAAAAATTAAGTGTGCACATCCATCTATTAAGGTGTTCTAGTCATTGGCGCTCTTAGGTTCATGGAAAAGGTGTTACATCCCCATTCCCAAATGATGCTACTACCTAATGAAGATGGTGTCTTTTCATAAGAAGTGTTATTGTTATCGTAAGAAGACCCAAAAGGGTAGTTGTGATTAAGACCCAAAAGGATGCATTGTAATAACGAATGTGTCTCTTAAGGTAACCTTTGGGGATTCAACCTAAGGCATTTATACCTAGGGTTAGAGGTCATGCCAGCATGGAGTGGTAGAGCTAGTATAGGCAAGTGACGGGAAGCTATGTGAAGTGAGATAGGAAGTGAATTGGCCATCCCTTTTGGTCAAGTTATAGGCCTAACTGTGGTGGAAATGCTAAATTTCTTCTAAGGGATAGATGCCAAAGGAAGAAAACCCCAAGGAACAATCTCAGAGCATAATCCAAATACACTATTCCATATCAATACATCATTCTTTTCTTCCTCTTTCTGCAATTTTTTCTAATATTTTCTTTATACATAATGTCAAATATCATATATATTTCACATTTGGTATATTTTCTTTGTACACATAATGTCTAATATATAGTATATTTGATGTTTACCATGACATTCAAGGATGAGATGTTACAAAAGGTTTCATAGATAACATAAGGCCCCTCCCACAATGTTTGGAATTTGATTCTTTGTGGTACATGTGTGGGATTCTAGTAGAGGATCCTATCTCCTAGTTGAAATTTTAGTTTCCTTATTCTAAGGTCATGTCATTGCTTGTTAAATTCCTTGTGTAACTTTAGATGACAAGGCTACCAATTGATTCTCATCTAGTAAGTTGATGTTCATTAATCTTTTTTTTTATGCTAGACTTAGATCAATGTTAGGATCATAAGTTGTTGATAGTATACGGAGCTCTACTTGGATAGGAAAAGTTGGCAATTTTATGTACACAAGCTCATAGGGAGGGTAGCCAATAGTAAGTTTCCATGTGGAGCGATAGGCCCAAAGAGCATTGTTAAGTTTTGTGCTCTAATCCCTCTTATATTTACAAATAGATCTAGTTAGTATCTTTGTGATTTCTCTATTTATAACCTTAGCTTGACCATTGGCTTGGGGGTTGTAAGGTGTTGTTAATTTTATGTTCAACCCCCAAGCATTGCATGAGCTTTTAAAAGGCACTGCCTATAACATAACTGTTGTTATTAGAAATAAGTACACATGGCACCCTAAACCTATTTACAACATTTTGTTGTACAAACTGAGTAGCCATAAAAGATGTGCAATTGGTGATGGCTACAACTTTTGTCCATTTTGTACAATAGTCAATAGTGACTATGATGTACACCTTTTCATTTGACATGGACACGATGGAATCCATGAAGTTAATGCCCTAGATGTTGAAGGACTCTAGTGGTTAGATCCACTACTAAGCTTCCTCCATACGAGTGATCATTCCACTATCATGTTGGCAATTTTCATAGGAGTGGATGAACTGGTGAGCATCCCTGAAAATTGGTGGCCAATAATATCCCACCATGAGGATCTTAATGATCATACATCTCCAAACATAGTGGCCCCCACAAGGATCCTTGTGAGCATCTTGGAGAACATGTAGTTGATTAGCATCAAGAACACACCAATGAACTAGGCCATTAGCATACACCTTGTAAAGATGTCCATTAATCTCTATGGAGTGTTTTTCCTAGTGATGAGTGGTGAGGTACCCCTATACTCAATCATACGAATATGAGTGTTCATGCATGATCTGGTCAAACTCTGTAGACAGACTAGTTGTGGTATTTAGATAGTTGCACATTGATCATAGTTCACTGTCTTCCCACCTAGACTAGTATTTACTTTGTTACGTATGGTTTAGTCTAGAATAAGGCGAGTGATGTGATCCTAAACTAGTGCTACTCCTAGAGATGATGGAAGATAATCTTGTTTTAGGCTAATAGGTGTTGAGAAGTAGAATCTAAACTGGCCTAAGTGCGATGAGCATCTATCCTTAATCATCCGTGCACATCTTGGACCTCGTGTACTACTTCTAGGATTACCAAGCACATATTACTTGATCACTCCTAGATACACTACTGGGTTACCAAGTAGTTACACTTAAATGTTCGTGATTAAGTCGTACTCATTCTGCATTTAATAATAGGAATAGTAAATGATGATAAAGAAATAGTAATGAACAAAACAATAAACAACAATTAACAATTAGCATAATTAAAAGCTAAGTGAATGCTACAATGATGGAGTAATCTTGATCTTTATTGTTGATCATGTGTGTGTCCAAGTACATAACACTCGAATAAAGGTTCCGTGCAATTACAATCATCACACTATGGGCATGCACTAGGGAAATAATTGAAAACTAACTAAACACTAACAAAAATACTCTACCCTAATACTTACCAACTCCCCCCCTTTTCCTATGCGTTTGAATGTTGTACTTATAGGCATACACAGGAATCATGATATCGTGTATTCGATATCGTTACCTAGACTGCGATATTGCATACTCGATATTGAGGATCCGATATCAAAGCTTGGCAAACCACACTTTATCATACCCCCATGACTAAATAACAAGTCATCCTCAAGTTAAAAAAAATTAAAAAAAGTTCAATTGATTACACATCGAATAGGTATGGGATTATTGACTAACTAGAAATTACTCATGTTGTAGTGTGGGATTGAACAAAAAAAAATTGGGACATAAACACAAAATTACAAAGTACAAAATTTTTTGGAACTCATGTGGTTCCTAGTAGTGGTGGCTCCTCCATGGGTCTCTTCCCATTATCTTGTTTTGGAAATTAATGTCTTTGAAGGAGTGCTTGGAGCTTTTCTTCTTTGGTTTGAGGATCCTGTGTCATCCATGCTAATGCTCCAATGTTTAATGGAGTTGGCACCTCCCATGGGCATGGCAGTTGTGGGAACATATAATTGGCCTTGACATACCAAGCTACAAATAGATTTCATTCCTCTTCATAGGCTTTGGATTTATCCTTGCATTCTTGGTAGTTTGTAAGCCATCGAGCCAAATCCACCGTAACATCTTTTTGGCCTTGGCAGCTAGTCTTGACCACCTCTAATTCAAAATTTGCTACTTCTAATTTCTACAATGTTTTCTTATGTTCAACAAATTCTATCTCATATTTAGCATAGGTGGTTGCTACTTATTTCGCTAAGTCTATCCTTAGGTGTCTTGCTATCAACATGGCTAAGTTGGCATACCACAGATTTGTCAACTCCATGTATTCTATGAGATCTTGTATCTACAGGTCTTTGCTTTTTAGTTCTGCTTGGTGGGAAAAGGCATAAGTATCCAATATGGGCTGCCAATTAGTTTTTTGAGCACTAAGTGTGTTAATATGAGCTTTGGCCATATGGATTTCTTTTTCAATCACCTGTTTGTACATCCCCACCTGATCCTCGAAATGTTCTTTGAGCTTCTCATGTTGCTTGGCCTCATTCTGCCATGTGTGTATTTCAATCGTCGTCTTCTGAAGGATTGTGCGTACCTCCTTCATTGAGAGGGTTCTATTTTCTCTGGCCAAGTGATTCATATCCTGGTCAACCCTTATTAATTATTCTCGTAATTGCTAATAATTTTTCTTGAGAACATTCTTTTGTTTTTCTATTGTAGTCAACTGGAGATTTTCAATGACAAGGCATTTATTTTCTTCTTGTGAGACCTTGAGTGCTTTAACATGTGCATACATTTGAGCTTGTGCCTTAGAAGCATCCCAATCAACCTTCTCTTTTTCCTTGGCCACTTTTTTATTCTCTACCAATAATTTAGTTAGCTACTCCAACTGAAAGGATTCTAGCTAGTCTGCAGGGATGAATTGGGATGAATCCCACTGTGTAGGTTGTAGGGTGATGGGATTTTCTTAGAGTCTTTCTAACTCCTCCTCTGCATGTTTAGCCCTAACCTCTGACCAGCTTACCTTTTGTAGAAATGAGATCTGATTATGTTGTTGTGACATCCTCAAGGATGTCATCACTTGTCCTATCTATAGCAACCGACTAAAACATCCTCATGACCTGTAGGAGTCATTGAGGGATTGACCAAAGTTTGAGCATCATGTGCTCCTGTAAAATCTACCGGTGACACAACAGGGACATTAAATGATTCTTTTTTGTGTTCTGTGACCACTTCTATTGCTCCCACTACATCTTGGTGTTGCATGAACACTGCTATGATACCTTCACTAGTTTCTAGTTGCACTTGAAAGAATGTAACATTTTCACAAATCTATTGTGACCAGTGTGATTCCCCTCCTAGTGTTTGGATGGACACCTTGCCCCATGCCCGATGAATTGAGATTGTGGATTGTACAACATCATCAATGACCTTGAAAAGATTGTCTTCATCATAGCTTTCCTAATTGACCAATTCAGTGATGGCCCTGAGATGGCTCATTGACGATCAAAATTCCTATAGCAATGGTGGTAGTTGGCCTTGCTAGCTTATAGGTTGTGTGCTGGGCCTCACTTCCTATTGTTGATTGGGCCCTATGCTTGGAAGTTGGCTAGGTCCTACAATTTAAGGTGCAATGGACCCCACCATCTATTCTTGTTTATGCTCTAGTGTCTCACCAGCACTTTTCCTTGGGGCTAGTGGCTTCAGTACTTCAACAAATGAAGCATTTTGAGCCCTTATGGGGACATCATTGGTGTACCCCAAAATTCCAACACATCAGCACAGCTTCCTGATTAAGTGGAGAAAAGGCAATGTGAACTTCCTTGTCTTACATTCTTCAAACTACCTTAAAATTTTAATGAGACATAGATGGGGTAGGTTGGCATTAGCCTTGCCCATCAAGATGGCACTTCCTCTAGCCACATAGGTGGAAATTCTATTCAATCCTTTTTTTGAGAAAATGTGATATGTACCAATTTTGAAATAGATCCTCTCTTCAAGGATGAGCTCTCCAAATGCTTTATCCTCCTTGTTGACACCCTTTTTAACCATATTTTGCACGCATTGGCATCAGAGCGAGTGGACAGGTGAGCAACTTTGGGCCCTAAGTTCAGAAGATTCAACACTTCCGAAATAGCCTTAGTAGAGAAATTAATAGAAATACGACCAATATCAATGGTGATGCCTTATTCCTTGTTGTGACAAAATTGGTATGTCTCCCCTAGGTACCAATCACCACTCTCAAAGAGAATAGGCCATAGTGGAGACTCTTTAAGCTGGTCTCTGATTGCCTCAAGGGAAAATTTAGTGAAAGGTCCAAAATTAAGTTCCACATTCATAGTTTTTGACATGGACCTTTGACAAATTTCCTGAACACATTCCAGAGACAACGTGAGATGTTGTCCCTATTTAGGTGTCCTGCTATCTCCACCTTCGGCATGCCCCAATGCTAAATTATTGTTCCTCATACTCCGCATGTTCTTTAGAAGGTGCTTGACATCTACCTCTCCTTAGCTATTTGGATGCATCCTGAGAGGGTCCTCCTTGTTGTCCTCCTCTAGGGGCCATATGCAATCACATGGGACTAATTATTAGTAAGGCTATTTACAAAATTTGATTTATACCTTACTCCTTACCTTTAATATATTTCTTTCTTGCTTAGTGTGATTAAAAGTTAGAGATTTTCATGAAAATTCCTCAAAAAGCTTTGAGATTAGGCCCAATTTTGATTAGGTAACTCCAAAAATAATTTTCATGGTCTAGGTGAAGAAAATAAAATTAATTTAGTAAACAGTTTTATCATTTTTGAAGGTCACTTACCCTTGATAATATCCTTCAGGAAACAACAACTTTTGAAAAGACTACGTGTGACTTAAAGCATACCCTTCCCCCACAACTAAGTTAAACACTCTAGGTTTAAGCAAGTTTAGTCGGAACGAGAATTGGAGTATTAATGAGCAAGTTATTGATGTTTGAATGGTAGGTGCGAAGCTAGAAAATTCGTGGAAGAAAATTTCACCAACTCCCCTTACATGAATAGTGAAAAATGATGTTGATGTGTGTGGGGGGTCCATATATATAGTTTTTATAGATGTGATATCACGTACCCAATAGCGCAGACTTGATATCAGGTACCCGATATCATGTCCTATTGAAAATAGGGTGATTGGAAAAATTGATAAATTTTCAAATTTCCAAGGTCAGAAATGAAATATTTAAGGTTGAATTGAAAGGTCTAGGGTAATGTCAAAGATACCTAAAGGCACCAAAAATGTAATGAAGTGGATTTTGACAATGAAATTCATGAATAGGATGAGGAAAAAGGACATGTTGTGGTGTATAGGAAAGTTGGAATTTAAAATAATGATAAAGGAAAAGATAATTATAGAAATGCAAGACTTGGAGGGTGTAAGATGATGTGGTGATGTGCAAAGAGTGAAAATTACAAAAGTTACACAAGTGGGTCCTTCCCAAAGCAGGTTCCTACCTATCATGCCCTTACCTAACCACACCTAAAAATGTGAATAGGCACTAAAACGGTTACATGCAATCCACATTAGTTCGACAAAACACACACATGTAGATACCATCATGATGAGATATGATTTATATGCCACACAAGACACCAGTGAGAAACACTTAGACAGTGAGGTGAAATGAATCGTAGAAGGGATTGCAAAGATTGAGACATGGGATAACTAACCCTGGGCATAATGAATCCTGAGTGTAAGGCATGATTAATGTGTCATTAGCCTGTCACTCCAAAATGAAGACCAAGTCCATGCCTCTAATCAGTGACAATGCATTGTTTCATCTAATGATGTTCAACCACAAGAGCACCATGATAGCAAGGCATATGATCACTCAGCATTTTGTCCAAGGAAGGAGTGATTTGTAATTTCTTTGTAGTACATTCTTCTTTGGTCTTTTCTTTGATGTTTTCTTTTCTTTTCTTTATTTTTATTTTTGTTTTCTTTTAGCTAGTTTAGCACTTTGTCCTTTCCAATAGTGAATGAAAGAAGTTGCCAACCTTTAGGCATGGGTGCATGTCTTTTCAGTGAGACCCCTAGAATAGCATTGTGTTCCTTTATTGAGTGCCTTTATTACTCTTACTCTCATTTTTCATTAGATCTACAAGGATTTTAGTACAACTAGGCTACATGATAGCACCTACAAATGTCACCAAAGGAATGCACAAGTTCCCTTGATTTCACACCCTGGCCATTTCCCTCTTAGTCCCTCATTCTTTATTCTAGGCATAATGAGCATAAAATTTCTTTAAGTTTTAATGATGACAATAATATCATCATACCTAGAGTAGAACATCTTATTAATAGAATGGGTGGGTGAATGTTGTGGGCTCACTATCCAAATAATTAGTCACTTGAGACTTGAGAGCATAGAACAACACCTCAACCAACAAGTCACATGAGTATTTTATTTACTGATGAGATTACCCTCAAAAAGATAAAACAACAAATTGGAAATGAAAAACTAAAAAACAAAAAATTTTAAAATCAAAGAAAAGGAAAAACATTTACTAAATTTGCTTGTTAGAATGGAGGATATCCCCCATAACTAAACTTTTGAGCATGGCTAGAATTAATAAATGGAAAAATAAAATCCATGGATGTGGAAAATATTGGAGTCTAGTCATATCCAGACCACTAGGTGTCTTTTGATGTGGTGGCTGAAATGTACCCAACTTAGGATTCACACACTTGATTAAAGTTGGCATAGTCTTATGAGAAAGACATTGTTGTGAATTGTGTGTGACTTATTTGCAATTACTTTCTTTCTAAAATATATATTGTCAAGGCTTCATTACAACGATCTTGGATGATGTAACTAATCTAAATAACTAGCACCATATCTAGCAATGGTGCCAATGATGAGTGTTGAGGTACCCCTACACTCAACCATCTAAATATGAGCATTCATACATGATCTGATTGAACTTCGTAGACAAACTAGTTGTGGTATCTAAATAGTTGCACATTAATCGCAGTTCGCTATCTTCCCACCTAGACTAGTATTTGCTTTGTTACGTATGATTTAGTCCAAAATGAGGCAAGTGATGTGATCCTAAACTAGTGCTACTCCTAGAGACGATGAAAGATAATCTTTTTTTAAGCTAATAGGCGATGAGAAGAAAAATCTAAACTAGTGTAAGCACGATGAGCATCCGTCCTTAATCATCCATGCACATCTTGGACCTCATGTACTACTTCTAGGATTACTAAACACATATTATTTGAGCACTCGTAGATACACTACTGGGTTACCAAGTAGTTACACTTAAATGTTTGTGATTAAGTCGTACTTGTTCTACATTTAATAACAGGAATACTAAATGATGATAAAGAAATAGTAACAAAGAAAAAAATAAAGAAAAATTAACAATTAATGTAATTGAAAGCTAAGTGAATGCTACAATGATGGAGTAATCTTGATCTTTATTACCAATCATGTGCATGTCCAAGTACATAACACTCGAATAAAGGTTCTATAAAATTACAATCATCACACTACAGGCATGCACTGGGAAAATAATTAAAAACTAACTAAAAACTGACAAAAGGACTCTACCCTAAGACTTACCAACTCCCCCCCTTTTCCTATGTGCCCAAATGTTGTATTTATAGGCCTATATAAAAATCACAATACCATGTATTCAATATTGTTACCCAGGATATGATATCACATACCTAATATTGACAATCTGATATCAGAGCCTGGCAAGCCATGCTTCATTACCTTGTAAAGTAACTATTGTTTCTTCATATTGTTCCACTCCTATGGCATCTCCTGAGTGATCAAGTAGGTGAGAATGTCATCATACTAGTTGGGTTTAGTGGGCATTTGTTCAATTATAGCCCTTACAAAGAAACGTTCATTAGGAAATTGATATGATAGTGGGCTCTCTTCTCTTTGTTATCCCATTGCAACCAAGACAACTAGTCAACAACCACATTCTTAGTTCCCTTTCAATCTACCGTTGTAAGATCAAATTCCTATAAGATCACTAGCCACCATATGAAACGGGAGCTTACCATTGGTTTGTTCATCAAAAATTGGATTGCACTATGGTCTATGTGCACAAACATCTTGTATCAAAGCACATAGTGCCTAAATTTTTCCAAGGAAAACACCACTACCATCAATTATTTTTTTATTATGATGTAAGTTAGCAATGCACCCATAATGCTTCTACTTGCATAGTGAATGTAGTAAGGACATTTCTGATCATTCAACTACATGAGCATAGTTTCCAAGGCATAATTCTATGCATCTATCATGATGTGAAAGGATCTAGACCAATCAGGAGCTCATAGGATTAGGGTTTGCACAAGCTTCTACTTGAGGTGCTAGAATGCATGCTCACATTACTTAGTCTAGATAAATGGAGCATTCTTCTTTGTCAACTCCACCAATGAATTAATGATATTAGAAAAATTCTTAATAAATCATTAATAGTAGCTAGTGTGTCCAAGGAATTAGCTCACATCTTTGATAGTTTCTAGCTATTTGGTAATTCCTTGGATGATCCTTATTTTTTTAGGGTCCACCTCGATCCCTTTATCTAATATTCTGTGCCCCAACATAATTCCTTCCTAATCCATTAGGTGGATTTTTTGCTAGTTGAGCCTAAGCTTTATCTTCACACACCTTTTTAGTACTTGCTCAAGACGATTTAGGGCTTGCTCAAATGTATCCCCATATGTGGAGAAGTCATCTATGAAGACTTCTACCTCGCTACCAATCTGCTATTGGAAGATGCTCAAGGCAAGGTGTTGAAATGTTGTATGGGCATTACAAAAGTCAAATGGCATCTTTCTGTATACAAAAGTCCCCTAAGGAATTGTGAATTTAGCTTTGGCCTAATATTCTGGTGTGATCTGAATTTGATTATAGCCAGTAAGAAGGTCCAAAAAGCTATGGTAGCAATGCCTAAAAATTGTGTCCAACACCTAGTCCACAAATGATAACAAAAGTGATCCTTGTATGTTGTCATGTTTAACAGCCTAACATCAATGCATACCCTTCATTTACAACCTTTTTTTAGCACTATCACAAGTGGGCTAACCCACTTGCTGTCAACAATAAAATAGATGAACCTTGTCTTGAGGAGTTCTTCAATCTCCTCTTTCACAGTTTGCTTCAATTTTGGATTCAACCACTTCTACGATTGCCTCTTTGGCTTCATGGAAGGATTTGTGTAGATGTGGTATTAGCATATCCTAAGATCAATCCTAGTGAGTTTTGGATATGACTTAGCAAAATCTATTAGCCATTTGTTAACCACCTGCAATAGTTTCTTTTTCTGTGCAAGAGCATGGTTGGCATTAATGATAATCAAGTTTTAATTATTCAAAAAGACATATTCTATTCCAACTGGTAAAGCTTTTAGCTTAAGGGGATCTTGTTTAAAAATTTTAGGGATTTCCAACTCTCCTAAACTGGTGTCATCAAGTTCATCATCAGAGAGTTAGCAATGAAATTACTTCTAAGGATCTCAATTAGTTCCATGCATATTGGTTAACTACTTTCTACATTAGTTAGCAACCACTAAGTGCCCTCCTATTTTATGGATGTTGTGTATAGTCACCTTTGAATTTCTCTTGCATCAACACAATATCTACATGCTTTGATAAATGTGCTTTTCACGGTCCATAATTTCTACATATAGTTGCACCCTATGTAACTGTATGCAATGCATGGAATGCACTTCCTCTTAATTTTTTTGAAATTACTTTCTTAAAAATTTTCAAAGAGAGCTCTCTGATTCCCAGCTATGCATCTATTGTGATAGCCAAGTCCTTCCCATGATGATTGGAAAGTCCCACTTGCAGTTATCTACTCGAATCACTAAGAAGTTAGTAAGATAGGACCACCCACAAATGATGGTCACAATGTCCTTTATCAATCCTAAAGAAATAGTGATGGACTAATCTGCCAACTTAATACAAATGTTTCTCTTCTTGAGTGGAGCCAAGTTCCAAGCCTTATACATTTCATGGGATATCAAATTCATACTAGAACTTGAGTCTAGAAGAACTTTGCAAGGCTCATTCCTAGTGATTTGTAAATAAATGAGGGAACTTCCAAGATCAGATCTTTTCTTGGGAAGATGGTGAGCCTTAATCTAATCTATAACAACATGGGTCAACATTATAGTGTGGATCTTGGAAGGCATTTAGTTTAAAGGAACCTCGAATGAGGTTGTAGAGGGTGAGGGAGTAACAGGGTCATTAGTCATAGGTGTTTGTGAGGGCTTAGAAGGACGGTTGGTTTGGAAGAAAGGTCTTTTTTAGGGTTTGTTCTTTAAACCACTTGGTTGAGAAGCCAACTGTAAGTTAATTACCCTTGTAACTTTTCTTTGCTGCAGGTGGGTAGGAATTTCACCCTACATGGATGGAGTTCATTGAAATTACGTTAAGGATGGAAATACAAATGCAGAAGGATAAGGAGGGTAGAAAGGAAATGGGGATTTCCCTCTTGGAGATTGAGCTCTATAGTATTCACAAGGGTAGTAGTGGTGTTAAAAGATGACATGACTAGAAGAGTCACATTGAGAAATTAGCTATTAAACATAGTACCCATAGGGATCTAGCTATTAGTAAGGGTACTACTATATTGGTGGTGGTGCCTCCCATAATTGTCAATGGTACTATTATTGGTATTGCTCATAAGGTTGGGGTGGAGCTCCACTCAGGTAGTAGGCTTGTTGTTGGTGGAACTGTCTGTAGCTATCATGAGGTTAAGGCAACCTCTTGGGTGCTTGCCTTCTTACCACTCTAGGATTCAATGCATACACCATAGATTCTTTCAACTATGACACAATAGGGCAACATCCCTTAGGATGCTCATAGTGGTAGATGTCACACCCATCATCATCTATGTCAAATTTCACAACCTCTTCAACAAGAACAGCTTTGCCCTTAGCCCTTTGATGGGCACGTTTAGCCTCTTTCATTCTCCTTCAATCACAACCACAACCTTACTCTTTGGACTCTTTAATAATTCTAAAAATAGTTTGGAATTTTTCATCCAAAGAATCCCACATTTTTCCTACCTTGGCCAATATTTCAAAGAGAAATTTTTTGATTGGAAAGGTTTTATGTTACACCATTGTTGGCACATTTGCCCATTTCATGGAACAACAAAAGTAGATACTGGCAAAAGGAAATTTGTAAAACAACTACATAAACAACCAATCTATTTTGAAACCACTGGAAAAATATGAATAATGCTGGGAAAAACCACTGGAAAAGTCTCAAATTAAAAAAAATCTGAGGTTGATGTTGTTGGTGGTTATGAAAATGCATAGGGTAAAATTGGAGAAGAGTGCTCATCAAAATCAAATGTAGATGATGAACATGGTGCTAGTAATGAAATAGAAGAAGAGTGCTCATTAGAATTACATGTAGATTTATTATGCAAATTATCCTTTTAAAAAGTTGGCATTTCATGAAAAATAATAAAACTTGATCACCGCGCAACCCTCTCTCAGATAATATACATCTATAAGTAATCATTAAAACAAAAAACAAAATGATGTCTATAAGACACCACATAAGCTTCAAGCCGACGCAAGCAACAGTAAAGACTCACAGGAGCTCTTCTTGGCCTCCTCCCAAGATTTTCCGCACTTAGGTTTTTAGCTACATAGAACTGGAGACTGAGGTGGGCAGAGGAAACTATTCCTACATTTTCAAGGATTGAATGATGCACAGCTACTGAATCTTCTGGGCTACTACTATGAGAAAAATTTCAGCATCGGCAGCGCTGTTACTAATCACGGCTGCTGAAAAGCCTCGTATATTCTTTGACAACATCATCAACAATGGGGGCAGTTGTAACGACAGACGATAGTAGTGGTGTGTGTGATGGACAATGGTGGTGGTGGAAATGGAGCACATAGCGGCCCTTAAATAGGGGATGCACAGCCAGCAAGGCCAAGGTAGCCCTTGCATGACCTATGCAACATGTAAACTTTTGGAATGTCTAAACACACACAAGGCCAACAGAAGAAGAAGGGGAGAGTAAAGAAAACCAGCTGCGTGTGAGATTGTGTTTTTAGCTGGTACTACACACCCGATGCAATTTGCAGTATAAGTAGGTGGTGCATTTAAAGGTTTACAATGCTAGATTATTACCATCGAACATTAACATTTTGGAGAAAACTCCTAATCTCTCACGCAACCACTACCACTTGTATAACATAACAGTTCTTCAATTGTTTTTTTTTTTGGGAAGCAGCACACAGGAATCTAAGATGAAATTCATTAATAATGCTGCAAACAAGGCGACACTAAAGCAATTATTTAGCAAGCATTTGAGCAGGGATTTCATCCCTCATCTTACGTTTATTTGACTAGATTTGCTGAATCTCTTTTTGCAAATGAAAGAATATTGTATATGGTATTAAAATTTCTTTACCAAGATCAATTCATCAAAGGCAGTTTCAGCGACCAGATGGAAACAGGTGTTGCAAGAGATGATAGATGCTTTCAAAAACCATACAGGCATCATAGTGGCAAAGGTTACAATGACCGCAGTTTTTTATGGAACACATAGCAACCTTACCAAAAACAATAGTAGTGCCTGATGCCAACGCATTCGTCATTGCCATTACCAATCCATCAAGTGCGGTCACAGAGACATGAAGACACAGCAAGATAGGTGCACAACTGAATCAGTGGAATTAAGAGATTATTTAGCTGATGCTGATGAATCAGGGTTACAATTAATTAGGAAGAAACTGTCATCGCTGAAGACAAGTGCAAAACCCTAATGCACGGAATTGAAGTCACAAAATAAAATTTCAATTTCATATGGTCCTATGCATGCAACATTTGTATGGAGCACTTATTAAAGACCTAGCATTAATTTAACTATCTTAAATGAATTACTAAAGCTTTATACCTGGTGGGTAATTAAAATCCTAAATAACAATAAAATGACAATTGTATGAAGCTCTTATAGTATGGAGATCTTGGATTTATTTTTTTAAAAAATTATTATATAGGTTGTTGCTTATAAAATAAATATTTGTCATATTTACACATACCAATGTTAGCATGATTTTCTCCTAACTTCATGTATAAGTTACAACTTCATAACTTGTTGGGCAAGTAATATCTCCTAACTTGTTGGGCAAGTTATAACTTCTTTACTTGGGAGAGAAGTTACCCAAGATATTTTGTAATATCTAACTACCTTTTGAACCCTATAAAAAGGCTTCAAGGGTTAGTAGAAAAAGGGGGGAAATCATCATATCACACTGGATAACACACTTGGGTCTCACTTTGGGTCTTGGTGGCTAAGGGGGAAGATAGCATTTGTAAAGAAGATATTGCGAAAGATTGCTTGTAAGATGACTTGTTAAAGATAAGATTTCAGCCTCTTTGTCATAGTCTTGTGAGTTATGTTTATTTTTTATTTTTTTTAAATTTTTTAGCTAGTGATTTAGATAGTATCATGCTTGGCAAGTAATTTTGGGATTTTTAGATTGCTCTTATTGTTCTTGTTGCATGATAGCAAATTTCTATTAAAATTTTACCATAGAAGAGCTTGTGTTTGAAAGCCTTAAGAGCATTTTAGTAGTGAATTTTATTATTGTGCAATGTATAAGAACCACTATTGAGATTGTTATAAGAGAGCCTCTGCATGTAGTCAAGCCGTTGAACGATTCAATAGTCAAGAGGGTTCAGAAAATCTTTGGTATTTTGATAGGACCCAAATAGTTTCTTTTATCTTTAAAGTGAATCTCCGTGGTATTTCAGTCAGAAATTGTCAAGTCTTTTGAAGGTTCTGTTGAATGCAATTGTTGACATCCATTATCTAGCCAAAATAGAGTCTTGTATGTGATAGTTATGCAGCAATTTTTTTGGGGTAGCATAGTAGGATTGTCTTGAAGAAATTGCTTATTTTGAGCTTTGGAAGTTTGAACAATTTGTAGTTATTGAATTTGGGATAGCTTTATTGTAAAGTGTTTACTTGTATCATTTTACCTTGTTTAAAAATTTGATATCTTTACACAAATCTACTTTCTTTTTCTCTTCTTTCTATTCCATTGAATCTTGCTCTATTTCTAGTTTTCTTGTGGAACTATCTCTTTCTTTAGGGAAAATTAGAAGTAGATTCACAGAGTTGTGCTCAAATATTTTTGCAAAACTTTATTTGTTACAAGTAGGTATTATAAGGACCGCATAGACTAGGCAATTGAACAGAATAATAAATCTCAACAACTCACAGTACTTTGCAAAGTTGGCTGAGTCTCTTTAAGATAAGTCATTTATAGTTTTACACAGAACCCAATCTTTTCATTTTTCACAACAGCACACTGCAATAACACACACACATACTCACATTAACTACTGAGTCTATTTCAAGGTATCTGGGCCTTGGTGTTGCCAGAAGACCAGCAAGCACCTAAATCTTGTTCGAAGACACTCGTTGGCGGTCACGTCCCAAACGGTCACCAACAACCACTTCATCAAGTATCTGGGCCTTCTCCTTGTTATCACAAAATTTGACTTCCTTTCTTTCCCATGGAAGGCTCCTAATTACACTCCTTTGCACATTTCCTTTTTCTCAACTCTTTTTCTTCTTTGACCACTTGCTCAACCAACCTTTAGATCTAATGGACTCTAAGTTCTGAAAGTCTCTCTTTGGCATAAACCCCAAGAGTTCCTCTTATTTTTGTTCAGAGTCCATCTATGATATGGTGGAGCTGCTCCCTATGGGAAAAGCCATGGCCTAGGCACCTATGTAACAAAGAGTAATATCTACTCATGGCTACATCCAAGGATTCATGTGTTTCTTGTCTTCACCATTAGATTTACTTCCTCAAATTAGACACTAGGGAGTATGTTTGATACTTATCATTGAAGAGTTCAAGCATCATATTTTATTATCTTATTGATTCTAATTCTAAGGATTGGTACCTGCTTTCAACCTCCTTAATGAGTTCCCTTAGGAATAGCTTTAGTTTTTTCCATTCATTTTTCACATTCTTTAAGGCATAGGCATCATTAAAGGCTTGAAGATGATTTTGTGAATCTAAGTTATATCCCCCTTTAAACTTGGGAATATTATTCATATTCAACATTTTAATTCTACTCTCTTTCACATGCCTCATGTTCCTTATTGCAAGTAAATACTCATCATAGTCATAGTCTTGGACATGGCCATGATGGCTATGATGTCCTCTGTTATCCCTTCTTTCATGGTGGTGGGCCCTATGATCATCTCTATCCTGCTAGTCACCTCCATCATAGTCATGTCCTCCATGCATTTAGTCAAAGCTAGAGGAGGAAGAAGATGAGGATGTCAAAGGTGAAGAGGGAGGAGAGCCAAAACCAACATGGTGCCTAATACTCCCCCTCCTTTTATCATGGACATGATCACCACATCTATCTTTGTCTTGGTGCTTGTCTTGGTTCCTACCTTGACTTCCTCCTTTGGAGCCCCCATGGTCATGGGACCCATTATTCCCTAAACCATGATTGTTTACAGTGGACTATAAATTCTAGTTAGTGTCTTCCTCATCAAAGAAGAAGAGAGGAGAGTTAGAGTTTTGAGAATTCCCAAAGAAGGGATACTCAACTTCTTTCTAGCTTAGAAAGAATAAGGGGTTTGTGAACCGTTTCCCCTTTGACATCTTGTAACGCATCTCCTATTGTCAATATTTCTTTTGTTATGCCTCAATGGGATGATAATCTTGATAGCCATGGTCCTACACAACATATTTAGCATTGAGCCCCTAGATGCCCAATTTCATAAGAGTTTGAAGTAGTGTCATAGGAACTAATTGATTGGGTGGCAACACAATGTTGCCCTCCATGTACCTCCATCACAGATATTCATTCTTATGTAAGATGAAGGTGAAGTTTGGCACATACTCATTAGGATGAGTATAGACCACTCTACATTGCTAAGGCACTAGTGGTTTTAATCCTTCACACCTTTACTAATTGGATCCACCTTCATATGGTGGTAGAGAATCTACCCTATGAGAAGAAGCCATATTAGTTTGAAAGAAAAATAGTGTACTCTTACTATTATTATTTTTCTTAATGATGTTAACTTTCAGGTCCATTACAATGTTGTTATATAATTTCACTTACTCGTAGATAGTGCACGTAGCTAACTAAAGTCCCCGAAAATGGCACCAATGATCAATAGCAAGCAATCCCAACACCCAACCATACAAATCACTAGCATTCACTAAGTGACCTAATCAAATTCAGTAGACTTTAGCTCTCTAAGTACACTAGGTCTAGGAAGTGATTCTAATGGATGTGATCGTTTTCTTCTCAATTTCACTTATGAAGTGCAAAGGTATGGTTAAGTGTAATTAAGGTATATGATTTTTATCATTTTATATTTTTCATGATTCACCTAAGTATTGAAAATAAAGTAATTAAATGCTTAATTAATCTAGTAACTAACTAATTTTTAACTAACCCTAACATAAGCATCTATTCCTATTTACCATACACATCCTAAATCACTTTGCAACATTACTGGGTTACCAAGAATTAAGTGCTACTAGGATTACTAAATGTTAACATATGCTCAAAATGGTTGTACTTACGTGTATTATTTAATCACTAATTAATTAGTTAATTAATTACATTAAAGTAAATTACTTAAATAATAAATGCATTTAAAATAAATATTAAACTAATTCCAACTGTTGCAAAGTTTATGAAGAAAGCTCATCTTTATCACTGTTCACACTAATGTGCTCAGGTACATTAATGCTCGAATAAATATCCGTACACTTCTCACTCCTACTATGGGCACTTGGAAAATATTCTAACTCCCAATTGAATAAAATGTAAGAGCTTTGCTAGGATACTAAACAATGGATGTCATAAATGCAGCTAGTGAGCATGTATTTATAGGCAAGACAAGACTCTATGTTGACAGGGTCATGTTAATACATCAAACCACGCATTGATGCAATTGTGTTGATGGGATCACATTGATGACATCCCATCGATGCACCTAGAGGTAGATGCTTCATCACTAGGAATAGATACTCATGATCCTTAGGTTGGCTTAGGATTTAATTTTATTGTTAATTAGATTAAAAACATAATTTTTATGTTATTAATTAGTTTAGTTTAAGGTCTCAATAACATCATTAGCATATGCCTCAATTTAGACTAAACCATGTGTAATAAAGCTATCACTAGTCCAATTGGAAAGACAATGACCTACGATCAACACTTAATGATATATATATTATAGTAGAACCATTCCTAGAATTTGACTGCATCATGTATGAACACTTGTGATTCAAATGGTTAAACATAGGATTACTCTACCACTCATCAGTTTTAGAGAGATTAGTATGATCCATCTTTAGATCATTCATTGCCAATTTTTTTTTTAAAGAATATATCCACATGAGACCCTCAAGATTACCTATCTATTTTAAGAGTATATCATAGATGGATAAAGGCATCAAGATGATAATAAGTATTAATGGTGTGTGTGTGTAATTTTTTTTCAATGTTTGTAAATTTAGATTCATATCTTATTTGTATGTCATACATATTTCCAAATCTCTGAATCTTCAAATATAAAATATTTTGGATGAATAGATATGAAGTACTTTCTATTTACCAAATAATTAAGAAAATATATTTTTACTTAAAAAGAGGTTGGTAAAAAAAAAACCTCATTTAGCCCATCCTATTTTATTGAAATTTGTATTCATTGTACCTCACCTTACATTAAATGCATTGTGATAGCATGTATGTTTTTTATTGTCATGAAGATGATGCTTAGTGGTGCTTATGTGTCCCTAGCTCCCACCCTTGCCTATAAATAGATTAGGTTCTTGTAATAATAAGTAAGTACTTGTTTGTATTCTTATCCACAAATTTTAACCATTGTTATAAAAATATATATTATAATTGTTCACTAAGTCTACACTATACATGATGATGTATGCATGCTCACCAAGCATAGTTACATGCCTACAATAAATGTAAGTCAAAGAACACTATAAACACTCTCCTTTAATAACCTATGTGTATGTTCATATTGACACAAACTAAAATCAATATTTTTTATGAAACTAAAACTAAGGTTTTATTACATCTAAAGACCCAAAGGATCTATTGGATAGATAATGAGTCATGTTTTGTTGGGGCTAGGAAGTGATGTCAAATATTTGATGTCATCTCCTCTATATTGGCCTATAAATACAACACTTGGATGCATGATTGAGGAGGTAATAAGTAGTAGAGAAGATACTTTTTAGTTTTTAGTTTTTGCTAGTCTTTCTTAGAGTTCTGTTATTCCTAGTGCATGCCCACAGTGTGATACTTGTAATTGTATGGCATCTTTGTTCGAGTGTGACATATTTGGACATGTTACATGATTGGCAATAAAGATCGAGATTACTCCCATTGCTGCAACATCTACTTAGATTATTATTTCTTTTAATTTTTAATTATTTACTATTTCCTTTAGTTAACATTTTCATTTATTTCTATTTACTATTCCTATCATTAGGTGGAATACGTATGCCTTAATCATGAGCATTTAAGTGTAAGTACATGGTAATCTAGTAGTGTATTGTTTGGCACAACTAATGACATATGCTTGGTAATCCCAGAAGTAGTCTCATGAAGTCCAAGTGTATGTGGATGATTAAGGGTGGATGCTCATCACACCTAGGCTAGTTTAGATCTTGTTTTCTATTGTTAATTAGCTTAATTAATTTATCTCTTTATCATCATTAGGAGCAATATAGAATTAGATAACATTATATGCCTCACTTTGGACTAAACCATATATGCCAAAGCTACCACTATTCCAAGTAGGAGGAGAACCAACTACGATTAGAGCATAATGATCTAGATACTACAACTAGTCCCATCCATGAAATTTAACTAGATCATGTGTGAACGCTTGTTATTCGTATGGTTGGGCATAGGGGTACCTCGCTACTCATCATTGGTGTTGTTGCTAAGGATGATGCTAGTTATCTAGATTAGTTATATTATACATGATCGTTGTAATGGTATTAACAATATACCTTTTAGAAAATATTAACTCACACACATCACAAACCAACAAAAATGTCTCTCTCACATGGAGGTGCCAATGCACTATATAGAAAACACATTCATTGGAGAACTAATGAGATATATGATGAAGAAAATTGGAGTGGCCAATCGTATGTAGGGGTTTCTTATGATTATGACCAACCTAACGACACTCAAAGACTACATTCACCTAAGATAGAATCTTGGAGGAGATGAGATAAGTCCTAAACTAGGGGAGGCCTCAAGGCCTAATACCTTCTCAAAACCCAGAAACAATAAATTAAGGGACCCTAGGAAACACCATAGAAGCCATGGCAATCCTTCCAGTTCCTCATTTTCCTCTTCTCCTTCAATGTCTAGTTCTAACAAAGATGAAGGTATGTATAGGTATAAAACTCCACTAAAGGGTCAAACTAAAAACCTGAATTGAACCCATGGAAAAATTCAAAGACATTACCATGAACATAGACAACATCATCATAACCAAATGAATAGAAGTAGAAATTTCCCTCACAACCTATTCGATGACGATGAACCCTTGTTGGCCACTAAGAGCCTAATGCAGATCGCAGAGGCCATTAAGATATCTCACAGGTATTGCAAAAAGAGCTGCCTACCTAATCTCGACATGAATAATATTCCTAAATTTTTAGGAGGTTATGATTTAGATCCATAACATCATTACAAGCCTTACATGATGCCTATGCTCTCTACAACATTAAAAATGGATGTCAAAAGATTAAGCTCTTTCCTAGAACACTAATCAATAGAGCCAAAGTGTGGTATAGATCGTTGAGACCAAGTTCAATTCGATGGTGGTCAACAATGTTGGAACTTTTCAATGAGAAATACCTAACCTATGTGAGAGTGTCCAACTTAGGCAGATAATTCCAAGATTAGAAGCAAGAACAACATGAACCCTTGAACATGTTCTTAGATAGATATTATTCCCTATTGAATAGATTCCTAGGCCATGGTTTCTTTGAGGAAATGCATCTTTTCCACATCATAGATGGGATTTGTCATGAGAGAAGGGAGACCATTGGGATGTATGCCCCAGGCCAATTATACAAGCTCCAAGCCCATCAGATGCAACAACTAATCAAGCATGTGGCAAAAGAAGAAGGAGAGATATGCAAATGGGAGAATGTTGAGAAATATCAATGGGACCTAACTCTTCAATAGCAGGAGGTATAGATCTATGATAAGGAGAATGAGACCGCTCTTGATAAGGTGACCCCACAACAAACCTTTCTGATACAAGAATCTAATGAGGAACTAGAAGCAAAGTTTAATAGGATGTCCAAATGGATATATGAAAATGTTACAACTCTCATTAATTCAGTTGATGATATGGTTATGCAAGATAATTCATGCGATCATAATAAACAAAGGATACAGAACCAAGAAACAACTAGGAACACTTCTTGACAAATGGAGAAAATGGCTAAAGAAGTGAGGCTATAGAATCAACCACAAATAAAGATAATGGATGCAACATCTACATATATGACCATTCGAAGGTCCATTTCCTAGTCTTGTTGCATCTATGGGAGTATTGGGTAGGTACCTTAAATCTGAAGTTTGTGCAAAAGCACATGCCTAGGAGATTTCCTCTCTGACAAGGTAATTATAGATAGTCCCATGATCAATCATACCATCATAGGGGGACTTATTACTAGCCTCAACATGGTCATCAACCATAATAGAAACAACCATAGTCGTGGGGGAGTCCACCACCAAATTAGTATTATCTATCCTATTTGCCAAAACCACATGGATATTATGTTCATCACCTTATTTCTCCAACTAGTTTTATATCCTCTACTTCAAATTGCCACTACCACTCTCCCAAGTACCATCAACCCATGACATCCCTTGAAGGATCACCACCTCATGCCTCTTACCACCCATCCTACTCTCGATATTCTCATATTCCACCTTATTATATGCCACTACCAATGACACAAGAAGGTTTAACACCACAATACCAACAAACAAATGTCAGTTGTGCTACGAATGTGCATAGACATGATAATACCAGTGGATATTAATCGTGACATCAGAAATGTCCCTTCTAGAGGAAAGGTCGTAAACTGAAGCAAACCATGCATGAACCCACCACATCATCCAAGCCAGCATAATGCCAATCTAGTCCACCACCTTCCTTATCTCAGCCACCATCCTCTAATCATACACAAGGGCCACCATCCATCATTACTCCAATCCCAAACCCAAACAATGATTCTAATAGTGTGGGGAGACAAACAAATCCATGCATACCATAGCATTATCAAGGGTGCCATTGTGGGCTAAACATCCATAATGTTAACACACCTCATACCTTGATACACCATACATTTAGCCATCAACTATCTCTTTGCTTTTCATAATCATCTTTTTCTTCAATTGGATACCTTCTTCAATATTAATGTTTCTCATGATCCCTTTGTGTTTCTCTATCATAGCCTCTGGGTCTTTGTTCCCTCTTATTAGATTCCATTAATGATTGTGAGGAGGAAAAGGAAGCAGTTGGAGAATATTGCCAACTAGTTCTCCTTTTGTGACTCCTTGCTTGATTCTCTTGTATTTTTGCAACAACTCTAGGCCTTGAGCTTTGCCTATGTTTAGAGTCTTTTACATCTCTCATAGGTGTTTCCGCAAGGGCCAAATGCAATTTTATGTGGATAGGCTACTCTAGATGAATTATAGGTGTTTGTAAAAGGGATTCATGATTCTAGTGGAGTTTTTTCATTATAAATGTATCATCATTAATTTCTTCTAGGATAACATTGTGGGTTACTTTCTTTCCTTTATTATTCTCATGTCTTGTCTCCATGGTAGCATCCCTTCTTACTTGTACTTCCATGAGTTGATATGGCCTGGTCATGTATTTAGTACCATGATATCCTTCTTATGCATGGCCAAGGTTCAACCTCATTAAGGTTACTTGTAGCATTGATGGTATTGAATGTTTAGGAGGTAAAACTACATTACCCTGTAAATATCTCCAGCTCAGCTATTCATCCTGATGGAAAATAAATGTGAAGTCAGGATAATATGGATCTGTATGAGCATATGAAATTCTAGTTTGCAAAGGTGCACTCCAATCTTCTTCATCATGTCTTTTGTCATGACTTCTTTGTGTTTTTTTGGCAGGTGCTGACTTTTCTATAAGTGTTGAAGCCATGCTATATGTTTGATGCTCTTTAGTATGTGTGTGTGTGTTCAAAAGATTGATTAAAAATATGTAAGATAAACTTATGATTTTTGATACAACAAACTCTATAAGATTGACTACTTAGCAAACATTGACACATCCCTAGCAACGGTGCCAATTATGAGTGGTAGGGTATCTCAACACTCCACCATACAAGTCATAAGTGTATATGTACAACCAAATTATAATCCGTGGATGGATAATGTAAGTATGATAGGGGTTTATTGGCTCATGATTTTTGTCTTCCCACTTCGAGCTAGTGAAGTGCAAGTGTATGGCTTAACTCTAAATCAGGCATATGATATCTTGATGTTGTGGGCTCATGTTACTCCTAAGTACAAACATAATGAGATATGAAAATAAAGTCTAAGTCTAAATGATGATAGGAATGTAATTTTGTTCTAGCCTATGGCAATGAGTAGTCATTTCTAGCTTACCATACATGTCTTAGGTTCATGTAACCATCACTAGGTTACCAAAAGTTATGCTACTAGGTGAACCAAGTAATAACAGTATAGGGATTACCAAACGATTACACTTATAAGCTCAAAACTAGTTGTACTCATTCCACCTTGCTAGCAAACATGAAAAGTAAAGTACCTCAGAAATGTAAAGAGCTAAGCTAAAGTAAACATGAAAATTAAACTAAGTAAGAAATTATCCAAGTAAAATAAAGAAACTAAGTGGATGCTACAATGATGATAAGCAATCTCAATCTTTATTGGTGTTCATGAACTATGTCCAAGTACAATCCATTCAAATAAAAATTCCATTCAATTGAGCATTTACTCTACTACTATGTGTAAAGTATGGAAAAAAACTACAAGAGTTTCCCTAACACTATAATGAAATTGTTTGTTGCTGATGTGACCAAGTGTTGGTATTTATAGGGCTACACAACTCCTAGTACCTTGTATCAACAATGACATAGGTAGAGTTGCGATATCATAGATACAATATTGTTGGTGCGATATTGCGCTTTAGTAAAAAATGGTTTATCAATAGGCTTCCTTTTAATGGTGTAAGCAAAATATTGATCCTACTCCTTAATAAATTTTCTTGGTTCTAATTAAACATTTAGATGCCTTAACTAAATTTTGTCTATGACTCTTATTTGCATTCTTAATATTCTATCTAGTTTGCATGCAACCTCATCAAACCAAGTCTTCTAAGCTCCCTTTTTGTTGTGAATGCACAACTTGCTTTGTTGTTGTAAGCAAAATTTGTTCAAGTTGCTTATGTTATCTCTCAAATGTCCATTTGTTATATGCTCCATTGAAATAATTTTTCTTGACTTCTAGGGTAACTTTGTACTAAAACTTTTTCCTATTCTTAATTTTTGTTGTCTGTAAAAAAAATTTGAATTTGCAACAAAAAATCTACATGATGATAGTAAGACTCCACTAAATTGTCTCAACTTTCAACTCCTTAACAAATTTAATTTATAACTCCTATGAATGATGTTTAACAAATGTCTTGCTTTGTAGTTGAAAAATATTCTTCCATCTATGATTTGTCCAAAGCAAATTAATTTTGATAAAGGCTGATTTATTTTAAATAATGTTGCTGCTCCTTATGAAGCAATAAAATAGACCCATGATTGTAATCAAGACCTAGCTTTCTTGGCCTAGATTACACTTAGTGCATGATCTTCAAGTGGAATTGCCTTTGTCATTATTTCTTGCATAAAATAATTACATTTTGGTTTTAGTTCTTGTTTGTTGTATTTCATTTCATGTCTTTTTATAGATAGATACCAATGATTGTATTATTGCTTATAGTGATAGTTTTCCCATTACTGCAGATTCACATTGACTTTATAATTATTTTTTCTGCCATGCAATTTATCAAAATCAATTTATTGGTTTACTTAACGACAATGATTGATGGAAGTAATAAGCATCGTACTAAGATGCTTTTTCCAAATGATTCCTTCGGAGTGAAAAGAAACTATCAACGTGTTATTTCTCAATTATTGCTTAAAATGCAACGACATTAATTGCTTTTATTTTCAACGACGTTAATTGCTTTTAGTCTCTAACATTAACCAAGGGAAATTCTCAAAATTTCCCACCACCTAGTAATTATGAATAGTTACATAATCACTTATAAAGAATATTACAAGGAAAAGTTATTTTCAACCTGTGTGTTCTATTGGTCATGCTTCTTATATTATCTTCTCTAAGAGCATCACCGTCACACTAATAATTAAAAAGAAACCCCCGTATGCCTCTTTCAAACCAAACATAATATAAAGGAATAGTTCCCCGCCAACACAAAATAATAAGCATAATCAAAAACGTCAAAGCAAACAAATTATTCATAAACGGTCATTCTAGCTGAATCCTGTCCTCTGCTCGATCCAAATTCTTGATTTTCACAGTGGCATTTCCATTTCCATCTCCATCCCTGGGAATTCTACCATACTTGATTTCGAAAACCCAGTAAGTCTAGCCAAGGTCTGTGCAAGCATGGCTTTTTGCAAAGCAGAAGAAACAGAATACATTTCAGAAGAAGAGGAGTTCACTCTAGGCAAGTTCAACAACTTGATACCCAAGATTGTGTTCGGCACATATGCTCGCATGAAGGTTCTTGGCAGTGGAACATATGCCATTGTTTTCAGTGCACAGAACATTCACAATCCTCATGAAATTGTGGCCATCAAGAGAACTATTGATTTTGATCCCTTCACTTGTGGAATTCCCAGTGATGTTATCAGAGAAGTTTCCTTCCTCAAAAAAATGGCTCGCAAGCACCACGAAAATAAGCCTGTCCATGTAGTCAAGTATACCAATCTTTCCTTCAACCTCCTCTTGAATCAGTATTCTCTTGAACTTACTTCTTTTTATTTCCCTGGTTTATTTGTCGAAGCAATTTTTCAAATACATAGTTGGCCCTTTACGGGGTTTCCTCATTTTGGGTGGGATTTTTTATCACCAAGCGTCTAGGGTTTGGGAAGACAAGCCAACCAAAGATGCTTATGAAAATGCTCCAACGAATGCACAGAAATTTGTTATGTAAACTACAAACATGGTAGACCAATAAAAATTAAAGACTGAATAGAATGTTAAAATTCAATGGAACATTCTATAGTTTGAAACAGATATATTACTGTCATTTGCTTTTAGCATATAAAAAATAATTCCAAAATTTTGTAGGTTGTTTGATGCTAAAGTAGAGGGGAAGGGTGATAGGAAACCACAAATCTACTGCGTCATGGAGATGATGGAGGGGCATCTGGTAGATTTTGTGGATGATTCTGTTTTATAGGACAGCGTTGTAAAGTTTCCAGGCCTTGTTCAGGTCAGCCAGATTGATTAATCTTCATGAAAGCTTTTCGCTTCAGCTGTACAAAATCTCAATTCACAAGTGACTCAATATTTTTCTGTTATTTTTCAGTCAGTTTTTAAGTAGACCCTCATTGGAGCTCAATCTCTTCACAGCTATGGAATCAGCCATAGGTATGTGTGGCTTATATCATCGTGTTTAAAGAAAAATGTTGGATTATATTAATATTAGTGGAAATTGGAAACTATGAATTTTTATTACTCAACATATTTTTGAAAGAAGTTGAAAACATGATTGATGTAATGCCCCAAGGAGATTGGGTCAATTTGAAAGAAAATAATTAGTAGAGGATAATTAATATTATAATTCATTCCAATGTGAGCCAAAGATGGGCAAAATGGAAACATGTGTTCTTCATCTTCAATGCTTTGTTTGCACAATCTGCAAATATCTCTTAGTACACTAGGTCTAGGTAGTGAATTTAATGGGCGTGATTGTTGTCTTCTTAGTTTCACTTGTGAAGTGCAAAGGTATGGTTTACTGTAACTGAGGCACATGATTTTTATCATTTTGTGTTTTTCATTAATTTGCATAAGTACCGAAGATAAAATAATGAAATGGTTAACTCATCTAATAACTAACTAATTCCAACATAAGCATCCATTCTCACTTTCCATACACATCTTGAACATGTTACAACACTACTGGGTTACCAAGCGTTAGGCACTACTAGGATCACCAAGCGTTAATGTATGCTAGAAGTGGTTGTACTTATGTGCGTTAATTAATCATATGACTTAATTACTTAAAAGAATTAAATTAAATTGCATGAAGTAAACATTAAGCTAAGTCCAAGTGCTGTAAGGTTTATCAAGAAAGCTCATCTTTATTGTTGTTCACATTGAGGTGCTTAGGTACATTGGTGCTCGAACAAAGATCTGTACACTTCTCAACTCTTGTTGTGGGCACTTAGAAAATATTCTAACTCTATAAAGATAAAAAAGTAAGAGTTCAGCTACTTACTAATGATCGTATGCTATAAATATGGCTGGGGAGCTAGCTGTAAGTTAATAGCCCTTGTGGCATTTTTTTTGCTGCAACTGGGCAGGAATTTTGCCCTACATGGATGGAGCTAGTGGCAACTAAGTTGAGGGTAGAGGTACAGGTGTAAAAGGATGAGAAGGGTAAAATGGAAATGGGGACTTCCCTTTTGGAGATTGATCTCTGTAATGCTGAGGAGGGTAGTAGTGGTGTTGGAGAGATATGTGACTGGAAGAGTCACATGGAGGAATTGGTTGTTGAACATAGTACCCATCTGAATTTAGGTGGTGGTAAGGGTACTATTGCCATAGTGGTGGCATTCTCCATGATTGTGGGTGCTACCACTGCTGGTATTGCTCATGTGGTTGGGGTGGAAATATTCTTGAATACTAGGGTTGTTGTTGGTGAAACTGCATATAGTTACCTTGAGAATAAGGCAACCTCTTCTATGCTTTCTTTCTCACCAATCTAGGATTTAACACATACATCCTAAATTCTTGCAAGTGTGATACAACTGGGAAACATCCCTTAGGATGCTTGTAGTAGTAGATGTCAAATCCACCATCATCATCTATCTCAGAATTTGCAACCTCTTCAATGGTAGCAGCTTTACCCTTACCTTTTTAATGGACATGTTTAGCTTCCTTCATTCTCCTTCAGTCATGATTGCTACCTTGCTCTTTCGAATCTTCTACAATTCTAAGGAATTTTGGAACTTCTCATCCAAAGAATCGTACATTTTGTCTACCTTAGTTGATATTTCAGAAATAGATTTTTGTATTGGCAAGGTCTTATGTTGCACCACTTCATCAAGTGGGGCCTTCTCATTGTCACAAAATTGGACCTCCTTTTTGTGGATGGAAGGATCTAGGTTGTACTCCTCTACACTTTCCCTTTTCATCAACTCACCTTCTTCTTTGGCCACTTGGTTAATCAGTATTTGGATCTAATGGGCTCTTAATTCTAAAAGTCTCCCTTCGGCATAGATCCTAAGAGTTCTCCTCATTTCTATTTTGAGTCCATCTATGATATGGCAAAGCTACTCCCTTTCAGAAAATCCATGGCCTAGGAACCTATGCAACAAAGAGTAATATTTTCCCATGGTCGCATCCAAGAATTCATGTGTTCCTTGTCTTCACCCTTGGATCTACTTCCTTAGATTAGACATTCAAGAGTACGTTTAATACTTGTCATTGAAGAGTTCAAAAATTGTACTCCATCATCTAATTGATTCCAGTTCTAATGACCAATGCCAACTTTCAACCTCTTTGATGAGTGTCTTAGGGAACAACTTAAATATTTGTCATTCATTTTCAATGTTCTGTAAGGCATAGACATTGTGAAAGGCTTGGAGATGATTTTGTGGATTAGAATTATATCCTTCTTCGAACTTGGGGATATTGTTCATGTCCAACCAGTAAATCTAGTTGTGTTTCACATGCCTCATTGGAATTATCACAACCTTTTCAATACTCACCATGTTTCTAGTTGCAAGCAAATGTTCATCATAGTCATAGCCCCTATGATGGCCATGATGCCTATGATGCCCTCTTCTGTCCCTTCTTTCATGGTTGTGGATCTCTTTGGATTACCCACACCCTTGGTCTCTACTGTTCTAGTGGGGCTTGCAATCATCTTTATCTTGTCTGTCACCTCCATCATGGTCTTGTCCTCTATAGCTTTAATTGGAGTTGTAAGAAGAAGAAGATCAGGATAATGAAGGTGAAGAGAAAGGAGGACTAGCACCAGAATTATGGCTGCTACTCCCTCTTCATTGGTCATAGCCATGATCACCATATTTATCTTTATCATGGTGCTTGTCCAAGTTCTTGCCTTGACTCCCTTCTTTGGAGCTCCCATGTTCATTGTACCTATTCTTCTCTGAACCAAGGTTTTTTATAGTAAATTGCAAATTCTGGTTGGGGCCCCCTTCCTTAAAGAAGAGGGGAGAAGAATCAGTGTATTGAGAACCCCTAGAGAAGGGATCCTCTCCTTCTTTTTGGCCTAGCAGGAACAAGGAGTTTGTGAATTGTTTCCCCTTTGACACCTCATAGCGAGCCTCATATTATTGATCTTTCCTTTGTTGTGCCTCAGTGGGATGATAATCTTGATAGTCATAGCCCATAGAGCATCATTTAGCTTTGTTCTCCAATCCCTTCTAAATCTACTAACTATCTTAGTTAATATTCTAGTAATTTTATGGTTAGTTACTTCTACCTAACCATAGGCTTAGGGATGGTATGGTGTAGTTAGTTTTTGGTTCACCCTAAGTTGTTTCATGAGCTTCTTAAAAGTAGCATTGATAAAATGAGTCCCATTATATGAAATACGCATTCTCAATACTCCAAACAATTCATCACATGTTGTTGAAAGAATTTGGTAGCTGTCTTGGCTATACAATCTTTGACTACTACTACCTCTACCGATTTTGTGCAACAATCCATGGACACTATTATGTAGGCCTTTCCATTCAACATTGGTGTGATGGGTCACATAAAGTCAATTCCCCATATATCAAATGGTTCTAATGGCTATATCAATTGTTGCAAACATTCATTCCTAGCTGTTATTCCTTCATCTTTCTAGCATCTTTCACAAACGTTTCTAAAGTTATGGGCATCCTAGAATAAGGTAGGCTAGAAGTAGCTTACCATTATCAATTTTAGTGTTGTCCTACATCCTACATAATGACCACCACATGGGCCTTCATGTGCATCCTATAGGATTCATTGTTCATTACATTCCGGTACATACCATTGGACTAACACATCAACATAAATCTTGTAAAGGTTTCCATTTATTTCCATATATCTCTTATTCTTATGAAGGAATTATTCTTTTTTTTTCTTACTCCACTTAATAGGAAACTCTTGTATTATTAAATAAGTCATATAATCAACTATCCATGACTTTTCCATTAAGTCCACAACCATCACTATCTTAGTAAATAGATTTCCATTAGAGAATTGATCTAACAATGGTTCTGCATGGTCTTATGAGTTCCATCTTATTCTCGACAAGTGACTAGCTACTACATTCTCTATGTCCTTCTTGTCAATCATAATTATGTTAAACTCTTATACAATAATGAACCATCTAATTACCTTGGGACTGACCACTAGTTTGTTCATAAGAAATCAAATTGCACTATGATCAGTGTGGACATAGATTGGATACCCAAGCACATAGTGTCAAAATTTCTCTAGTGCATACACCACCACCGTAAGCTCCTTTTCCATTGTGGTGTAATTAAGTTATGTCTCGGTGATGCTTCTATTGGCACAATGTATATAGTATAGCCTCTTCTGGTCATCTAACTGTGTCAGTACTACAAAAAGCGCATGGTTCAAAGCATCTATCATGATGTGAAAAGGCTTAGACCAACCTAGAGCTCGAATGATTGATGTCTGAATCAACTTTTGTTTCAAGGTTTTAAATGCCTTTTCACATTGATTCAATCCACTGAAATGGTGCATCCTTCTTGGTTAGCTTTGCTAGCAATTTTGCAATTTTTGAAAAATTTTCTATAAATCCTCTGTAGTATCTCATGTGGCCTAAAAATGATCAAACATCTTTAATAGTTTGTGGCCTTTGGATGATATTTTGTATGACTCTGATCCTTTTAGGATCTACCTCTATTCCTCTCTATGAAATATTGTGTCCTAGCATAATCTTGTCTTGGACCATAAAATGGCTCTTTTGCCAATTAATCATAATCTTGTCTACACATCCTTTTAGGACTTGCTCTACATGGTCCAATGCTTATTTAAAATCTAGCCCATTTGTTGAAATGTCATCTAATGAATTGCAGTTTACTAGGCCCCGATATCGAGAATGCGATATCGTAGCGTAGATATGATATTGTATACATGATATTGTGATTCCTATGTTAGCCTATAAATATAGCATTTAGCTACATAGTGAAGTAGTCTTGTTGGTGGAGTCTTTTGTCAATTTTGGAGTTATTCCTTTTTGTCAATTTTTACTTAATTTGTCTTGCTTTCCCAAGTGCATGCCTACAATGTGATGATTGTAATTGTACGAAACCTTTGTTTGAGTGTGACGTACTTGGACACACACATGATAGGAAATAAAGATCAACATTACTCCATCATTGCAACATTCAATTAGCTTTTAATTTCTTTAATTATTTATTATCTATTGTTATTTTATTAGTTACTATTTATTTTATTGTCATTTACTATTCTTGTTGTGGTGCGAAATGTGTATACTTCAATCATGAACATTTAAGTGTAACTATGTGGTAACCCAGTAGCATATCGAGTAGTGCTTCGAGCGATGTGCACTTGGTAATCCGAAAAGTAGTACATAAAGTCCAAGATGCATATGGATGATTACGGATGGATGCTCATCGCACTTAGGCTAGCTTAGATCTTATTTCCTATTTCTCATTAGCTTAATTAAGTAATTTCTTATTGTCCTTAGGAGTAGCATAGTAGTAGATACCACATCATATACCTCACTCTAAACTAAACTATACATGATAAGAAAATACTAGTCCAAGTGGGAAGACAGTGAACTGCGATCAATGTATAATTGTCTAGGTGCCATAAGTAGTCCATCTGCAGAGTTTGATTGGATCGCGCATACACACTCATATTGGTATGGTTGAGCATAGGGTTACCTTATCTCTTATCATTGGTGCTATTGCTAGGGATGGTGCTACTTATCTAGATTAGTTATATCATACAATATTGTTGTAATAGGATATTAACAATATATGTTGTAGACAAAGAAATTAAATTCAATTAAGTCACACACAATTCATGATGATGTCTCCTTCACAAGATAGCAATAACGCAAATTCAAGTGAGGAAATTGATTAGAGAACCAATGAAATTTATGATGAAGAAGAAGTTTGGAGTACTCAATCTTATGCAAGAGTTTCATATGTTCATGGACACCCCAACAATACTCAAGGACTCTTTTCATCCAACTCAGAAACCTCTAGTGAAGATGGGACATCTCCTAGAATGGGGAGGCCTGTAAGGCCTAGGACCTTCTCAACGGGTAGCAAGAGTACATCAGGGGATGATTGGGAGACCTAAAAAAGTCATGGTGAGTCTTCTAGTTCCCTCTCTTCCTCTACTCTTTCAACATCAAGTCGTGACATGAATGACTATTCCCTAAGGGATTGGCGTAGAAATAAAAATTGAACCCATGAGCAAAATCAAGAATGCCAACATGAACATAGACAACATCATCCCAACTCACAAATCATAACCTATTTAGTGATGGTGAACTACTACTAGTCACTAAAAGCCTAATTCATATAGCATAGGTCATTCAGATATCCTGCAGGCATCGCAAGGAGAGCCCTCTACCTAGGCTTGATTTAAACAACTTTCCTAAGTTCTTAGGAGGCTATGATTTATATTTGCAACATCATTTACAAGCCTTCTATGATGCCTATCCATGAAACAACATTGAGAATGGATGGAAAAGACTTAAGCTTTTTCTTATGACACTCGTTGGCCAAGAAAAAGTATGGTACAAGTATCTAAAACCAAAGTCAATTCGTGATTGGCCTACAATGGTAAAACTCTTCAATGAAAGATATCAAACCTGTGCAAGAGTGTTAGCCTTGAGGAGACAAATCCAAGAGTGGAAACAAGGGCAACATGAACCCTTGGACATGGCCTTAGAAAGACATTACTTGTTTTTAAACAAATGCCTAGGTCATGGGTTCTTCAAGGAAAGGATAATGTGTCACATCATGGATGGGCTCTATAATGAATCAAGGGAGACCCTAGGGATGTATGCCTCAGGTCAACTATATGAACTACAAACCCACCAATTCCAAGAGCTTATTAAGCAAGTAGCGAAAGAAGAAGGAGAAACAACCAAATGGGAGAATGTTGAAAAATATCAATAGGACCAAACTCTTAAAGTAACAAGGATCCATAATCATTAAGAGGGGAAATAAACTCACCTCAAGGAGGTGGAACTGTCCCCATATTTGTGAATAGTAAAATCACTAGATGAAATCAAGGTAAAGATCAATAAGATGATGGAGTGGGTACATGAAAAATGTGAAGAATATGCAAACATTATTAGAGAGAAAACCATGCAAGATAACTCTGACAACTAGAACAAATAGAGGATAAAAAACCTAGAAATAGGATAGAACACCATTCAACAATCAAAAAGAAGGGTTCAAGAAAATAAGGATAGGGGCTCAACTACAAATCATAAGTATTAATGTGATGTTTATGTGTACGATAATGCCCCATCTTGTCACACCTACACAAACATTGAGGAATAATGTTACATATAGATTTTGTACAGAAATACTGTGTTCAACTATAGTGGCAAAACCCCCGGTCATGGGGGAGGCCACCACCAAACTAGCCACACCCTTCATACCACCTGAAACCAAGTGCTTATTATGTTGAACACCCTATTTCTCCAACTGGATCAACATCCTCGATTTCACCTCATCGTTATCATTCTCCTAAGTATCATCAACCTATGTTCTCTCCCATAGGATCACTACCTCATGTTTCTTACACTTCTACTTATTCTCAATATTTTGATCCTTCACCTCCTTCTGCATCACCACTAGTAGTGTTAGAAGGTTTTTCACCACAACACCAAGCAACAAACATTACTTGTGTAGGTACTATCAATAGTAGTGGGAGTCCTCCACATTGTCAGAAGCATCCTTTCTTTAGACATGGTCGTAGAAAGAGATAGCATGGCTCTAAAACCACTGCATCCTCCAACTCAGCATAAGCACAACACTGTGATGTACCTTCCTCTTCAAACTCAACACTTCTGGTTACCTTATCTAGGCCACTAATTAACACTCCAACAACCACACAACCCAATGAATATAACAATGTGAGGAGACATATTAATCCTTGCATACCGTGTTATGGTCACGGGTGTCATAGTGGGTCAGCTTCTTATCA
Organism: Gnetum montanum; assembly: GCA_015680685.1. Taxonomy (NCBI): domain Eukaryota; kingdom Viridiplantae; phylum Streptophyta; class Gnetopsida; order Gnetales; family Gnetaceae; genus Gnetum; species Gnetum montanum. Next base: position 356,149 of record MNCI01009938.1, on the reverse strand, counting down.
CCTAACCACATCCTATAATCTGTCCCACTATGCCTACTTTAATCAAGTGTGTGAACCCTAGTTTGGGTACATTCCTATAACCGTATTAAAAGACACCTAGTGGTTTGGATATGATGGAACCCCAATATTTCCAACATGCATGGATCATAACTTTCCATTTATTAATTCTCACCATGATCAAATGTTTAGTCATGGGGGATACCCCCCATTCTAACAAGCAAAATCAGTAAATGTTTTTCCTTTTCTTTGGTTTTACAATTTTTTGTTTTTCAATTTTTCATTTTCTATTCTTTCATTTTTCAATTTTTTGTTTTATCTTTTTGAGGTTAATCTCATCTGTGAATCAAATACTCATGTGACCAGTAAGTTGAGGCATTGTTCTATGCTATCAAGTCACAAGGGACTAATTATTTGGATAGTGAGCCCAAAACATCGATCCATCCATTCTATTAATAAGAGGTTCTTACTCTGGGTAAGATGATATTCTTATTAACATAAAAACTTAAAGTAACTTTGTACCCATTATGTCAAGAACAAAAAGTGATAGACTAAGAGGGACTAGCAGGGGTGTGACATCAAGGGGACTTGTGGATTCTCTTTGGTGACATCTGTATGTGCTATCATGCAGCTGAGTTGTACTAAGATCCTTGTAGATCTAACGAACAATGGGAGTAAGTGTTGTAATAACGGTACTCAATAAAAGAACTCAATGCTATTTTGGAGGGTCCCACTGGAAAGACATGCATCCATGCTTGAAGGTTGGTGGCTTCTTCGAATCACCTTTGGAAAAGACAAAGTGCAAAAAATGACTAGAAGAAGAAAAAGACAAGAAGAAAAAAAAATAAAGAGGAAAAATAAGAAATGAAGTAGAAAAGAAAAAGGCCAAGAAAAACATGTTGTAGAAAAATTTGAATCACTCCTCCCTTACGCAAAATTCCAAGTGATCATACACCTTGCTGTCATGATGCTCTTATGGTTGTCTATCATTGGGATAAAACAATGCGATGTCACTGATCAGAGGTATGGACTTGGTTTTGATCTTGGAGAGAAAGGCTAATGGTACTTTAATCATGCACAACATTTAGGATTCATTATGCCTAGGGTAAGTTACCTCACATCTCGATCTCTACAATCCTTTCTATAATTCGTCTCATCTCACTGTCCAAGTGTTTCTAATTGGTGTCTTATGTGGCATAGAATTCATACCTCATAGCAGTGGTATTTAACATGTGTGTTTTGTTGCACAAGTGCAGATTGCATTTAATCCTTCTAGTGCCTACAAAAATTTTAAGGCATGGTTATGCAAGGGCATGATAGGTTGGAACCTTATTTGGGGAGGATTCACTTGCATGAATTTTGTAATTTGTACTTGTTGCACATGACCACATCATCTTCTACCCTTCGAGTACTTCATTGCCAAATCTATTCTTTCCCTTATCATCATTTTAACAAAATGTTCATTAGAAGCACTACATGTCCTTTTTCCTCACCCTTTTCACAGAATTTCATTATATAACTCCACTCCATTACACTTTTGGTGCCTTAATTTCCACTTGACATTACCCCAAACCTTTCAAATCTACCTCAAATCCTTCATTTTTGGTCGTAAAAACTCAAAAAATCATCACTTTTACTAAGTACCCTATTTTGGATAGGAAGTGATATTGGGTATGTGATATAGCGTATGCAATATCACATCTATACAAAGTATATATATGGGGCCTCAACATGCTATAAAAGTCATTTTCAACAGTTGACGTGGAAGGAGTTCAAATTTTCTTCCATAATTCTTAGCAATTTGAGAGTCTAAAATTCAGCCATCACTATTTCACTCTTTAACACTTTGATTTGTTTTCTGATCAAACCTAATTAAACCTGGAGTGTTTAACTTAGTTGTGGGGGAGGGGTACGATAGAATTTCTGCATAATTTTTTCAAAATTTGCTATCACCTGAAGGATATCATAGGGGTAAGTACTATTAGGAAATATTAAAAACTCATGCCAAACTAATTTTCTTTCTTCACCCAAATCATTTAAATTATTATAGGAGTCACCTGGGCAGATCAAGCCTAATATTAAAACGTTTTAGGGGAACTTCCTTGAAAAATTTCTAACTCTAAAATTACAGTAAGTAAAGAATTCAACATTTATTAAAGGTAATGAGTAAGGTATGAGATAATTGAATTTCTTTAAATAACCTTACTAACAATAGATCTTTGTATGATTACAAATGGCCCTTAAACAAGGACAATTGGGAGGACCTTCTCAAGGTGCAGCCAAATGCCTGAGAAGAGGCAGAGGCTAAGAACCTCATGCAAAACATGAAAAATAGGAGGCACAATCATTCAACATCCATCAAGAAACCCTTGTCACTGCATAATTTGGCCAACCATAAAGTGGAGAGGTTAGGGCACTAGAATAAGAATAACATCTCACGTTGTCCCTAGAATGTGTTCAAGCTATTTGGAAAAGGTCCACATCCACTACTATGATTGTGGAACTTAATTTTGGACCTTTTACCAAATTTTCTCATGAACCAGTCAAAGATCTACTCAAGGGATCTCCACTATGGCCTATCCTCTCAGAGAGTGGAGAATGGTATTTGGGTAAAACCTATCAATTTTAGCACAATAAAGAAGAAGGCACCACTGTCGCAATTGGTGTAATTTCATTTGATTTCTCCACAAAGGCCATTGCAGAAGTTTTGAATCTTCCAAAAATAGGGCCTAAAGTTCCTCATTTTTCCACTCATTCTAATGCAGATGCAAGAAAAGTATCGTTAAAAAGGGTGTATGGAAAAGAAGACAAGACATACAGGGAATTAACCCTTAAAGAGAGAATTTACTTTAAAATTGGCACGTATCATATTTTTCCAATGAAGGGGTTAAACAAAATTTCTACCTATGCAACTAGAGGAAGTGCAATTTTGATGGGCAAGGTTGATGTTAGTTTGCCCCATCTGTATTTAACAGAAATATTAAGGTAGTCTGAAGAATGAAAGATAGGAAAGTTCACACTGCCCTTTCCATGTATAATTAGGAAGCTATGCCAACATGCTAAAATTATAGGGTACACTAATGAAATCCTTAAAAAAGCTCAAAATGCTTCATATGTTAAACTACTTAAGTTGCTAGCACCAAGAAAAGATGTTGGTGAGACGTTGGAGCCTGAACAAGGATCGATGGTTGGGCCCACTACACCTCAAACGGTAGAGCCTAGCTAACTTCTAGGAGCAAGGATCAGCAAACAACAAGAAGCAGGGCCTAGCACATAGGCCACAAGCTAGCAAGATTAACAACCACCACCACTATTGCAAGATTACCAACCGTCGATGAGCCATCTCAAGGCTATTGCAAAGATGATCAGTTGGGGAAGTAGAGATGAGGCCAATATCTTCAAGGTGATCGATGATGCTGTACAATCCACCATATCAATCGATCCTATAAGGGGCAAGGTTTCAATTCAAATAGGAGGAGGGGAATCACACTGGTCACAACAGATCTCTAGAAATGTTACATCATTCCAAGTACAATAAGAAATTGGTGAAGTTGCCACAGTGATGGTCATGCAACACTAGGATGTAGTTGGAGTAGCAAAGGTGGTCATGAACCACATCAAAGAATCATTTATCATTCCTATTATGCCACCAGTACATTTCACAGGAGCACTTAATGCTTAAGTTCTGGTTGGTACCTCAATGATTCCTGTGGAACATGAGGATGCTTTGGATCACTTGCTGCAAATAGGACAAGTAATGATGTCCTTATTTGACATCCATAAATATGTCATAGTCGCATAATTAGACCTCATTTCCACTAAAGGAAAGATGATCATGGCTAGGGTTAGGATCAAACATGCAGAAGATAAGTTGTAGAGACTCTAAGAAACTTTCATCACCCTACAAGCTAAACAGCAGGATCCATCCCAACTTGTTGTAGTTGATCAGTTAGAATCATTTAAGATAGAGTAGTTAAATAAATTATTAGTGGAGAATAAAAGAATGACAATGGAAAAAGATATGGTTGATTGGGATGCTTCAAAAGCACAAGCTCAGACATATGCACATGCGAAAGCTCTCAAGGCCTTACAAGAAGAGAATAAGCTCCTTGTTGCCAAGAATCTTCGAATAACGATAGTTGTAAAATAGAAGAACGTTCTTGGGGAAATTTTGTAACAAATGTGAGAAAAACTAATAAGAGTTAAGCAAGATATAAGTCACTTAGCCAGAGAGAACATAACCCTCTTAATGAAGGAGGTACACGCCATTCAACAGAAGACAACCATTGAAATAAGCGCATGGAAAAATGAGGCTAAGAGGCATCAAAAATTAAAAGAGCATTTCTGTGATCAGGTGGGAATGTATAAGGAGATCATCAAAAAAGATATTTGTATGGCTAAGGACCACATTAATTCTTTCAATGCTCAACACATTGACTAGCGAGCCATACTGGATATTTATGCCTTCACCCACCAAGCAGAATTAAAAAATTGGGACCAGCAAATCTAGGATCTCATAGAATACATGGAGTTGGCAAATCTGTGGTATGCCAACTTAGCCATGTTAATAGCAAAGTGCCTGAGAACCAAGCTAGAGAAGCAGTAGCTACCACCTATGCTAAATATGAGACAGAGTTTGTGGAATGCAACAAGACAATACAAAGATTGGAGGTAGCAAACTTTAAACTAGAGGTGGTAAAGGCTAGCTACCAAGGCCAAAAGGACGTAGCAATAGATTTGGCTCAACAGCTTATAGATTATCAGGAATTCAAACAAAAAGCTAGAGCCAATGTGGAGGAATGATGGTTGTTTGTGGCATGATATGTCAAAGTCAATCAGATGTTCTAGTAATTGCCATGCCCATGGGAAGTGCTAACTCCATCAAACATTGAAACATCAGCATGGATGGCACATGATCCTTGGATAAAGGAGTAAAAATTTCAAGTGCTCCTTCAAAAGTATCCATTTCAGAAGCCTAGAGCACAAGATAAAGGAAAGAATCCCATGGAGGAACCACCACCACGAGGGACTACATGAGTTTTGCAAAATTTTATATTTTGTGTTGATGTCCAAATTTTATTTTTTCTAATCCCACATTGCAGCATGAAATGATCCATGTCATTCAATAATCCCATACCTATCCACTATTTGTAATCAATTGAACTTGTTCCTCATTTTGTTTGACTCAAGGACGAGTTTTGATTTAGTCATGGGGGTATGATGAATCACAATTTGTTAGGCCCTGATATCGAGTACATAATATTGCAACCTAGATATGATATCATATACATGATATCATGATTCCTATGTCAACCTATAAATATAGCATTTAGGCACATAGTAAAAGATTATTTTTGGTGGAGTCTTTTGTCAATTTTGGAGTTAGTCCTTTTTCTTAGTTTTTAGTTAGTTTTCAATTCTTTCCCAAGTGCATGCCCATAGTGTGATGCTTGTAATTGAACGAAACCTTTGTTCAAGTGTGACGTAGTTGGACACACACATGATTGATAATAAAGATCGAGATTACTCCATCATTGCAACATTCACTTAGCTTTTAATTTTTTTAATTATTTATTATCTATTGTTATTTTCTTAATTACTATTTCTTTTATTGTAATTTACTATTCCTATTGTAATGCGGAATGAGTACACTTCAATCACAAACATTTAAGTGTAACTACATGGTAACCCAGTAGCATATCGAGTAGTGCTTCGAGCAATGTGCGCTTGGTAATCCCAAAATTAGTACATGAAGTTCAAGATGCATATAGATGATTAGGGACAGATGCTCATTACACTTAGGCTAGCTTAGATCTTATTTCCTATTTCTCGTTAACTTAATTAAGCTATTTCTTATTGTCCTTGGGAGTAGCATAGTAGTAGAAACCACATCATATACCTCACTCTAGACTAAACCATATGTGACAAGCAAATACTAGTCTAGGTAGGAAGATAGTGAAATATGATCAACATATAATTATCTAGGTGCCATAACTAGTTTTTCCGTGGAGTTTGACCAAATCACGCATACACCCTCGTATTTGTATTGTTGAGCATAGGGGTACCTCAGCACTCATCATCATCCATAAATACTTCAACATCATTGCCTATCTATTCTTTGAAGATACTAAGTACAAGCCTTTGGAAAGTGGCGAGCACATTACAAAGGCTGAAAGACATTTTCTTATAAGTGAACATTCACCATGAACTAGTGAAAGTTGTCTTCTCTTAATCCTTAGGTGCAATGTGGATCTAATTATATCCACTATACCCATCCAAAAAACTATAGTACTCATGTCTTGAAATAGTATCTAGGACCTAGTTAGCAAATGGTAAGGGAAAATGATCCTTGAATATAGCATATTCAACAATTAGAAGTCAATGCACATTCTCCACTTGCCTCTCTTCTTTGGAGGAATCACCAAAGGATTGATTCATTCACTATCAACAATGGGATAAATGAATCCTACCTTTAGTAATTTTTCTAGTCCTTTCTTAACTACTTCTTTAAGATTTAGATTTAGCCTTCCTTACAGTTAGAATTGTGGTTTCACCATTGGATTAGTGTATATTCAATGTTGACAGATTCTAGGATCAATGCCAATGATCTCATCATAAGATGAAGTATACATTGTGGATCACTTATTGTTCACTTTCAACAACTTCTTCTTTTCTTTGATATCCAAGTTTGTATTAATTATGATTGGCTTCTTAGTATTTATGAAAGCATATTCTAATGCTATCAGTAAGGCCTTCAATTCTAATAATTCTAGCTCAAATTTGTTTGGGATCTCAAGTTGTCCCCATTGTATCTCTTCTTCTTGACACATGTATGAATAGGTATGCCTTCTTTTTAATTGCTCCAACTTGTCAATTTCTTCTACGTATGCACTTATAATTTGGTTTTTTGGTTTCATGTATATGTTTGATTCAATTTTTCCATCTATAATCAGCCATTGGGTGCCTTCTTGTTGAGTGGTTGCTACAGACATGCATTTTTGCACACACATCTTTTGCATATTGTATTGTTTTCCTAGTTAATTGTCCATATTCTCTACACACAGTTGCACTCATTATTATTATCTGCGATACATAGAACTCTACATCTTTAAATGATTCTAGCTTTGTCTTCCTTAGAGATTTCCAAGGACAAGTCTTTAATACAAAACTTAGCATCTACTGTGCTAAGTTAAGTGATGTGTTATGTTTTTGAGGGATGCGATATCGGGTATATGATATTAGAGCTACAATGTTAGGTATTCAATATCAGGGCACAACCTTTGATGTTGGGAATCCAATATCACTCCTTCTGTGCTCTCCTACAAATACCACACTTGGGTTCATGGTTGGGATATATTAGATAGAAGATAGATAGATAGATTCATAGAGTTTGATAGATTTCAAGTTTTGTTAGTTTTTAGTGCATGCTCATAGTGTGATGTTAAGTGATTGTACGACATCCTTATTCAAGTGTGATGTACTTGGACATGTTACATGTTTGGCAATAAAGATCGAGATTACTTCCATCATTGCAGCATCCACTTAGCTTTATTATTTTTAGTTGCTTAATTGTTTACTATTTTCCTTAGTTAATGTTATCATTCATTATTCTTTATTATTTCTATCATTAAGTGGAATGAGTACAACTAATCATGAGCACTTAAGTGTACTACTTGGTAACCCAGTAGTGTTATTGTTTGACACACTCAATAATAGTATGCTTGGTAATCCTAGTAGTTGCACAAAGTCCAAGGCATGTATGGAAGGTTAGAAATTGATACTCATCTCACATAGGCTAGTTAGACTTTACTTTCCATTGTCAATTAGATTAAACAATTAATTTCTTTATTATTACCATTGGGAGTAGTATATGGCCAAAACAACATCAATTATCATATGTCACAACTAGTCCAAGTGGAAAGATACCATTAGTCCAAGTGAAAAGATAACAAACTGTGATTAAGACTTAATGATCTAAATGCCACAACTAGTCCCATCCATGGAATTCAATCAGATTGTGCTTGAACGCTGACGATTTGTATGGTTGTGTGTAGGGGTACCTCACCACTACTCATTGATGCCATTGTTGGGGATGGTGCTAGTTATCTAGATTAGTTACATTATACATCATCATTGTAAACACATTAAAAATTATATTTTAAAAAATATTAAATCAAACACATCATTAACTAACAAAAATGTCTCTTTTGAAAGGAAGTGATAATGCATCATATGAAGAGTACATTTATTGGAGAACTAATGCAATATATGTTGGATAAAATTGGAGTAGCCAACCTTATGTAGGGGCTTTGTATGTTCATGACCACCTTGACTACACTCAAGGACTAGATTCACATAAGGAAGACAATCGTCAAGAAGATAAAGTAAGTTCTAGATCAAGGAAGACCTTGAGGCCTAAGACCTCCTCAAAACCTAGAAAGGATAAATCAAGGGACCATGAAAAACAACATACAAGCCATGGTAATCCTCCTAGTTCCTCTTCTTCTTCTTCCTCTTCAACATTTAGTTCTAACAAAGATGAATGTAGGTGTAGACACAAAGCTTTACTATGGGGTTGAAATAAAAATATAAATCAAAACCATTGAAAAAATAAAAGACATCAAAATGAACATAGAAAAAATCGTCACAATTAGACAAATAGAAAGAGAAATTTTCACCATGGCACATCCAATGACTATGAACCCATGTTGGCCACTAAGAGCCTGATGTAGATCATATAGGTAGTTAAGATACCTTATAGGCATCGCAGGGAAAATTACATAAAAAGTCTTGATATGAATAATATCCCTAAATTTGTAGGGAGACTATGATTCTGATCCACAACATCATTTACAAGCCTTCCATGATGCGTATGTCTTACACAACATTGAAAGTGAGTGGAAAAAGCTTAAGCTCTTTCCTAGGACACTAATATATAAAGCCAAAGTGTGGTATAGATCTTTGAAATCAAATTCAATCCATTAGTGGTCCACAATGTTGGATCTTTTCAATGAAAAATACCAAACCTATGTGAGGGTGTCCCACCTAACGAAACAAATCCAAGGATGGAAATAAGAATAACATGAACCCTTGGATATGGCCCTAGATAGATACTATTCTTTACTGAATAAATTCCCAGGTCATGGTTTCTCTCAAGAAGAGCAACTTTTCTACATCATAGATGGGCTTCATAGTCAAACAAGAGAGATCCTTGGGATGTATGTTCAAGGTTAATTATATGAACTAGGAATCCATTAGATCCAAAAGCTAATCGAGGATATGGAAAAAGAAGGAGAGCTATGTAAATGTAAGAATGTTAAGAAATATCACTGGAACCCAACTCTTTAGAATAAGAAGGCCCACACCTCTGATAAGGAAAAAGGGACAACTTTCGATGAGGTGATATCACAACAAAATTTGCTAATATAAAAATTTATCAATGAGCTTCAAGTAAGGTTGGATAAGATGTCAAGATGGATAAATGAGAGAGTTACAACCTCCATAGAAATTGTAAAGAAAAGAGTAATACAAAATAAATCAAGTAATCACAATAAATTGAGGAAAAAGAACCAAGAAATAGCTAGGAATGCTTAGTGGCAAACAAGGAAAATGGCTAAAGAAGAAGAGGCTAGAGACTCAACCATAGAAGAAGATGTTCGATGTGACATCTACAAATATGACCATCTGAAGGGCTATTGCCTAGTCATGTTGCATCTACATAAGTATTGGTTTATTGCATTAAATCCTAAGTTTGTATAGAAGCGCATGGCCAGGAAATTACCTTTCTCACAAGGTAATTATAGATTGTCCTACAACCAATCATACTATCCTAGTGGGACTTTTTATCAACCCAAAAACTACTATCAATTACAATGGAAAAACCCATAGTCGTGAGGGAGGCCATCATCAAACCAGTGCTACCCTTACCACTAGCCAAACCCGTATGGATACTATGTTCAATAGCCTATTTCCCCAACAAGTTCTACTTCCTCTACTTCAAATTACTACTACCACTCTCCCGAGTATCATTGACCCACAACATCTTCTGAAGGATCACCACCATACACCTCTTAGCCTCCATAACATCCTCAATATTCTTATACTCCATTCCATCACATGTCACAACTAGCAACATAGGAAGGTTTAACACCACAACATTAATGAAAGCATGCCACTTGTGTATGGTAATGCCAATAGGTCCGTATGAAAATCTCAAAAATACCCTTTCTTTAGGATGGTTGCCACACGTAAGCATAACACTTCTGAATCTACTAACTCATCCAACCTAGCATAATGCCAATGTAGTGCAACACCTTTTCTTTCACAACCAATGTCCTTTGATCCTACGTAAAGGCCAACATCCATTGTTACTCCAACACCTAATAGAAATAATAAATCTTGCACTATGGAGAGACATATGAATCCATGCATAACTAATCATGATCAAGGATGAAATTGTGGGCTAGAAATTTGCAAAATTCACACAACTCATACTATGGCCCATCATACATTTAACAACCAAGTGTGTGAGCAACAACCTATCTACACAACCACCACTAAATCAAAAGACACCCAGTGACTTGAAAATGAAAGTTTAACAATGTCTCACAAATGCATGGAGCCTGCCTACCCACTTATTAATTCTTTTAATGGTCAAACACTTAGTCATAGGGGATATTCCCCATCCTAACATTCAAAATTAATAGGTATTTTTCATCTTTTTTTTTTTTACAATTTTTAATCATTTTCTCCTTTCTTGATACAAATTTTTCCTATCCTTTTTCAAATTTTTCCACATTTTGTTTTCATTCCCTTTGTCAGTAATCTCATTTGTGAATAACACAACATCATGTAGCCCATTGAGGTGGGGTTTCCTCTATGCTATCAAGTCATGAGAGACTGATTATTTGGACAATGAAGCCATGTGTTCCATCCATTCCATTCCATTAATAAGAGGTTTTTAGCATGTTCATAATGATATTCTTCTTCATCATCAAACTATGAATAAATTCATAATCATTGTGCCTGGATGAAAAAGTGAAGAACCAAGTGGGAATGTGAAGGGTGTGACATTAAGGGAATTTGTGGAATCTCTTTGACCACTTTTGTATATTTTATCATGTTTCTAAGGTTGTAATTATATCCTTATAGATCTAACAAAAAATGGAAGTAAGAATAAAATAAGTGCTGCCTTACCATGTCACTAAAAAGACATGTTGCCCATGCCTAAAGATAGTCCTTTAGTAAGGTTGAAATAGATAAGAGTAAAATAAAAGGGCATTGAATAAATTTCTAAGGGTTCCACTCAAAATACATGTTACCCTTTCCTGAAGGTGATCAGCTTCTCAAATTCAAGAGAGAGAGAGAGAGAGAGAGAGAGAGAGAGAGAGAGAGAGAGAAATATAAAAAGTGCCATGAATAAACTCCTCCCTTGGACAAAATTGCCAAGTGATGCTACTTCTTACACTGGTGGTAGTCTTATGGTTACCAATCTAAGAGATAAAATAATGTGATGTCACTAGAACATGGTTTAGACTTGGTTTGAATCTTGAAAATAATGGCTACTGATTACTTTAATCATTAATAACACACAAGGGTTCATTATGCCTACGGTGAGGCACCTCACATCCTCATTTTTGCAATCCCTTTTTAAATCCATCTCATCTCACTATTTGTATCATCATAATTGGTGGTTTGGTGTAACATAGAGTTATTTTCTCAAATTGGTGGTTTTAACATGTGTGTCTTGTTCAGTAGGTATGTGTTACATTTAATCCCCTTGGTGCCTATAGACATTTTTAGGTGTGGTTATATAAGGGCATTATGGGTGGAGCTTGCATTGGGGAGGATCCACTTATATAATTGTTGTAACTTGTACTTGATTGACACAACCACATCATCTTGAGCTTTCCAACTACATAAATGTTAAATTCAATACCTTCCCTTATCATATAACCTATTTATTCTATACCATGAATCAAATACCCCTTTTGTTACATATTATAAAGCTTTTAATGCCTACAATTCCATCTTCTCACACTACTGCTGCCTAAATATGACTTCTCACTTACCCTAGAACTTTGGATTTTACATTAAACCTTCCAACTAATCACATAGCTTCATTTTTCATGTTGGATGCCCTCATCAAATGTAATTTAAGAACCCTGATATCAACTACTCAATATCATGTGGGAGTCAACATTGGATACCTGATAACAGGTACCCAATATCAAGTCCATAAAACCCTATAAATAGGATCCTCATGATGCTCAAAAAGTTCATTATCATCAATTGATGCTAGGGGAGATTTTGCATTTTCTTTTTCTCAAATAAGAGCTCTATGCAACCAAATTCCACACGTGATATCTTGCTCCATACCACTTCAATTTTTGTGATTTTTGAACCTATTTGATCCTAGAGGGTTCAATTTAGTTGGGGGAGGGGTGCTTATATGGAAACTTGCACTGATTTTTCAAAATTTACTATTGCCTGAAAGGTGTTATAAGGGTAAAAGTGTTAAAAATATTAATTATTTTAATGAACAAAAAATTTTATGTATGCAAAAACCTTTAATTATCTCACCCAAGGGATTATAATTGTCATTATAAGCCATACATAAGGGAAAAGAAGCTAATTGCGAAAATTCATAAAAGAAGTCAATAGTTTTGGGCATTTTTCTTGAAATTTTTTTAACTCTATAATCACATGAGCTAAGAACTTAATGGAACTAAGGTCATGGATAAGGTATACACCTATTGAGGATAAATAGAAAACACCTTAGTAACACTAAATCCTTGATTGATTGTAGATGGCCCTAAAAAGAGGTAGACAAGAAGGACCTTCACAAGGTGCAAGCAAATGCCCAAGAGGTCATAGAGGCTAATTAGGAGAATAAGGCTTACCAACCAAGCATGAAGAATAGGAGGCTCAATTGTTTAGAATGAAGACGTTGAGACTGCAGATCCCAAGAATTACATTCATAACTTGGGGAGAAACCTTAATGAGAAGACCCCCAACCATGGAAGTGAATGCTCCAAAAATAGCTTTTGTAATAACAATATTGCAATAGAATTCTCTAATTAATACTTTAGGAACTAGAAAATTCATTTAAATGAAAGAGTCTTAGTTCAAAGCTTTAAAGTAATCCATCAATGTAGATTGTCTATGGATAGTGAAAGACATAGAATGTTCAGCAATAATGCTAGTGGTTCAAGTGGACTCAAACTTTTGTTGTGAGCTTGCATTGTAGAATTGGGGCATGTAAGTGGGTAGAATGTTGTTGGAACTTCCTTTTGATTTCTTCTTTGGTGGTGTCCTAGACATTCCAACCTTCTTGTGAGTCATCTCTAACAAAATTGCTATAGATGGTGGAGCCTTAGTAATCTCTATGGGGTCAAATGAGAGAATACAACAAAGCAATGGAATTTTTGACTTTAATAGTGGTAGTGAATGAGGACATTTAATGAAAAAGAAGACATATTTTACAAAGGGAAGACATCTTTTTCAAATTTTAAAAACAGCAGTAGACATCTTTCAAACACAGTAGATGTCTTTCCCAGGAAGCAAGAAAAATCAGATAAACATCTTTGTTTGTAAGTAGACGTCTTTCATTTTGAAGAGACATCTTTGAAAAAAATAGGATAAGGTTTGGGAAAAGTTTCCAATGGACTATAGTCTTAATAGATACTTGAAAAAACAAAAAATTACCTCTACTTACCTAATATTCTATCAAAAAGTAATGGTACTTGGAGAGCTAGAGAAGGAGTTTCCTCTTTTGAGGATTCCCTTCTTAACCGAACTTCTTCAATCTTCAAGGCTTGGCTTCCTCTTACAAATTTGTTAGTGAGAGTATCTTGATTCCCTTGTTCCTACTTTTTAATTTTCCATTCTTTCCTAGTTTCTTTATTCTTTTAAGTTGACATCCTGTCTCCCTTATGATCTTGCAAAAAAATCCTTTCTCGATGCACTTTGATAAGACCAAGGAGTTCTATGATATGACCAACTATTTATATGATAATACTTGAGATTGCAATCCCATTTTTTATGCCCTAATTTATGACAATAATGACACCTAATCCTCTTATGATGGTATGAGAGATTAGGATGATCAAACCTTTTGGGATCATTTTGCTGGAGAGGAGCTTCCTCTATTTTGGTATACTACCTTTTTCCTTTGGAGGATCATTTTTTTGTGATGGATTTATAGAATATGACTACTCTTGCATGCAACATCCTAGACCACTCTTATCATGTGGACTTCTTTCATGTCCTATCATCATCCAAAGAGATTCCTTTTCCTTAACCAATCTTTCATTTACTAATTTGATGTCTGCAACTTTCACTTTGGCCTATTCTAAGGATGAGGTTAGCTTTTTGTTCTCAGCCCTTAGGTCTAAGAGTTTTTTAGTAAGATTAGAAACAATCAAATTCAACAAATATATTTCTTGATCCTTAGATTTGACCTATTTATTTAACTTATTGCAAAGAATTTGGAAAGACAAAAGCTCATTGCATAAAAGATCAAATCTTTCTTCATCATTAAGATCATCATCTGATGAATTGGCATCATCATCAATGAGGGCCATGCAGATGAGATGAGAATTTTTAGCATCATCCTCTACTTCTTCCTTACTCTGCTCCCCATCATCCAAACTTGTATAGAAGTTGGTTTTCTTCAGCTCGTGAATGGATCTATTATTGGGTTCCAACCTAATATTACTAGGAGATTCAAAGGACATATGACCTTTTCCTCCATAGATCCAACATTCTATAGAAGAGAAATCTAAGTTAGAATTCAAAAAAAAAAATTATTTCTTTTTTTTTACCTTTGTATTGATTAGACCTTTGCTGACATGTCCCTTTGTTTCTCCTTGTTAATAGTTTTTGTAGCTTCCTTGTGAGAAGGGAAATCTCATCTTCACTACGCTCATCATGCTCATTGAGATCCTTCTCCTTGGAAGCAATCTTTAGATCAATAGGTCTTTCTTGGATGGCTCCTTTGCTTATGAGATTTATTTCATAAGCAAAAAAAGTACTTTGGAGCTCTTCAAATTTCAAAGTTGAGAAATCTCTAATTTCTTCCATAGCCACGACCTTTAGTTTGAACTTTGGTTGAAGAGTTCTGATCATTTTGATGATGACATTGCTCTCGGAAAAATCTTTACTAGTACCTTTAATAGCTGCAATAATATTATTTTCTCTAGAGAAGTAATATTTTATTTTATTACCTTCTATCATTTTAAGCTTATCATATTCACTTTGCAAAACTAACAATTTTGATTGCTTAACAATAGAGGTTTCTTCATAAGTAGCTTCTAAAGTTTGCCAAATTTTTGTTGGTCATTTTACATCCTGCTGCTCTATTAAATTCAGATTTATTCAAAGTGCAATATAAATAATTTTTTTCTTTTGAATCAAACATGAACTTATCTTTCTCCTCTTGTGTCGATTTTTTGTGGGGCTTGATGATATTGGTGGAGTTGTTGATAAGTAGGGTGAAGCCTTCAAGGATTGACTCCCAAACTTCAAACTCCATTGATTCTTGCATTCTAGATTTTCAATAGGCAAAGTTATATCCATCAAACATGGGTGGCTTGGTATAGGATGTTCCCTCCATTTTTCGCTCTTTGAAGTTGATGATGAAGAAGAGTACTTGGCTCTAATACCACTTGAGGATTATTGAACTTAGAAGGGGAGGAATTGATCATTTTTCCAAACAAAAATTCTTTAAAGGAAAGCACACACCAAAATTAATGTCATTCCCCAACTTGGGTAGTCCATAGTTGAAGGGTAGTTCACTAATATACCTTTGGATTTTGTTCCTCTCAAATGTGGTTTGAAGGGTACCACACCCTGTACAATCTCTAAGCTCTACAATGGAGTGATTCGATGCTATGAATTCACTCAACCCCACAAAGTTTCAACAAGCTTAGAATGTGGTTTCTAGGATCCCACAACCTTTACAACTTGATCTCTACTTCGAAGTGTTATGGTGCTACACCAACACCCAATCCTGTAGGATCCCAACAAGCTCAAGAAACATGCCTTCATGTAAGAAGCACATCAACCCTGTAGGGCAATAATATAAAACAACAATCACAAGGAAAGCATGTAGCTAAGTTTGCTGATCTTGACACATTACAGTAGACAAAAGATTGTGTAATGAGAAACAACAATGATTACAATGATTGCTTAATGAATACAATGAAAGTACAAAATGCTTGCACATTTCCCAATGAAAATGAAATCTTCTTATAGTCAATATTTTTTTGAAATCACCTCAAACTTAATGCAACGACTAGTTAATAGTCATTGGAGATGTCTTCTCCAAGACATAGACATCTTTTTGCAATGGACCTTCATTCTAGAAGGACATCTTCTTCAAGATTGAGATGTCTTTCTGCAATGGACCTTCATTTTGTAAAAAGCGTCTTCTTTTCATGAAAGACAACTTTCTAGACAAAAAGAAATCTGTTATTTTCTAGAGACATCTTCTCTTGTGCTATCTTCAATTCTGCCAAGACATCTTCTTTTCCTTGGATACATCTTCACTTGATGATAGACGTTTGTCATTTCTGCAAGATGTCTTCTCTGAAAATAATTCTTCAATGTTAAGGCTTCCTTTTGAGCTTTGAAGTCTTTGTTCCTTGTCCATGTTCTTGAACTTCCACATGCCTTCTTGTCTTAATCCAAGTCCTACAAACACAACAACCACATAAACACAAAAAAATCCATGTGCTCCATTTTGTTTAATGCTTTGACATATCAAAAGGTTAATAGGACTATGCCTCAACAATCACAACACCTTCATGCATAACATGAGTACACATCACCCATTAGTTCATGGGCTAGGAGTGTATGAGTACACCACATGAAATCATATAAGTGACATGACCAACATAACACACATAAGCATGATCACAATAAGCATACGCAACCACAAGAGACATTGTTCTCCTATCATAGCTAAGACATCTTCCTACTCAAACTTATCTAGCCCTAAGAACTATTCTTGAAGAGAATGGTGGTGTCTTAAGCATCAAGGCGAAAGCTCCTCTGTAAGCCTACATATCCTTGTGACGAAGTAGACAAAGGAATCAAGTCCAATGTAGTTCTTTAGTGATAACTGTGAGAACATGAAGCCCATGAGGATATCCATTCTCCTCTAGTCCTCATTCTAGAGGGAAACAATTTTTGATCCACCAACAAGGCATGTTCGCCTACACCTACCCCTAAAGTGTAGATGTACCTAAGTTGGGAAACCTTGTATATTGATGACTTCACCATTAAGATGTTCATTTGTGCATTTTATACTTCAAGTCTATTTTGATTTGAATTTATGTTTCCACAATGATTTTTGTGAGAAAGTTATTAACCCTTTATATGAGTTTCTTGAGCAACTATCTCAAGAAGGACTTACTAAAGCAATGCCACATCCAAGAGTTGTCATAACAATGAGGTAATATTCTTGGCATAAAATGCCTAGGTTACAAGTTTGATTCCATTGGGAAATACTAAGTTATAGATTATAATTTTTAAAAAAATCATAAAAGGAATTCTAAAAATGTTTTTTTTCTATGGATCCAAGAAGGTCTTAATGAATGTAAATAAAAATTTAAGCTTCATAATTTGGGAACAGTTTAGTACTAGACAACTCAAAAACATTGGAGCATATAAGAGCTTGGTATGCCCATAAAAATAGACTAAGAAGTAAATAAGGCTAGTGCATAACTATCCATTATGGTCATTAGGATTATGAATGAGGTTTTAGGCAAGATTCATTATTTGGAATCTGACAACTCAAAACCACAAGAGCATATAATACCTTGAGAGGTCAATTAGACTAACACATAATCATCTATTAGAATCATTAATGAAGTTCTAAGGAAGCATTCAATGATGAACAAGAATCTTTAATAATTCATGATCATTCAAGAATTTAGTAATCTAACATGCTTGCACTAATTTGAAATGACTACAACCACTCCCAGTTCTTAAAGTAAAACACACGTTCCATGCCACATCAAATGGTTCATGTTTTAGTAGATCTATGCCTTACAAGTAATTTCAATTGAAATAATTACTACCTTGATATGTTGAGGCAGATGTACTAGCATATAGGAATCACATCTAGATTAGTTCAAAAGGATGTGACAAGCCTCGCAGTCTTACACATGAGTGGCCCTCATTTGTTGACTGATGAGCGGCTAGGTACCCTTACGCCCAACCATACGAATCACAAGTGCTCACATGCGTCTTGGTCAAAATCCGCAGACTGTAAGCACTTAACATGCACCAGACTTCTAACCAGTGAAAACTTGGGTTAGAATAGTCGTTGTCATCCTAATCTCACTTGTGAAGTTCTGTTTACGATGGTTAAGTGAGATTAAGGCTAATGATTTTTTATCTTTTTAATTATATTTTTGGTGACTAATTATCTTGGAAAATAAGGATAGAATATTAATTAATCTAAAATTATCTTAATCTAAATCTTAACTACTCCTAACATAAGTATCCGGTCCCATCTTCCAAGCACATTCTGAGCATCTCTCAACACTTCTGGGTTACCAGACGTTAAGCGTCACTGGGCTTACCAAGTGTTTGGGTTACATTCAAGATGGTTGTACTTATGGCTTTAACGAACTACGAATGAACAATAATGATTGAAATTATAATCACGAAAACTTAAGTAATTAACAAGTAACTAATAAAGCATAAACATATTAAACTATTGAATGCATAAAATAACTAAGTCCAAATGCTGCAAGGAATGCTTGAATAGTTCGTCTTTATTGCAGTCACACCAATGGGCTTAGATACATCAACGCTTGAATAAAGAGCTAATCACTTTTCTTACACGTACTGTGGGCACTTGGAAAATATTCTATCTCCTACGGAAACAAACTGCAAGAACTTCGCTACAACTACTCAAAAGATGCCTAAATTTGGCGGAAGGCCCTCTTCTTTATAGGCCGAGAAAGGTGGCTGCGTAAACAGGGCCACATCGACGCAGGGTGGCTACGTCGATGGGCCCGCATCGACACGGCCACGTATACGTGGCCCAGTCGACGCATTGACTAAATGACACTTCATCACTGACATTAAAAATTTAATAGATTCTTATCTTCGATGTAGATACACAATCCACAATCGAGGTGGTGTAGAGGGATAAAGTATGATACAAAAGGCATGAGAACCATCGTACAAATATCTCGACAATTATTCTAAGAGTCCTTTAAAAATAACTATTAGTTTTCTTTACCCATATTTTTTATGTTTATTTATTTCACATGCTGCTTTGTATGAATTAAAAAAAAAAACTATTTAGA
The DNA here is from genome assembly GCA_015680685.1 of Gnetum montanum. Classification (NCBI taxonomy): domain Eukaryota; kingdom Viridiplantae; phylum Streptophyta; class Gnetopsida; order Gnetales; family Gnetaceae; genus Gnetum; species Gnetum montanum. The sequence goes on along the minus strand of MNCI01009938.1, from coordinate 336,824 downwards.
GAGCCTTTTCTAATTTTTTTTCAAAATTATTTGGAGAGCTTTTCTTCTTTCCAAAACTGACACCGATCAGTCAAGTTGATGAATTCAAGGCGGTCAAAGTCTTTCGAAAAGATTAGCGTAAAAATCTTCCTAAAAACCCGCTTAGCCAGCACGCAAGATGAACACGGTAGCTCCAAGTAATAATTTTGATTTTTTATACAATAGGATCCTCTGTATTTCCTGGGGAATTCATATATCCAGTCTGCTGTTGTAAGGCTGCGCTATATACAGAAGTCTTGGAAACGCAGGAAATCAATCCTCAGGAACTATCGAGTTAAGTTATTACAGTAAGTTATACCTTGTGCAGTTGCAGTAGTATTATTTATTATAGCATGTCTCTGAACGCGTTTGACGCTATTGTGAAGCTGGGAAAAAGAAAACGGGATCCTATCTGGGTTATTCATCTTCATCATCATCGGCAGGAGCAGCAGCAAGAAGCTGCCATTCCTATTATTGTAGCAGAGGATGCATGTAAGGTACAATTACGTTCCATCCCTGCCCTGCCGGAGGAAATCGCGATGGCGTGTATGGCGCAGGTGCCAAGACACCATTACAGAAGAAGCATGAGAGCAGTGAACCGTCGATGGAGGGATCTACTGTCGGATTTTACATCCCAACTTTACAAAGACAGACGGCAATTAGGAATCCAGGAGCCATCCATACTGCAATTATACGCCACCGTCACAGACATGGCAATGACAATGATACAACGAAGCAACAACAGCAGCAGCCCTGCCATTTCCGTGGATTTCATGGAGTTTTTCCCCTCTTCTTCTTATTTTTCTTCGTGCTTGAGCAAATATCATCTTCAGGAGGAGCAGAAACTACAACTGCAGCAGCAGCGGCAGCGGCATTACAGCGACATTTATTATGTTGAGCCTTTGTGGACAGGAATGGCTTCTGTGAATTTTGCTGTAATTGTTGTGCCAGTTGAAGATCCAACTAAGGTGCCCCCCCCTTACCTGCTGCACATCATGGATGGAGCACATCTACGCGATAGACATTTTCGAGAAGCGAATGCAGAGATTAGCGGCCATGAGGCTAATCCGCGAGCACGTGGCTTACGCAATTTTTGGATGGAATGTTGTACGCTGCAGGCGGCATAATCACCCCTGCTTCAAATTTTGGATGGACGAGTTCAGTGATTTAAATAATATTTACCGGAAGCAGCTCTCCATGCAGCCTTCGGTTTTTCTGAGTTACTGTCCATGCTCTGATTCTTGGCAAGTCCATGATAGCCGCTGCTTAGACATGGCCTTAACCTGTGTTTCTTATCCTACTGCTGTTGTGGTGCACGGATTCTACTGCCCAATGCCAATGACCGTTGCTGTTCATGGAACCTTGGCAGCGTTGATGCATAAATTTTGGTCACAGGAATAGTCTCACCTTTAAATAATAAACTAGAAAAAAATCTGGAATTTAAATTATAATTAAAAAAATTAAATTTTCCCTCGTCGTAGAGAAGAAGATCGTTCACCCATGTCTGCACCACTGACACAATCTCCTACTGTCCACAAGGATCCGATTTTGAGCTACTGATTTTTGCCTTGGACCCTCCTCGAAGATCAATTAGAAGTCTACAAAGAAAAGAAAAGAAAATAGGAAACTGTTGCTTAGTAGAGAGAAAGCTACCCCTTCATATTGATAGCCTGAGCCTATTTGGGACTCCCTCCGTTCTGCTCATCCCTCCCCTAGACTCCATTTTATAGCCGTTGCGACCATCCATAATGATGTCTACGCTTCATGTAACAGCTAAAAAAACCACCACCACTTCTTGTGTAATAACGTCCACATTCTTTAGTTAAGTGCTCACTTATGTCTATAACCATAGTAACTTCCAAAACGTTTGCCACTAATGTCTGTAACCGCAATCATTAATGATCGTATTGCCGTAACTTCCAAAACTTTTGCCACTAATATCTATAACCGCCACCATTAATGACCACCACCCAATAATTTAAATACCCACTACTCGCATGATCTTTATTGTGGTTATTAAAAGAGAAATAAAGACGTTGATAATCATGGCCCCATGCAAGCATGGGAGTGTTGACATCAACACTTAGTTCCCAAGCTTTTAATTGCATGCAAGTGCAAGGAACAAGACCATAGAAATTTTTAAAAGAGATGCAATAGGTAGAGAATCACGAACCTCACAAAACAAGCAAATAGAAACTTCAAAGTAAACTATATTAACCTAAACATGATTAAAACAACCAAATATTCAAAATAGAACTAGACATGGGCCACCCAAACCACACCATGTTATTTAATCAAACTCTAAATATATAATTTTATTATCTTAACTACATATACCTAATTAAAATATATTTATAATTTCTTTCCTAATCTTCTTACAAAGTAAAAGCCAATAGCATGTGGATTACTTTGAGCACAAGATCCATACTAAACTTAATGAGGAGGACAGGCTCATATTAGATTGTGGCTAGTCACAACTTTCGGATTTTTCCTTGGAACTTTTTTTTTTTTTTGAAAATAGGTTTAAAAAGGGAAATGTAGGATAGGGTGAGAATAGCTACCAGACCCCATCACACTTAAGAACTTATTACACTGCCAATGAACATGGTCCTCATTCCTTTTTTTTTTTTTTTTTTTTGAAGAAACTTTGCCCATGGTGTACTTCATTTTTAAGATAGGAATTTTAACACAAGTTTGGGCAGTCCTCATTCCTTTTTTTTTTTTAAGGAAACTTTCCCCATGATGCAATTCAAGCCTCGTATATGTGCCTTTAATTGCAATTTCATAGCATCATGGTAGGTCTCCTGGGTGGCTAAAGGTTCTCAAGTGGAGATGAACACTCTTCACCTCGTTGTTCATAGGGTAATCATGGATCATCACACTTGAGGGCTAGGGCTTATGAGAGGGAAAATGGGACTTTCCAAGGTCACTGGGTGATTATGGCTAACCATTCTTCAACATCACCTATCCTACACTCACATGATCATGATAATTATATGATAAGTTAGCAAAAATCTCATGCTCCATAATCCAACATAACTAAAGAAACTAAAACCTTGAAAAAGATTGGAAAAGAATCAAAGCATTATTGAAATATATAGTATAAAAGAGATTTTATGTAATAGTACTAGAAAATATTATATAAAGAATTATACTCACATTATTTTCGAATGCTGTTCTGATGACCCAACGCCTAGTAACTCAAAAGACCATAATGATTATTAAAATCATATGCAAAGCAAAAATCAAAATAATATGCCATGAAAGAATTGATGGAAGTGTAAAGAAAATATGCAAATACGACTATATACAAATGAAATGCATGATGAATAGGAAGAAAACATGCAACTAAGAATCTTTTGGGTGTCCATGTGGGGCACTTGAGTAGAAATGCTTTGAATGGAATGCATTAAAATTTCTAGGTAACTTATGTCCTTGCACATCAGCAACCTTGTACACATTGGAGCCAATGACATCTTTAATTTGGAATGGGCCTAACCACATAGGAGAGAACTTACCTTGAAGATTTTCTTGGTTAAATGTTCCACCTTTTCCTGAGACTAGGTCTCCTATCTTAAAGACTTCACCAATGTACTTCATGTCAAGATGTTGTTTAACAATTTGTCGATCCTTAAGATTATGAAAATCAAGACCTAATCTTAACTTCCATATATCAAGTCTTTCTTTGAGATAAGTTTCAATGATAGGTTTAGGTCTTGGTGGGACATTAGATATAGCCTTTCTAGGAGTATGTTCCATGGATGTGTTGTTAAAATTTTGCACACCTTCAAATGTTTTAAAAGGTAGGGTTTTACTTACATCTTTATCTTTCCATAAAGGTGGTGGATTACTTAGACAAAATCCATTGTGTTGTTGATAAGGCAAGGTGTCTCCATAGCTTTCTTCAACTTCTCTAAAACTTTGATAGAATTTGATCGGATCTGCATGAGAGAAAGGATTTTTTGTAGTTCCACTTAGATAGTCATTTGCAACATGTTCACTACGCTCAACCTCAGTAACCCCAACATAAATATTAGCGTTTCGATTTTCCAAAGATTGATTTTGTTGATCCAAGGCTATCACTACTTGTTTGTAAAAGGGTTCTTGAGGTATAGTCATGTATTCAAATTTTTATTTGATAGGGATTAATAGCTCTAAGAAATCTGACCTAAAGAAGCCCCCAAACTTGGCTCCAAAAGTCCTAGATAGGAGCACACCATAGGTAGGTGACATGTCAACTAGTAGGATATCAATGTAACATGTAAATGTAGGGTATTGTTTAAGTTGCACCTTCACTACTTTCAATGATCCTACTACTGGTACGTCAGATCCATCGAGTTGAATCACACTTTTTGTTTGTGGTATCATTGGTGCTCCTAAAGCCTTACATACCTCAAGTGGCATGACACTAATAGTTGCTCTAGAATCCATCAAACAATTGTAAACATTCTTTCCTAAAAAAAATTAAAGTTGTTAGGAAAGGAGGTTGCTCATTCTTGCTCATCATGGAATTGTTTACATTTTGTACTAATAATGTGTTAGAACTTTTAGTGAAGTGAACTTGCCTTTCAAAGATTGGAGATTCTTTTCCTATCACAGGTGTGTGAACTATGTTCCAAATCACCTCTTTCATTTCATTAAATTGTAAAAGGTCATACATTGAGATGTTAGCTTTAATTTTCTTCAAATTCTCAAATAGATCGTAAGTCTTGTGTTTATCTTTAGCTTCTTGTTGAGGTGGAGTTCTTCTAAGTATAGAAGGTGGGTTTGATTTTTCTGGAGCATTTGTTTGGGATGACCCAATTTGAGTATTTATGTTACTTTGATTAGGAGCTCTTCTATTTGGAGGAGCGTAAGGGTCAATCCTAGCTTGTTGTTGTAGGTTGTTCATAATGTCAGTAAGTCTACCATAGTGAGCATTAGGTGGGTTGGATCATTTGAAGGGGAACGAGAGTTTGGAATGTAGTGTTGATCATTGGAAATGTTGGTAGAGGTACAGGACTATGTTGCATAAGATTGCTAACGCTTATCATTCCAAACTGGGTTTGAATGCTATTCATAAGGGTAATTTGTTCTAGCTCCATGGCTTTAGCTATTACTCCCTGTATTTCTGTTCTGTTAGGGTCTGATTTGATGGCATAGCCAAAGAATGGGTTAATGGTGGGGAGGTAAAAGTTGAGAATGCCATCGGGTTGTGGACGTATCTCACTTGGCACATAGGCCAATTGGTGAAGGAATCTCAGGTTGTAATTCCTAACATTTTTCCCAAGTAGCTTTCTTAAGTTGGTGAAGTTGCTAGATGCTATGGTAGGGCTTGTGAATTTGTCAAACTGAGTCAAATACTTATTTTTGAACTTCTGCCATGAGTTAATGGAGGCATTAGGGAGCATCAAAAACCATTGGGTTGCTTTGGTTCTAAAAGTTGTCACAAATACCCTACATGCCACATTGTTTTGAACAATGTTGTGGATGCCTAGTAAGGTTTCAAAATATTGTATATGTTGGCGAGCATCATTAGTAGGGGTTGTGGGATCGAAAAAAAAATTTATATTTTGAAGTGATTTTGGGATATCATGGTAGTTAGTCAAGTTAAAGGGGTTACTAACCAAGGGAGATGAGGGTTGATTAGCTGCCATCCTAGTCTGGGTTCTCCTAAGAATAAAACTTGGAAAGCGTGAGGCTCGTTGTTTCCTTAATAAGAAGAGACGAGTGACTAGTCGGTTAGAAGCAGAGGAGGGTTCACTCATAAAACAGAACTATAAAATATAATTGTTAGAATTAAACTATAAAATTGCGTAAAAAGAAAAGAAAATATTGAAATAATAATTTTTTGATAAAGAAAAACACTAAAATATGCTACCTTTTTTTTTGAAAGAAAAATAAATGTATAAAATTGCCATGCTTATAAAATTAAAAGGGAAAATAGTAAAATGCAAGATTTTAGGAAAATAAACTTAAAATTGCATAATCAAATAAAACCACCTTACCTAACCCAGGACTAAGGTAAGGACCACCAAAACAGAAATTCAAAAATGGGATTGGGAAACAAGGATTTAAAAAAAGACAACAAGCAAAAAGATTAAAGAAAAATGGGTGATGAGACCCAAAAGTTTTCAAGAAACAAACTTTTGAGAACGGGAAATAAAGGGCTTGAAAATTCTTTAAAAATATTTTTCAAGACAATGCGTGAAAACAAAAATTTTAAATTAAACAAGTTTGAAACAAAAAAAATGAAACTTTTAGGAAATAAAAACAAAATAGGGACATAAAAAAGATAGAAAATAGATATTTTAGAAAATGAGATAACAATAGCTAAAAAAATGACAAGAAAACTTGATAAACTAAAGGCAGGAGAAAGGCCCTCCTTCTAGCGCCAAAAAGATTTTGATGCATAAATTTTGGTCACACCAACACTAGGAAAGAAAACTTGTTTTAGGAGACTATTGCCTAAGGCGCCTACCATATGGGTATGGAAACCTAGGAATAGTCTCAGCTAGAGAGGGCTACATGGCCTTTTGCAAATAATAAACTAAAATAAAAATATAGAATTTAAATTAAATAATTGTCTTCAATATAATAGATAATTAAAAGAACTGAATTTTTCCTAGTCGTGTTGATGCTGCTGGTCCATGACTGCTAATGGTATCCACTGCTGGGCAGGAAGACCGTGATCACCACGAGAGAGGGAGAGAGAGAGAAAGAGACTACCCACTACAATCCGCACAGGGCAACAACTACAATTCTTAAAGCCTGCTACCGTCTGCCACCTTTTGTGCACTGTCGCAGAGGGGAAGATCATCCACCCATGTCTGCACTATCGAGACAAGCTCATGTCATCTGCAAGGATCCAATTTTGAGCCACTGGCTCTTGCCTTGGACCCTCCTCAAAGATTAACTAAAAGTTGGTAGAGAAAAGAAAATAAAAGAGGAAATTACTTCTTAGTGGAGTGGAAGTTGCCCCTTCAGATTGATAGCCCAAGCTTGTTTGAGACTCCCTCCCTTCTGCTCATCCCTCCCCTAGACTCCATTTTATAACCGTTGTGACCATCCATAATAATGTCTACCTTTCATGTAATAATGCCCACATTCTCCAATTAAGTGTCTCTTATGTCCGTAACCCTCGTAAATTTTAAAACTTTTGCCACTAATGTTTGTAACCACCATCATTAATGACCATAATTGCCATAACTTCCAAAATGTTTGCCACTAATGTCTGTAATTGCCACCATTAATGACCACCACCTAAATAGTTTTAATACCCACTACTTGCATAATTTTTATTGTGGTTATTAAGAGAGAGCATGATTTTTATTGTGGTTAGAGACGTTGATAATCATGGCCCCATGCAAGCATGCGAGTGTTGACATCAACAGGAAGGTCTTTTTGATGGAAGGGGTAACTATGTTTTAAGATTGGTATGCTTCATTTCTGGCTCTTATTCTTTTACAATCCTGGAATTGCAGATTTCTGAGTTGAGCAGCTTCAATGACAAACTAACGCTTTCAACGTGGCAGCCAATTTGCCGTTATAGAGAAAATAATGTTCTTCATCTTCATAGCTTCAACAGTATCATTAGGGTTGACAGTTGTGTGGTATCCTTGGTAACTGGTGATCCTGACCAAAAACTTGTTATGTTGCAACATCTAAAACCAGATTTCACGGTGTACTTCAAAACACTGCTTTCCTAACCTCGATGGAACCAGTGTGCTGATCCTAAGCTGTGCCCACTAGTTATATATATGTAAAGCTATGCATCAAAAGAATCTGATTCGTGGAAGCGAGGAATCGAGGATTCGCGATTCTAAATGTGTTTGGGTACATGTGTCTCAGGAAAAAGTGGGGACGGGTTCGTACCTGGGGCGTGATAAAGAAAATTTAAATATATTGGTTTTCTTAAAAAAAAAATCTCATATATCATAAATATACATTGTAAAATATAGAATAAGTACAATGTAAATCCAAAATATTGTTAATGCTTAAAAATTGCACAGAAGATTGCAATATCACTATTAAACTGAAGCAAGAAAATTTGCAAAGGTATGGAGAGCATTGAATCCATTTCCTTACTCAAGAGCCATAATCTGGCCAAACATATAATTTTTGAAACAACCAAAATGACAGCAATAAAGTGAAACCCTTTTGTTACTCAATCCAATGTTTCCAAAAATAAAATTAAGCCTCAAGCCTCAACCAAAATTATAACAAATCAGGTCTACTAATACTTTTGTTCAACCACTACTTGTGGGTACCGCCCTAGGACTACCTATGAGTAGTGTTGTACAGCCATGTTAAAGATATGACTGCATTATAAGAAGACACAACTTAACTAAACTACGCACAGCACAGCCCCGTAACTCACCTTACCTACAATGATCCAAAACCTTCTGGAAAATCAGCTCCAGTCATGATGAATGAAGGGGAAAGTAAAAACAGAGCACCATGAGCTTGCATATGGCCAGTGCTGGTGGGACTCGTTGCTTTATAAGCAAACAGATTTTTAAAATTGTTGAACAAGCATCCATCCGTCGTCATGTTCATGACTCATGACCGATCACGATGACCCTGTTTTGTTTTTTCTTTTTGCAGCCGAGATAGGAGAAAAAGAGCAAAAACCAGCAATGAACAATAAACACGCGTGAATGTGAGTCATGGCGAGACCTTTGACGCTCCCAAAGGCAGGCGAATCCATGCAAATGCAAATTTCCGTATGACCCATACTTGCCCCTTCGGCCTTCGGTTACCATAGTAGCCTTTTCGTGATTTCCGTGTGTTTGTTTATTCATTCGTACTCCCTTGTTTTCTGCGGTCCGTCTCATGCCGATGCCATGAGTCTTGATTGCTTGTTTGCCATTTTACAATGAAATGAACTTTTGGTATGATTCAGAACAGGAGAAGATACGTAAGATTTTAATGCAAAATCCAGACATTCCAAGAACTAAAAAGGCAAGGCAAGTACAAATCCAGAAAAAGTTTCTTTGGAAATTATGAAATACGCACCCCTTGCGAATTTAATGCGCTTCTGTAAGCACTCCCAAATCCGACGCCAAGAGTTCGTCAAAATTTATTGGAATCGCGAATCTCCAACGCATATTGTAAAGTCTTACCTTTCACAACTAACAAAGAGAAATAAAGAGATTGTTATTGTTAGGGAATGCTTTTGCTTTTTCAGTTAATGATTTATTGATGCAGGTTATGTTTTCCTGTTCCTCCACTTGGGGTTGTTATGTTGTTTTGTCTGATACTATACTAGGACAAATATTGGTAATTAGTTTTAATATATTGGTACTAAATTTAAAATATAAATGCAAACTGAAAATAAATGTATTTAACTATTTTCATTCAGATTTCTTGGATATGTTTATAGTTGCTGACAAAAATTCATTTCCAATTTTTAAAGATATATCACTCGAAAAATCTTTATCACGTTACAGAGAGTACCATAAGTGAGATTTTACTTTACATGTTGCACGTAAACATTCTTCAACACTTTGCACAATCCAATCAGAAAACCATAAAATCCTCTAAAAGCACTTCTGGATAGCGATCATAGTAAACATGAATAGAGAGCAAAAGTAGATTGATGCTTTCTGCGGAAAACAGTAGTGTCTTTTCTCTCTTATAAACAAACATTGAAAGCTGACATATGACTTGTCCTAGTTGGCTTGGACATTTTTAATGTATGTTCGGACTTGAGCGTTTAGAGATTTGCACATCCCTTAAAAGGTTATTGGATAAGTTCTTCTGTAGCATTAAAAAAAATAAAATCTCTCATTTGAGAGTTGAGTTCAGTAAAATTAGCAGGGTGGGGTATTTTGCATGTCTGTTAAGATATGGAAGAAGCCTACCTTCCTTTGCTTCCAGGCTTGCCTACCAAGCCCCCCTTCATCTGGGCTTGTGGGGGATGATTATAGTGGTATATGTGTGAGATAGAGGAGGGTTTCAAAAAACAAAGAATTATGGAGGATACAAATACTGCGGGTTCTGTAAAATCAGGTTTGCATGATCAATCTCACCCTCAGGAAAATTCTGATGATGAAATTTCCAATGCTTTAATTGGTGTTAATGTTGAAAGCAATTTTCAATTTCTTGCTGGGTTAATGATTCAGTTGGGATTTTGCGAAGACTTATTTGATAGGTTATTTTACTGATCTCGTTCCTCCTCCGATTGTTGTTAACAAATAGATCTCTGTACAATGTACTCCAGAAAGATAAGTTGTACCCATGATTAGAATCTTTGACGAGACTTTTTTCTGTCCTCGTTTGATAATCCTGAACAGATACAACAGGTTCTTCAAGAAGGGATTTGGAAGGTTGCTAGAACATTTCTTGTAGCTTCCCTTGTATTGAAGATTTTAAGCAAGGTACCTTACCTCTTTGTGTTGAATTTCCAAGGTTAAGCTGCCTCCTGATTTGATGTTGTTCTTTGGATACGTTGCAAGTCAGTTAAACAAGGTTAAACACATCTGAAAAAGGTTATCTAATATTGTTCATGGAACCTAAGCAGGTCCTTTTGATGGAAGAAGCAACCGTTTTTAAAGATTGGGACACTTCCCTTATTATGATTCCAATTTTGGCGCTTCTTGTAAGGCCCTGGCATTGCGAATTTCCGAGGTGAGCTTCAATGACGAGCCACCACTTTCAAGTTGGCAGCCTGTTTGCTGTTTGCTATTCTCTGCAAAGTTGTGTCTGGATTACAGGCGCAAGAATGTTCATGTACATGGCTGCTTTTGCAGGAGCGGTACCATTGATAGTTGTGTGGTATCCCTTGTAACTAGAAACATGGTATGTTGGAGGACATAAAACCAGACTTCACGGTGTACTTCCAAACATGGATGGAACCAGTCAACTTATCCTAATCTGTGCCCCATTTGTAGAGTTTTACTTTTCACAACTGAGATACTTCACTTTGTATCTTAACTGGCCTCGACATTTCTTATAATACGGTTTGACCTGATTGTTTAGACTACTTCACATGTTTTAAAACAGTATTCAGGTTATTGGCTTGCAACTCAGAAGGAACTTTAAATTTTAAAGTTGTTGCTACGTTGCAAGTTCAGACCCCGAAAAGCAATTTTATTTATAGAAAAGAAGCATTAAATACATATTCAACATCAAGGCGGCAACAAATTAATTAGTTGATTAGTATCCAATTTGAACTTTGAGGCATGAGATATGATTTGGAAGTGAATAAGGCAGAGGATTTGCAATTTCTCTGTAATAGTAAGATGATAGATATTTGAATAATCAGTCCTCTAAAAAAGAATAGTACATCTACACTTCTAGATATAATAAAGAATAATGGGCCTAATAACCTTCCAAAAAAATTTGAAGTACATTGAAGTGGTGGACAAAAAGCCAAACATAATGTTACATGTTCATAAATTTCATCGCAATCTATGCTATTATTCAAAATCTTTCTTTTTACCATGTCAAATTTCATCACAACCTATTCTATTATTTAAAATCTTTCTTTCTTCCTTCAATTATTTTCTAGTTCTCTTACTATTTGTTATGCATCTTACACCATAGTATGCTACATCAGAGTTATTGTAAGTGCCAAATAATAGAAACAATTCAAGCTTATTAAAATAGAGAACTTCATATCGTTGACTAACTAAATTGCTTCTTGAACATGTGAGAAAGGAATACTACTATGAGATAATTCTATATTAGCAGCATCAAAATTTATAATTTTCATATTAGGCTTGCCCTAACAAAATGAGGTTAACTAATCAAAATATATAATATCTATTAAAATTTAAAAGTGAATTGATATATGTTAGGATTTCATTTTCTCTAAAAATTTACAAAGTTATTCACTTATCCAAAAGTGTTAACCATTCTCTACATTTGCTCTTCCCAAAGCCCTATGGGTTAAGTTTATATATATTAATATCAAAAATTATGTTCTTAACTATTTAAATTTAAATTCAGTAATTTATTACAAATATATTCTAAATATCTAAAGAAACAAGGAAAGCATCAGAAGAATCAGAGAATCAACTACCACCATTAACTGGAAATGAGCCAAACACCATTAATGGCTAGTTAAGTGTTTAAAAGATAGAAAAAGAAGCTAATCCAGGATACAAAGATATTAATAAAGTGACCAATTTTGATGAGTTGAATTTGAAAAGTTGCAACAACACATATGTTACATATGCATTTTATATTAAAAATATAGAAAATGCAAAAAGTAAAAGACATGCACATGGGCCACTGAAAAATTGCTTGAAGCAAGGTTGTATAGTAAAAAAATGAATAGAAAGACAAACACTTCAAGCATACAAATGAAAAACTAGATAAAGGTTGAATTTCTTGATAAATTTAGTGACCTAGGGAAATGGTTGAATTTCAATATGTATATTTTTCTCAAATTATTCGTAGGTGATTCTTCTTAGATCTTTTTAGTTAGATCCCTTTTCATAACAAGCTTATCATGAACAAAATTTAGAATCCTCTTTTTTATAAGAACCTTATCAAGCACAAGATTTAGAAGCCTCATATATAGGAAGACTCTCATTTCCATTTCATACAAGATATTTTATGATAAGACATGAATATTTATAGGGGCTAAATCCATGATGACTTTTATCACCAAAACAAAAATAGAAAAAAAGAAAAAAAAAACTATACTTTTCTTGCTAAAGGGCTATCATATTTCTCCATGCATACATGTGCTTCATTTGCTTTTCTATCATGTCCTTGCCTAGAATTTGTGGTTAGAAAGATTTACGTGTTGTTCACCGTATAGGCCTTTCCATTTCTAGAATGCAAAGCATAATTTTTCAAACAAAATATATTGTTTTACGATTCTTAAAACTTCAAATGTACTAGTCCTAGCCAACTTTCTAAAGAACCTCAAATAAGGACATTAGATAGACTATTTGCAAATGACTCATGGAACAAGGTGCATGCATTAAGACAAATTGGTCAATATAATGTTATTTAGAGAAAGTTACACTAGTCATACAAATACTATAACAACTTCTTAATCTAGATACTTCATTTTAAGATCTCTATTTGTTTCCCCAAAACATAATGTATCTCTTTGATTATTTGATATTCATTATAACAGTGGCCATGAGTGTTGAATGGGTAGAAAGGCATCCTTTAAGACTTTTAAAATTCCCTTAAACATGCCTTCCTTGTTACAAGCCTACAAATTAGGTCCCGTGTACATATTGTAAACATGTGTTAACTTGCTTTGTTGTTGGGCATCTAGTCCTTGCTTAAATTTGGTTATAAGGATATCTAATTACATGTTTTAGAATTTAAATTGGTTTCCATTCAAAGAATTTGAAGCACAACAAGAACTAACATTTTATTTTTAAATCTTGAAAACTCAAGAATTAAATATATGGTTTTTACTATGAAAATAAATAAAGTAATGGGATCCAATGTTTCGTGCACATTTGTCGGATTTTGGAGATGTGCACATATATTAAGACCTTTTTAATGATACATGGATTAGTTTGGTTCCTAAAAAGAAAGGATTTTTTGACACCAGTTTTCAGCCAAGTAAAACTACACACTTGATTGAATTGAGGATGATGCAATCTAATTGCTGAAGGAGACTATTAGAGGTCATTTTAAAACATTGTTTCTTATCATGGCATGGTCGAATTGTCGATCAAGGGTATAAGCAAGTATTTATCATTGTTTTTTTTTCTGGAAATGATTTTTTGTTAACATGATCAGCCAAAGAATTGTTTATGCTGAAATGCTTAGCTGGGACCTTAACAATGGCAGCATTTAGATTTTAGTGTTCTAGATAATATCCTTCGTGTGTCAGCAAACTATTCATCAGTTTCTGAAAGGCATTAGATATCTAAAATGCAGTAGAGTGCAGCAGTAATTATGAACAGATTCCATTCGAGTATATTCTATATTCACTTAAGTTTTTGTAATGTCTAATTCAAGGGAACAAATGCAACAAATCGTCAGTAACTAAAGTACAATAATGACAATATTTTAAAAATTTGATAAATATCAAATAAATGTTGATGGTTATTGGCTTTGAGTACCTCAAAATTGAATTTAATGTTCTTTTTCAATGCAATGAGCTGAATTTCGTTGTTATGATTTCCCTCTTACATCATACAGGTTACAAGTTAAATACCAATGGTTTATGTTAATCTCCTAAGAATATGGTAGAAATTGAAGAAACTGACATTGTCTTCTTGATTCAAATGGTCTCTTTATTAAGACCACACAAAAATTCCAGTTTGAGCTTCAATATAGTGTAAATGGTTAACATTTACATTAAATTAATCAACTGCAATCCCACTCCTGCAGAACTGTAAAACAGAACTTAAACTTTGCCTTACCTCCTTTTAATAAATCATTTGCATTTCTGTTGAATGGTTAAGAAACTTTTTTTTAATGAGGTATAAAATACAATTTATTATATTTTGGTTCTAGCTTTGTGGATGCGCTGGGGAGATAGAATGGTTCCTGAAATCTCCGCTCACCTCGAAGGAGCGAGCTAAAAATATATCTTTGGATGTTGTGTATCACTCTCCTATTGGTTCTGATGCACAGTACCTGACAAATAATGGCTCACCATCTCGTTGACTGAATTCCCTTGAACTAGCAAATTGGGCGTTGTGCAAAAAAGCGTATTCCTAAATATTACCGATAAAAAATAACATGATGGAAATAAAACATGTAAATAAAACTTGCAGATCGGAGATAAACAGTAAAGTAACTTCCCAACTTTTTTTTGCATGAGATGTTTACAAAGATTACAAGTGAATTGCTTCCACACATTAATCCTTACAAAAGAGACCACACACTCTTGCCCATAACCAACTAACCCAAAGACCGATTGAAATAGTCAAATCTAGAGTTACAATAATAGAAACAACCAATAATTAATGCTGCTATGTTTTCACTTTTTCTTTTACAATAAGTTTTAAATATATGAACTTTTCTTTTTATTTTTTTAGAAAATTTTAAAATTAAATAAATAGTAGAAGAGAAATGTGAAGTTCAACACAAGTTAACTACTAATTTTATCTTCACATCTCTAACAATCTTCCACTTGAAAACAAATCACTGAAAAACAAGCTGGAACAACTTCATTAATCAATACGCCATGCTTTTCGCAGCATGCAAAAAAATCACATATGTGTGCACAACCATTTGACAACCATCTCTGCATGAAACATCTTAATGGGTGAAGCATCATTAAACCAAAACATCATGAGATAACATTACACTAGCACTAACAAATACTATCCCAAAAAACCATAACATATATTAACACAAAACTTGAACAAAACAAGAAAGATATACAACTCATACTCTGACATAACAAGATATGTTTCTTTAACAACATACCTAGAGAGTATAACATTATTAGAGACAACATCATCATGTTTCAAAATAGAGCAATCTCATTTTACATGTCCAATATCACCACAGTGTCAACATTTTGGTTTCTTTTGTCTTTTCTATCTATTTCATTCATAATGAGAACAAAAGCAAGGCATTTTTACCATCTTGTACACACATCTCCCATTGAAATAATCTACACTAAAATAGAAAAACAATTTGCAAATAGTCCATTCAGTAAAACCTTTTTGTAGTCAACCAAAAACAAATATTGCATAACTTAACCTTACACTTTGATATCACTATGTGTTGTGCAAAAAAAATGTTATTTCCAAATAGTACTGACACAAAAATAACAATAGGGAAGTAAAAGTTGCAGAATGGAGTGAGAGAGAAACAAGAGAGATAAATAGGAAAGCAACTTCTCAACCTTTTTTTCAACATCTTCAAAACTACAAAAATACACAAAGATGTTTACAAAGATCATCAGTTAGTTGCTTCCATATAACAACCCTTAAATAAGAAACCACACACTCTCAATTCATTGCCCATAACCAACCAACCCAAGATGGATTTAAATAATGAAATCCACGATTACAATAATAGAAACAGCCAATAATTAATGTAGACATGTCTTCACTTTTTCTTTTACAACAAGTTTTAGATATCTTAAATTTTTTCTTCATATTTTTAGAAAATTATAAAACTAAAGAAATAGTAAAAGAGAAAAGTGAAGTTCAACACAAGTTAACTACTAATTTTGTCTTCACATCTCTAACAAGGCTTTTTAGTTTTTATGCCAATGAAATTGGAAGGGCATCCCTACTAAAAAAAGTCTAAAATGAATGGTTGCTATGGTGTTGGAAACTAATATTAAATTAAATTATTTTGTTAGATTTTTATACTATTTTTATTTTTATTTTTTTAACTTTTAATTTTATTTATAATAAACATATATAAAAATTTTGTAGATACAGTGGAATCTTATAGCAAGGATTATGATATTGTAAACAACCTAGAAACAATATACTAGTAAGCAAGATCATGTAATCTCATGGATTATGTGTCAATGCATGCTTCATAACTAAATAACAAAAGATTAACATAGTTCTCTATGGGAACTAGTTGTTAGCTACTATTTGGGAATGCTCATAAAATAGGTGTTGGTTTTAACATAATTAGCAATGGAAACTAGGAAGGAGTTAGCCTATGATTGTGAATGCTTGCAAAATAGGTGTTCGGTTTTTCAAAGCAAAGGGGTTTTTTTTGTTTTTTTTTGTTTTTGTTACTTTACGCACTTTTGCTGATATATGTAGTGTTAAAAAATCTAGTACATTCAAGTGAGTACCTTAGGAAGAAATTAAGTTAAGATTTAGGTAAACTATAGCATTCAATCTCCTAAATTTGAACCTTTCAAAAGAAATTTTGTCATACATTCATAATTCAAGTATAAAAGATAGGATGTCAAGCCATTAGCTCTTAGTATTTTTTAATTGAGCCTCTACATAGTTTATATACTAGGGCTTAAGTATTGAAATCCTTTTTTAATTTTAGAGGAGTGGAGTTCATTTATCTATTACAAATATATTTTTGAAAAGACTCAACTACTACTCAAATGCATGTAAAGAAGAGATTAGACATAATTGTGAAAAGGTTACATAAATCAACGAAAAAAAAACTCAAGCTCTAACTATTAATTATAAAAGAATAATATTGTAGTACAAACAAGGATATTAATTAGCAACATATTCCAAACACATGTATTAAATATGTGAATGCAATTAGTTCAAGTCCTGTAACAAATCAACAACTTGTATCATTTCAAATTTAGTTTCAATATATAAAATAAGTTAAATTAAGGAATGATGCTAATAATTAGAGCCCTTAAGTTAGTTTTTAATAATTCTATGATTGAACCATGCTTGTATTTAAGAAGTTTCAAAGTTGAGAAAATGACATTGATGTAAGAATTTGACAAAACATATGGTCTTGAAGGAACAAAATTATTAAAGGTGACAAGAAGCTCAAGTGGATATGTGATTGTCTTTAAGACTCCTAAATGAAATTAAGAATAGCTATAAATGAAAATTTTTCTAGTGGGCAACTATGGACGACTCTTTACATTATAAATTATACATGTAAGGATTTGAATTTAGAAAGTGAGGAAGTTGATTTCCTAATGATGAGCAGCTAGGTATCCTAACACTCTACCATACAAGTTACAAGTGCACACACATGACAAGATCATAATTCGTGGATGGCCAATGTAAGAATCTTATAAGTTGATAATTGGTTTGTGATTGTTGTCTTCCCACTTCGAATCAGTGAAGTACAAGTGTATGGTCTAACTCTAAGTGAGGCATACCATATCTTGATGTTGTCAGCTCATATTACTCGTAAGTGCAAACATAATGAAAGTGAGAAAAAAAATCTAAGTTTAAGTGATAACGGAAATGCAAGTCTATTCCCTCCTATGATGATGAGCAATTGTTCCTAGCTTGCCATACATGTTTTGGGCTCATATAACCATTATTGGATTACCATGTGTTATGCTACTAGGGGAACTAAGCAATAACACTACTAGGATTACCAAACAATTACACTTATATGCTTGACACTAGTCCTATTTATTCCACCTTACTAATGAACATGGAACAGTAAAGTGTTTCTAAAATATAAAAAGTTATACTAAAGTAAACATATTGAAGAAATGACAATTAAACTAATTAGACTAAGTAAAGAAATTATCTAAGTAAAATAAGGAAACTAATTGGATGCTATAATGATGATAAATAATTTTGATCTTTATTGCCGTGCATGAATTGTGCCCAAGCACAACCCACTTGGATAAAGATTTCATTCAAATACTCAACACCACATTGCAGGCATTCACTCTATTGCTAAGTGTAAGCTACAAAAACAAATTGTATGAGTTTCCCCAAGACTACAATGAATGTTCGTTTCACTGATACAGCCATTTGTTGATATTTATAGGGCCACACAGTTCCCAATATGTCGTATCAACAATGACGTAGCTAGAGTTGTGAGGTCGTAGATACGATATTGTGGCTTATGTAAAAATCTATTTCATCACCTAATAATAGACCTTCATGAACTAGCAACCAAAGAAATAAAGTTATGTTTAACAACTTCAAATCAGCTTTCATTAACATTAGATATTACTTTGTAGATAAATTTATATTACAAAACCTTTAAATTTCACCATCAACTCATCAACATACGCTTAAGGTTAAATTCTAACCTTTCCTTTAGCTAGTGATACTTGTTAGATATATAAATTATTAAGCTAGGCTTAAGATTTTGACTCATATATGAATTATAAAAGAGACTTGGAACATTTTGCATTAATGAAATAAGAGCTTCATAGTAAGGTTAAAAGACAATAGGTATAAAGATAACTTTGAAACTCAACCTATAATATAGGATGCTTTTAGACAATAAGATGATTCAAGGGAATTTCTTGCAGTACAACTTGAAGAATTGACCAAGTAAAGATGAAAATAAGAACCAATTTTGATGAGATTTCTATTGATCTTGCCCATGTTTTGGTTAATACCCAAATTGGAAATGGAGATAGATTTATGTTTGGATTGAACTTTGTATGTTTCAATTAGCTTACACTTTAATGTCTCAAATGCCTTCTCACACTATTTTTTCCAATGGAATGATGCATTTTTCTTTATTAGTTCTACTAATGGCTTTGCTATCTTTGAAAAATTTTCAATGAATCTTCTATAGTATCCTATATGGTTAAGGAATGATTAAACATCCCTAACAATCTATGGCCTTTGGATGATATTTTGAATTACTTTTATTTTATCTAGATCTACCTCTATTCCTTTTTGAGATACTTTATGTTCCAGAATAATACTTTCTTGGACCATTAGATGGCTTTTTTGCCAATTTAGATTTAAATTAGTTTCAAAAAATCTTTTTAAAACCTGCTCTAGCTGATCTAATGCTTGTTTGAAGTCTAGCTTGTAAGTGGAAAAATCATCCATGAATACCTCTGCTTCATTACCAATATGTTTTTGGAAGATGCTAAATACTAGTCTATGGAAAGTAACAAGAGTATTACACAAGTCGAAAGGCATTTTCTTGTAGGCAAATGTCTTCCATGAATTAGTGAATATGGTCTTCTATTGATTTTTTGGTGCAATGTGCATTTGATTAGAACTATTGTACCCATCAAGGAAACTATAGTATTGGTGTCTTGTAATGGGGTAGAGGACTTGATCAACAAATGGTAGAGGAAAGTGATCCTTGAATGTTGTTAAATTCAATAATCGAAAGTCAATGCAGATCCTCAACTTACCATCTTTCTTTGGGATAATGACCAAGGGACTGACCCATTTGCTATTTGCTATTGGATAGATTAATTTTTCTTTTAATAGTTTTTTAATTCTTATTTTACCACTTCTTTGAGTTTATGATTCAATCTTCTTTGAGGCTAGCAACATGGTTTGACAACTGGATCTATATAAATTCAATGTTGGCATATGCATGGATCAATACTTGTTATTTCATCATAGGACTATGCAAATGTTGTTAGCCATTTATTCACCACTTCAAATAATTTTCTCTTCTATTCTTTATTAAGATTGGCATTAATAATTACTAGTTTCTTCTTATTTAAAAATTCATATTCTAGGACATCTGGTAGGGCTTTCAATTCTAAATGTTCAGGTTCATATTTATCTGAAATTTTTAGTTGTCCCCATTCGATGTCTTCTTCTTGATGTAAGTGTACATAGGCGTGTTTCTTTCTCAATAGATCTAACTCATCATCTTTTTCAACATAGGAACTTATAATTTAGTTAGATGGTTCCATGTACATTTTGGACTCTTTCTTTTTTAGTAATTAGCCACTAGGTGTCATCTTGTTTGGTAGCTACTGCATACAAGCATTTCTACACATACATATCTTCTACACATTGATTGCATGCTATATTGATTTCCTGTTTAGTGGCCTAGATTTTCCAACACACAATTTCACCCATTATTGTTGTATGCAGTACATGGAACTTGATGTCTATGTATGATTTCATTCTCATATTTCTTGGAAATTTCCAAGGAAAAGTTTTTAATTCCTAGCTTAGCATCTACAGGGCTAAGCCATGCTCTTCTCATAATTATAGGAAATTCTCCCTTATGGTAAGAAATCAGCAGGATAAGACTAGCCACTTATGGTGGTAATAACACCATCCACTTGTTCAAAAGGAATAATGATTAACTAGTCTACAAGCTCCAATTGAATATTTTTTTCCTTTAGTATAGTAAGATTCCAATCCTTGTACATATCTTGTGAAATTAGGTTTACTCATGATCGAAAATCTAGTAGAGCATCGCAAGGTTTATGACTTGCTATTTGGAAATATACTAAGGAACTTTTACGATTTGTTCTCTTCATAGGAAGCGCTTTTGCCTTAATCTAGTGTGTGATGGTTTGGATGAGCATGATAGTAGTCAAATTTAGATCTGTAGAATGTGGAAGCTTGATGTTTCCTTGAAGAGTATGTGCAAATGAGATTGATGTAGGTGAAGTTCTTCTTCTTTGAACCTTTTTTGGACTTGTTTAAGAGAATGATGGATGTTTCCTAGATCTAGGTTCATTCATTATCACATCCTCTTGCATATTTACTATTCTAGTAGCATTCTTTTGTTGTGTTTATGTTGGAAATTTCCCTTACATAACAGATGATAGTATCAATGGTAGAGAGTTAGGAGGTTGGATTAGTGAACGAACTATTAATTGATATGCATAAGGATTTGGATCTCTTCTTGGAAAAGTGGGCCTATAATACTCTGGTGGTTAATAGTAAGAGGAGACATGAACTAAAGCATTTCCTGGAGAAATTGGTTGTTAAACATTAATATCCATAAGGATCTAGGTACCTATATCGATATTACTACCTTGGTAGTGATAATCCCCACTGATGGAAAGTGATATCGCTTCCCCCGTGATATCGTGTACCTGATATCGCGTACGTGATATCACGTCTTCCCTTGCAATATTGCGTATGCATTATCATAGTCCACCGCTAGTTCTATAAATAAGAGGCAGCTCTCCCTTATTTCAAAATTAGAGTTGGATTGTAGCAAAACTCTCGCAGTTTGATCCCTTCATAGATAGATTATTTTCTCATCTTTTCCTGCATTGTGGTGAATGTAATTGTATGGCATCCTTTATTCGAGTGTCACGTACTTGGACACGCACATGACCAGAAATAAAAATTGAGATTACTTCATCATTGCAACATTTACTTTGTTTATTTATTTATTTAATTATTATTTACTACTTTCCTAATTAGTCTCTCTCACCATTATCTCCTAGCAACGCGGAATGAGTACGACTTAACTATGAGCATTTAAGTGTGACTACTTGGTAACCTAGTAGCATACCTAGGATCTGCGCTTGGTAATCCTAGTGGTAGTCATGCACGAAGTCCAAGATGTGAACGGATAATCAAGAAACGGATGCTCATCACACTTCAGCTAGTTAGATTCTCTTACCCTTTTCCTCCTAGCTTAGATAATATTACTTTCCATTACCTTCAGGAGTAGCATTAGATTAGGAAACCCATCATACACCTCACTCTGGACTAAACCATACGTGAAAAATATAATACTATTCTAGGTGGGAAGACAATGAACTGTGACCTAAGGATAACTGTCTAGGTTCCACAACTAGTTCGTCTACAGATTTCGACCAGATCTCACGTGAAAACGCTCGTATTCATATGGTTGAGTGTAGGGGTACCTCGCCGCTCATCATTGGCGCCATTGCCAGGGACGGTGCTAGTTATCTAGATTAGTTATATCATACAAAGTTGTTGTATAGGACTTAATGATATATCTCTTAGAAAGAAGTAATTATAAAAAGTCACATAAATTCACACACAACAATGCCTCTCCTACAAGAGCATGATAATGCCACACTTAGTGAGGAAGTTCATTGGAGAACCAACGAACTATATGACAATGAAGATTGGGGTACATAACCTGAAGTGGGGGTTTCTTATAAACATGAACGAAAACAACATCATCACAATGCATGAAAGCATAACTTACAAGATGACGATGAACCCCCACTGGCCACTACAAGCTTAACGTAAATACAAGAGGTTGTTCGAATCTAACATAGGCATCGTAAAGAGAGTCCTGTACCCAGGCTCGATTTAAACAACTTCCCTACTTTTTCAGGAGGCTATAACTTAGATCTGCATCAATATTTACAAGCCTTCTATGATGCCTACACATGGACTAACATTGATAACTAGTGGAAAAAACTTAAGCTCTTCCCTATGACACTCGTTGATGAAGAAAAAGTATGGTATAGATCATTAAAACCAAATTCAATACGACATTGGTCAATGATGGTAGAGGTCTTTAACGAAAAATATCAAACCTACGCAAGAGTGTCAGCCTTGAGGAAACAAATCCAAGAGTGGAAACAAGCACAACATGAACCCTTGGACATGGCCTTAGAAAGATATTATGCACTATTAAACAACTGTCCAGGCCATGGGTTTTCTGAGGAAAGGCTAATGTACCATATCATTAATGGGCTATGTAATGAAATAAGAGAGACCTTAGGAATGTATGCCCAAGATCAACTATATGAACTACGAACCCATCAAGTCCAAGAGCTTATTAAGCCAGTAGGAAAATAAGAAGGAGAATTAGCTAGATGGGAGAGTGTTGAAAAACATCAACAGGACCAAAATCTCAACGTAACAAAGGTCCATGATCATAAAAAGGAGAAATCAACCAATCACAAGGAGAAATAATCATCTTTTCCAACACAATAAACATTAGAAGAATTCAAGGCAAAGATCAATAAGATATTGGAAAGGACGTATCAAAAGTATGAAGAATTTATCAATATTATTGGAGATAGAGTTTTGACAACCCAAGAAGTAGGAAAAAATGGTAGACAAAACGGTAGACAATCGAAAATAAGGGATAAGGAAAATAAAAGTTCAACTACCAATCATACGTATGAATGCAACATATTCCTGTACGATCACCCCAAGGGCCAATGCCCAATATTGTTACACTTACATGAGCATTGGGGAAACACATTACATCCTAAGTTCATATAGAGATACTATGTATGATCATAGTGGTAACAATCCTAGTCGTGGGGGAGACCATCCTTAGACTGGAGACACCCTTCATACCATCTGAACCCAAACACTTATCTTGTTCAACATCCTGTTTCTCCAACTGGGCCGCTGCACTTTATCTCATCACAATACTATCAACCCATTCCTCCAACACAACCACCACCTTGTGCACCTTATACTCCTCCTAAATTTCAACATTCTCATCCTTTCCCTCCTTATACATTGCCACCAACTGTTCCGAAGGTGCCTGCACCACAATAACAACCCATGAACGACACTTGTGCTACTGCTACTAACAATAGTGAAAAGCCTCCTCAACATCAAAAGTGTCCTTTCTTTAAACATGGCCATAAGAAGGGACAACACAATTCCGAGGCCATTGCATCTTCCAACCCAGCACAAGTTCCACACTATGGTGCACCCTTACCTTTGAACCCCACACCTCATGTAACTTCATCAAGGCCACCAACTCACACTCCAACAACAATACGGCCCAATGAACGCATTAATGGAAAGCGAAAAACCAAGCCTTGCATACCATCTAACGGTCACAAACATCATAGTGGGTCAACTCGTTATCTGGGAACTACATCGTATTAATTGCCCCACTATGCTTATTATAACCAAGTGTGTGAACCTTGATGGGATAAATATGACCAAGCCAGAATATTTCCAACATGCAAGGATCCTCACCCTTCATTTATTAATCCTTTCCATGCTCAACCGTTTAGTTACAGGGGATATACCTCATTCTAAATAACAACCAGGGTTAATAAATATTTTTCAGTTTCTTTGATTTTACAACTTTTTGTTTTCCATTTTTTCATTTTTTCAACTTTTTTTTATCTTTTTATCTTTTTCTGTTTTTGTCTTTTTATGTTTCTATAAGTAATCTCTTCTATGAATAAAACACTCATGTCGATCTCTGGTTGAGGTGTGTTCTATTTTATTAAGTTTTAAGTAAGCAATTATTTAGACCGTGAGCCCATTACACCCACTCATGCATTCTACAAATAAGAGGTTCTGTTCAAGGTACAGTGATATTCTTGACATTTTTGAAACTTAAAATTAATTTTATGTTCATTGTACCCAGAATGAAGAAGGATGGACCAAGAGGGACTGATTAGGGTGTGACATCAAGGGGACTTGTGGATTCTCTTTGGTGACCTCTGTGGGAGTTATTATGCAACGTGGTTGTACTAAGATCCTTGTAGATCTAACGAAAAATGGGAGTAAGAGTAATCAGAAGGGCACTAAAAAATCCAATGATGTTCTAGGGGGTTCCACTGGAAAGACATGCACCCATGCCTGAAGGTTGGTGGCTTCTTTGGATTCAGTATTCAAAAAAAAGAAAGAGAAAAGAAAAAGAAAAGAAAGTGCTACAAAAGAAAAGCACTCCTCCCTTGGACGAAACACCAAGTGATCGTATGCCTTGTTGTTATGGTACTTTCATAGTTGCTCACCATGAGATGAAACAATGCGATGTCACTGATTAGAGGAATGAACTTGGTCTTGATCTTGGAACAATGGGTTAATGACACCTTAATCATCCTTTACATGTAGGATTCACTGTGTCCTAGGTCAGTTACCTCATATCCCAATCTCTACAATCCCTTTCTATAGTTCGTCTCATCTCACTATTCGTGTAATTGTAGCTTGTGTCATGTGTAACATAGAATTCTTACCTCATTCTGGTGATATCTACATGTGTGTGTTTTGTGGAGTTAGTGCGGATTACATTTACCCCTTCTAGTGCCCACGAACACTTTAAGTGTGGTTACACAAGGGCAATATAGGTTGGAACCTGCTTTGGGGAGGACCCACTTGTGTAATGTTTTGTAATTCTCACTTATGACATCACTCACACACACCATTTCTTATCCTCAGCATAATTGTTACATGATTTTCTTTCCCTGTTATTATCCCTCTGAATTTCAATGTTTCGATGTACCATTACATACCCTTTTTCTTACCACCCAAGGTTTTATTGATCAAATCCATGCCATCATCATTAATTGTGCCTCTAGACATAATGAAATTACCCTAGAACCCTTGATAATAGCCAATTTCCTCAACTTACAACATTTTTTTCAAGAAAATCCCTTCAAAATTTGGTCTTTTTGTTGTGCCTCACATCACTAGGGACGAGATATCATGTACTCGATATCGCGTCCCACGTGATATCGCGTATGCAATGTATCATATGCAATATCGCATCCCTGCCACCTATAAATAGGTCACCCCCTGCAACACTTAGCATCATTTTGTCATTCACACGAGGGGAGTTTTTGAAATTTTTCTTTGCGACTTGCAATTGAGTGACCTTTGCTTTTCTCACTCTATCTCAATTGAGGGAAACTTGCCTAAAAGTGCCTAAAATTTTTGAAATTTATCATCACCCAAAGGACATCAACTAGGGTAATTAACTATAACACTTAGAATAATTGTGCCTAAAAATCATTTAATTCCTAGGTATACCAGGAAACTAAAATGGAAACCACCTAAGTCACAGGACTCATTATTACAAATGTTTGGGCACTATCACATGTGATAACATAAGATCATTAATTAAGGAAAGCAGTAAGGTATAACTTAACTTCAAAAACAACCTTACTAACTCTTGGCCCATGTGATTGTAGATGGCCTCGAAACGTGGACAATAGGAGGGTCTTACCCAAGGTCAAAGCAAACGATCTCAGAGAGGTGGAAGATAAAGACCTACTAAACAACACACAGAATAGGAGGAGCAATCATTCAGCATTCATCAAGACGAACCTCCTACCGGATGGTCTAGGCAGGCAGAAGGAGGAGCTGCTACAGCGCCTAAACTAAGACAACAACTCACGTTGCCCCAAGATTGTGTTTAGGCTATCCATGAGAAGTCCACATTCACTGCGGTGATTGTGGAATTGAACTTTGAATCATTTGTAGAGTTCACTCCTAAGGTCATTAGGGATCACCTTAAAGGGTCTCCCTTATGGCCTATCCTCTCTGAAAGCAGTGCCTGGTACCTAGGAGAGACGTACCAATTTTGGCATAATAGGAAGAAAGGCACCACTATTAATATTTGTGGTGTGAAAGTTGAATTCTCTATGCAGGAAATTTTGGAAGTGCTAAACCTTCCAAATACAGGGCCCCAGGTTGCTTGGTAATCCACCCATTCAAACCCCGATGTGCAAAAGGATTGGTTGGAGAAGGCGTATGGTAGAGATAAAGCATTTGGTGAATTGACGATGGAAGAGAGTGTTTATTTCAAAATCAAAACATATCACCTCTTCCCCACAAAGGACCTCAAAAGAATATCAATGTATGTAGCTAGAGGATGTGAAGTGTTGATGAGAAAGATTAACGCTAACCTACCCCATCTATATTTGATAGAGATCCTGAGGCGGTTCGAGGAACGAAAGATAGGGAAGATGGCGTTGCCTTTCCCTTGTCTCATCAGAAAGCTTTACCGACATGCTGGTATTTGGGAATACACCAATGATGTCCTCCAAAAAGCCCAAACTACCTCATATGCTGAATTGCTAAAGGCCCCAACTCCAAGAAAAAGCACTGGCGAAGCTCTGGGACCATAACAAGAAGAATAACATATGGCTGGACCTAGTCAACCTCCAGCCATGGGTCCTAGTCAACAACAAGAAGAAGGGCCCAACACAGGCCAGGATCAGCTGCCACCACCACAAGACTATAGATTGTCGATGAGCCATCTAAGGGCCATCGTTGAGACAATCAGTTGGGAAAGTCGTGAAGACGCAAACCTGTTCTACGTCATCGATGATGCCAAGTAGCCTACTATTTCATTGGATTGCATAAGGGATGAAGTCTCTTTTCAAACAAGAGGAGGGGAAAGTAGATGGTCACAACATATCTCAGGAAATACGACATCTTTCTAGGTGTAGTTAGAGACTGGTGAAGGGGCCACCGTGGTGGTCATGCAACACCAGAATGTCATGGGAGCTACATAAGTGGTCATAGAATACATCAAATAATCCTTCAATGTACTTGTTGTGTCACCAGCAGATCTCTCAGGAGCACGGGATGCTCAAACTTTGGCCGAAACCTCAATGACTCCTGCGGAACATGAGGATGCACTTGATAGATTGCTTCAAATAGGGCAAGTAATGATGTCCCTATTTGACATCCCTCAGGATCTAACAGCAATTCAATCAGACCTCATTTCCACAAAGGAAAAATAGGTCTTAATAGAAGTAAGGGTAGAGCATGCTGAAGCTGAAGTGCAGAAACTACAAGAGCAACTCGTGGCCTTACAAGTAGCAAAGTGGGACCCTCTGCAATTTGTTCCCGTAGACCAGCTAGAAAACTTTAAAATAGAGCAGCTAACCAAATTAATAGAGGAGAATAAGATGAAAAGGAGAAGGCTTTTTGGGATGCCTCCGCAGCACATGTGCAAACTCTTGCACATCTTAAGGCACTTAGGGCCTTAAAAAAGGAGGAAATCTAGGCCATACTTCAACGCCATCAAATTCCAAGACCTGGAGCGCAAGAAAAGGGAAAGGCCCCAATGGAGGAGCCATCGCCACTAGGAACTACATGAGTTCCAAATTTCTGTAGTTATAGCATATTTTGTATGTTATGTCTTTATTTCGTTTTCTTCCCACACTGCAGCATCATCCCATTTCTTTTTCAATCACATAATCCCATACCTATCCACTGTGTAATCACTGTAACTCGAGGACAAGTTTTTATTCAGTCGTGGATGTATGATGGAACACAATATTGCATGGGTCACGATATCGCATATGCGATATTGCATCCCTCGCGATATTGCATCTTCCCCTGCGATATCGCATACGCAATATCATAGTCCATCGCCAGTTCTATAAATAAGAGGCAGCTCTCCCTTGTTTCACAATTAAAGTTAGATTGTAGTAAAATTTTGGAAGTTTGATCCCTCCAAAGATAGATTATTTTCTCGTGTCTGCCCGAAGTGTAATGAATGTAATTATATGGCATCCTTTATTCAAGTGTGACGTACTTGGACACGCACATGACCAAATATAAAGATCGAGATTACTTCATCATTGCCGCATTCACTTTGTTTATTTATTTATTTAATTGTTATTTACTTCTTTCCTAATTAGTCTCTCTCACCCTTATCTCCTAGCAACGTGGAATGAGTATGACTTGATTATGAGCATTTAAGTGTGACTACTTGGTAACCTAGTAGCGTACCTAGGATCTACGCTTGGTAATCCCAATAGCAGTTGTGCATGAAGTCCAAGATGTGTACGGATAATCAAGGAATAGATTCTCATTGCACTTAGGCCAGTTAGATTCTCTTACCCTTTTCCTCCTAGCTTAGATAATATTACTTTCCATTACCTTCAGGAGTAGCATTAGATTAGGAAACCCATCATACACCTCACTCTAGACTAAACCATACGTGACAAATATAATACTAGTCCAGGTGGGAAGATAGCAAACTAAAACCTAAGGATAACTATCTAGGTGCCACAACTAGTCCGTCTGTGGAGTTCAACCTAATTGCACATGAAAATGCTCATATTCGTATGGTTGAGTGTAGGGGTGCCTTGCCACTCATCACCCATGCTTGTGGTTATTACCACTACTACTAATATTGTTCTTACAGTTGAGGATAGACTCTGCTTGGATAGTAGGATGGTTGAAATGACTGTTTGAAATTACCTTGTGGCTAAGGTAATTGTTTTGGCATCTACTTCTTGACAAATTTCAGGTTAAGTGCATATGCCTTAGACTCTTGGAAGTGGACCATGATAGGAAAACATCCCTTTGGATGTTCATGTTAGCATACTTTGCATCCTTCTTCACCTTATGGACTAGAATCTCTTAGATTCTCAATTGCAACAAATTTTCTTTTATGTTTGTAGCTCTCTTGTCTATTATCTCTTCTTTTCTTTGTTCTTGTTTGGAGCTTGTTTAGTCTTCTCCTCTACTATCTTAAGTGTTGTAGTGAATTTCTCATCCATTGACTCCCACATTTTCTCTACCTTTGTTCTAATTTCATTAATAAATTTCTAAATGGGTAGAGTTTTCTTTTGAATAACATCCTCCAAAGTTTTATCTTCTTATCTATTGTACATTCTAACATCTCTTTTTCTGCTTGCAGAATCTTAGTTGTACTCCTTAGTTGATTCCCTTTGCTTTAATTCTCCTTCTTCTTTGGCCACCTATTCTATTAATCTTTGAATTCAATGGACTATCATTTCTAATAATATTCCTTGGGCATATACCCCAAGGGTTCCTCTAGTCTTGTTTCTTAACCCATTGATAATATGCCTTAGTTCTCTTTGCAAAAATCCATGGCTTGGTGATGAGTAGCAAGGTACCCCTACGCCCAACCATATGAATCACAAAGCATTCACATGAAAGCTGGTCAAATTTTGTGGACTTTATAATTTTCGATACACTAGTCTTCTAGGTAGTGAACCTTTCCTAAAGGTCATTCGTTGTCTTTCCAATTACACTTGTGAAGTACAAAGGTATGGTTAAGTGAAATCAAGGCATATGATTTTTATCATTTTATATTTTATGTTCTTTGGTGCTTTGAAGAGAGACATAAAGTAATCTAATAACTAATCTAAATTAAATAACTAATTGATCTCTAATTGATCCTAACATAAGTATCTAGCCCCACTTTTTATACACATCTTGAACCTGTGTATCCATTTCTAGGTTACCAAGCACTACGCTATAGGGTATACCAAGTAATAATGCTACTAGGATTACCAAGCGAATACATGTTACATTTGAAGTGGTTGTACTTATGTAATTAATCTATCTAGCTTATCTTGCTCAATTACCTCATTAGCTTAATTACTAGAAAACATGGAATAAATAATTAAAAACATTCAATGCATAAATAAATATCTAAACTATCTAGAATGCTACAAGGTTTATCAAGAAGCTTTTCTTTATTGCTACACATAGGATCGTGCTCAGGTATATTAGTGCTCGAATAAATATTTGTACACTCAATGACTCCTACTGTGGGCACTTGGAAGAAATATTTTAACTTTCAAATGAAAAAATTGCAAGAGCTCTACTACTACTATCCATCCGAAGCCATAAATGTAGCTTGTGAGCATGTATTTATAGGCTAGGATAGACCCTTGTGTCAACAAGCATACATCAATGTAATAAACTAAGTCGAGGAGGCCTAGTCAACAAGGCCGAATCAATGCAACAAACTATATCTCATTATACCCCCAAAACTGAATGAAAAATCATCCTTAAGTTCTTTACAAAACTGGGAAGGTATGGGATTATTGACTGGGCTTTGACATAACAAAATAAGACAAAATAGACATAACAAAACTGAGTGCCTAGTGTAGGGATCAACCACATTACAAAATTGAGCATGGTACTAAAATTGTACAAGCATATCATCTGATGGCATGAAGACAAAACAAAAGATCGCATAATCCCAAGGGGTGGAGGCTCTAATGGACCTTCTCCAACTCTGGGCACAGTTGATAGTTGAGGTGGTTTTGGTTGTCCTACTACTACTATGACTTCTAGTGAAAGGCTAAAAGCATCCAACAATACTTTCATCTTCTTCTCTTTACCCCTGGGATCATTCACTATCCACATAACTTTGTCCATGGAGGCCAAAATTGGAATATTTCAAGGACAAGGTAATATTGGAAGAAGCTCCTTTACATTAATAAACTAGGATAAGAATTGGTTACACTCAATGTCAAATGCTTAGATTGTATCTTATAGTTCCTGGTAGTCATTCATTCTTTTAGCTAGGTTCTCAAAGATTGATCTTTAGTCAGTAAATTTTTCCTTGAGAACCTTGAGTTCAGCATTTTCCACTGCAAGCTTCTACTTGGTGTATGATTCTTAAACTCAGCCTTATACAATAAGTACAAGCTGGCCACTTTCTTCTCAAGCTTAGACCAAGGTTGTTCAGTAGCCAGCATCACTAGGTTTGCATAGTGGAGATTGGATAGCTCCATGTACTCCATCATATCTTCAATCTACAACTTCTTCATGTGGATTTCCACCTTGTTGTAGGCATCAATCCCATCAATAATGGGTTGCCACATTCCTCTACCTTGCTAGAGTTACTAGAGGGCTCATTAACATTTTTCTTCACTAGTTGGATATGTTTTTCATGCACCTCCTTCTGTAGGCCAACCTAGTCCCTGTAATTATTTTTAACTTTTTTAGAGCCTTGTTTTTCTAGGTGGCAATCTCAATGGCTGATTTCTAGCATAAGGTGTGAACCTCCTCCATGGAGAGATTACGATTCTTCACTATCAATCTCCTTAATTTGGCATTTTCTCTAGTGAACTACTCCTATTGTTGATGGATGAATTATTCTAGCTATTGTTTTTGTGCATCAACACTTAATAGACAATGATTTTTTATAGTCAAAGTTTTATTTTCCTATCATGTCTGCATCAAGTTCCTCTATAATAAATGAGTTTCATCTTCTGCTATGGACTAATCAATTACTAATGTTACTATTTCTCCCACAACCTACTTTAGTTGTTCTTGAAGCTACTGAAAATCTTCATCTCATGTTAATGTAGGGTTGATAAGAGTAGGATTAGTAATTTGGGTATGTATTCAACAACTTCTTTGACCAAGGATTGATTGTGCACTTGAGTTGTTTCAAGTTACCCTTCTAAGATAAGGCACTTGTCCTTTACCTTTAGCAACTCCGACTAGGTTACAATGATGGTATCCAGAAAATCAAAGATATCTAGAATCAGTTGCTCAATTCCCACCAGTTAGTCTAGTAGTTCTTTATGCTAGGATAAACTCAATTTTTCACTGATTATCCTTATGAACATCTACACATCTCTAAGTGTTGAAACATCTAGTACAAGCACCACAACTATGTTCAATTCCTCAATGACTCAATTAGTAATGATGTTGATAGTTGTCTCTTGTCCTTGGTGCTACATCACCAATATAGCTACCCCCTCATCCTCCTCCAAGTGCATCAAAAATGAAGTGGCATTTCCAAAGATTTTTAGAAATAGATGATGCTGAGAGAGAGACACCATCACCTCTCAAGCACTTGGATTTAACCTCATAGGCAATGGCATTTGTTGGGTAGATAGCATTGATCCACCTTCCTCCATCTAGCTGATTATAAGAGCCACTTCTTTGAGGTGACTCATGATTGGTCTATACACAGATGGGTCTCCACCACTAGTTCTTGCCTTCTTCTTCCACTATTACAAGATCTTCTTTCAAATTGTCTACATCTGCTCAACCATAGTGTGGGCCTTTGATAGTTGCTCATGAGTAGGTGGTGGACGTGGTCATTGCTGCTCCTCTTCTATGGATGTGGTAGACATTTTATCCTTCATCATCTTAGCCCATGAAGTGTTAGGAGCATGCCTGAGTGTATCATTTTCATAGTGGACTATCCCTATGCTTTTACATAATTTTCTAATCAAGCAAGGCAAGGGAAAGGTTTTCCTTTCATGTTAATTCTCCTTGAAGTGCTTCTCTATCTCTAGATAGATTAGCTATGGAAGTTTTGCTAGAAATCTCTACATAGAGTGGCACATGCTCAGATAGAGAAGGCTGTCATCTTATTAGGCCTCACTGTTGGATTGAGGTGGTAGGTTGCTATCTTAAAATAGACTCACTCCACTAGTGTAAGTGCACCAAACTCCTTTTGGTCAACCCCATAACACCACTAAGTCCACTCCTTCTTTCCTTTGAGATCACCTTGTGTGGATAGCCTAACAACTATGTTCTTACATCAAGCAACCCAAGGACCTACGCAATGGCTTCTACTAAGTAAGACACTTGGATATCCTTGATTTTCGTAGTGGCTCCTACTCTTATGTTATTCCAAAAGAGATACGTTTCTTCCATGTACCGCTGCCCATTGGAAGTGATGATTGGCCACAAGGAAGAGGCTTGCAGTTAAGCTCTAATATTTTCTAGAGGCTGCTTAAGGAACAACCTAAAGTTTAACTCTTGGATAACTAAGCATTGGACCTCATAGTTCCCGATTATGTTAAGGTAGGCTTGTGTGAGTGTGACTTCTAGTTTAGGTATAGGACCTAGCACTTCACCTTGTTGTGAGTGTTCAAATGTAGCTTCCTCTTTGTGAATCTATCAAATAGATTCCACCCTAGCCTTGTCTTTGAGAGGTCCCATTGCATGGGTTGCCTCAACCTATTCTTGGCCATGTTCTTTTTAGCCCCTTCCTCCTTTGGGTTATTTCTCCCATGGTTGCAATGGTCCTTCCTCCTATGGTCTCTTTGATTTTGGTGCTATTTGTAATCACACATAACAACGTATTAGCAAATATTATGTAACTCAAAATGATTGGAAAACCTTGTCTCATAGGGAGGTTACACTTGGCTAAGGTATGATTATGGTTGGATGGATTAAGTATTTAATTATTAATTTAATATTTGGTTTATTGAAGTTGTTGGAAGGGTTAAATTCTCAAAAATTAGTGATTTAATAGCATTTTATATCTTAAGCCTTTA
Source organism: Gnetum montanum (assembly GCA_015680685.1). NCBI lineage: Eukaryota > Viridiplantae > Streptophyta > Gnetopsida > Gnetales > Gnetaceae > Gnetum > Gnetum montanum. The sequence continues at coordinate 302,839 of MNCI01009938.1, read as the reverse complement.
GGGGAGTTAGGAAAAGTTTTGAAAAATTATCATCAAAACCTTGAGGTTTGCCATCCCAATGACTAAGAGCTTACCTTTGATAACTACAAGATTAAAGAATAGGGTGATTTGGATAAATGGTACGAGAGTTATAAGCCTAGGAAGGTTCTGGGCTTTGAAAATTGCAAAAAAATCCTTGGGTGTTATGGACCAAATGTGAAAAATTCAAAGTCTTTGGTTGTATTTATACCATTTTTGGGTTGCATTGAAGGGGCCTCATCAACGTGGTCTACTGTGTCAATGGGGCCTCATCAACGTAGCTGTTGATCACCATTAACCAAGTTAAAACTTGAAAATTACAAAAAGATATTTAATGAAAATAAGATCAAATGGAAGGCCAAATAGCCATGAATATGATGAAAATATGAGAAGAGGATGTTGAAGTCCCAAAAATTGAGAAAATTAAAAGAAATGGAGAAAGAGGGTGGAGAATGAGAGTTCAAAAAGCATAAAAGTGGTTTGCAGAATGGAATTTGTGAAAGATAGGATTGTAGCAATGTCTAAGATAAGGGACTTAACTTATCAAATCAAGAGATATGCAAGTGAGTCCTCCCCATAGTAGGCACATGCCCTTGTTGCCCTTGCATAACCCAAAATAAGGAGTCTGTGGACCTCATAGTTGATTAATGGTTATGAAAAGTTGAGAACCAATCAAAAAGAATCTATCCAAGAATTCCAACACATTAAACTAAGACATCAAAGATAACATAGAAACCAGTAGTGAGATGAGTTATGATAGCATAGATGGATGATTAAGAAGGTGGAATGGAATCCCAAATTGAGATCGCAAGAAGTCCCTTATGGAATATGTGTTTAAAATGACTTGAGAAGATCGATCCTTAGTCTAGACCAAAACCAGCCTCTTTTAGTGACTTTGCATCACCACTCCAAGATCAATCTACCCATTTATGATACAAGAGTGCATCCACAATATAATCATCATTCCATAAATAGAAGAAAAGAAAAATAGGAACTATGAGAGAGATGGCCTTATTTTGAGGGGACCTTTAGGCATGGGTAACATGCCTTTCTAGTCCCATAACTAGTGCTTGTATCCCATTTATTTGTCTAAGGGGTGTGCTTTGAATTCCCATCATGTTTTTTTTCTCTCTCTTTGTCTGTCTTTTTAAATTTTTGGATGGGAAGCACACTATGAAAATACTTTATTTGACTTCGTATTAGTGGTTGAAATGGGTGGCCATCTCCCTTGCAACTATGTTGAAAGGAGGAGATTCAAAAAATTAAACATAGTTATCCATCTATTAAGGTGGTAGTTGCACTAGTTTGTCTTGGTTCGAGAAAAGGTTTCACTTGTTAGATGTTGACCAACTACATTTTATTTGGGCTTTCAGGCTTGTAGATTAACATGATTTCAAAGGAAAAAGATTGATCAATTATATAAGGTCCTTCCCATAATGTTTGAAAGTTTTTCTTCTAGGGTTTGTGTACAGGGTTCCAATAGAGAATCTTATCTCTTGGTTGAAATTTTACTTTTTGTATTTTGAGGTCATGACATTACTTATTGAATGCCTTATGCACCTCATTCAAAGATAGGGCCAACAATTTATTTTCATCTAGCATGTTAAGGTTGATCGGTCTTTCATTTTATGCTAGACTTAGGTCAAGATTCAGATCATAGGTTGTTGAGAGTGTACAGAGCTTGGATTGAATTGGGATTGTTGGAAGTTTTTCATACACTAGCTTGTAGGAATAGTATTCAATAGGAAGTTTCCATGTTGAGTGCTAGGCCCATAGGATATCATTGAGTTTTGCACTCCAATCTTTACTATATTTGCTTATGGTCCTTGTTAGGATCTTTGTGATCTCCTTGTTAATTGCCTTTGCTTGACCATTGGCTTGGGGGTGATAGGGTGTTATTAGTTTATGTTCAACCCTTAAGTGTTGCATCAACTTTCTAAAAGTGGTACCTGTGAAATGAGTTCCATTGTCAGAAATTAATGCATGTGACATCCAAAACTTATTTACAACATTTTTTTGTATAAATCTAGCAGTAGTGGATGATGTATAGTCAGTAATGGCTGCTACTTCTATCCATTTTCTACAGTAGTTGACTGATACAATGATATACGCCTTTCCATTGGACATGGATGTGATGGGACCCATAAAGTCAATGCCCCATATGTCAAAGGACTCTAGTAGTTGAATCCACTATTTAGGACCTTCCATTCAAGTGGTCATCCCACCATCTTGTTGACAATGTTCACAAGATTAGAAAAACTGGTGGGCATTCCTGAAGATTGTAGGACAATAGTATCCTACCATTAGGATTTTTATGGCCATACATCTCATTGCATAGTGACCTCCTCAAGGCCCTTCATGAGCATTCTGGAGAATTCACAATTGATCTTCATCAAGGAAACACCAACAAATTAGGCCATTGATGCACACCTTGTAGAGATATCTGTTGATTTCCATGAAGTATTTTTCCCAATGAAGAAATTATTGCTTCTTGCTAAAGACAAGATCTTGTGGCATCTCCTAAGTAAGAAGATAGGTGAGGATGCCATTGTACTATGTTATTTCTATGGAATCTTGGTCATTTAGTGCTCCTATAAAGAGGAGTTTATCTAGAAATTAATCAAAGAGTAGGCTCTCCTCCTCTTTATTATCCCATCTTAATCGAGAGAGGTGATCAACGACCACATTATAGATCCTTTTTTGATCTACCATCATGAGATCAAATTCCTACAAGATCACAGGGGCTCACCATTGGCTTGTTCATTAGGAAGTTGATGGAACTGTGTTTTTTGTGCATAAATACTTTATAACGAAGCACATAGTGCTTAAATTTTTCAAGAGCATACAGTACTTCCATGAATTCTTTCTTCAAGGTTGTGTAATTTAGTTGTGCACCTACAATGCTTTAGCTTGCATAATGGATGTAATATCGACATTTTTTATCATCCAACTATGTAAGAACTACTCCCAAAACATAATTAGATGCATCTGTCATTACGTAAAATGGTTTAGACTAGTCTAATGCTTGTAGAATTGGAGTTTCTACAAGTTTTTCCTTCAACTGTTGGAATGCATGTTCACATTTCTTGGTACAAATGAACGGAGAATATTTTTTCATTAGCTTAACCAATGGCTTTGCAATCTTAGAGAAATTCTCTATGAATCATTGGTAGTAGCAAGTATATCCAAGGAATGATAGGACATCTTTAACTATCTCTAGTTGGCGTGTTATTCCTTAGATGACCCTTATCTTCTCTAGGTCTACCTCAATCCCTTCTTGTGAAATTGGGTGCCCCAGCAAAATGTTATCTTGGATCATGAGATGACTCTTTTTCCAGTTGAGCCATAGATTTGTTTTCAAACATCTTTTTAATACTTGCTCAAGGTGGTCCAAGGCTTGCTCAAATGTAGCTCCATAGGTGGAGAACTCATCCATGAATACTTCCACACCACTACTGATCTACCACTGAAAGATGCTAAGGACTAAGCATTGAAATGTTGTAGGGGCATTGCATAGATTGAATGACATCTTACAATATGCAAAAGTCCCATAGGGACTCGTGAATGTTGTCTTAGCCTAATCTTCTAATGCAATTTGTATTTGGTTATAACTACTATAACCATCCAAGAAGCTATAATAGCAATGCCTAGAGATAGTGTCCAACACTTGGTTAACAAATGGTAATGGAAAATGATCTTTAAATGTTGCCATGTTCTAAAGTCGATGTAGACCTACCACTTGCCACCTTTCTCTGGCATAATTATAAGTGGGCTAACCAACTCAGTATCCATGATGGAATAGATAAAACCTACCTTGAAGAGTTGTTCTATTTTCTCCTTGATGATCTGCTTCAATTTTAAATTTAGTCATCTTTGCAGCTGCCTTCTTGGCTTCATGCCTAGGTTGGTGTAAAAGTGATGTTGGCATATCCTTAGAACAATTCCAGCCAGCTCAGGATATGACCAAGAAAAGGTTGCTGGCCATCTATTAGCCACCTTTAACAACTTTTCTCTTTATTCAGAAGCAAGTTTCACATTGATTATGGCTAGCTTACCATTGTTTAAGAATGCATACTCCATGCTATTTGGTAGAGTTTTAACTCTAGGGGCTCCTGCTTGAGTTTATCAGGGATTTCCAACTCTCCTCAATAGGTATCATCATCTTCATCATTAGAGAGTTGGTGATGAACTTTCTCAAGTTCATTCATGCTTTCAACATAAGCACATGTTAGGCTCTCAATTGGTTCCATGCATAATGTGCTACTTCTTAAGTCAGCTATTAGCCACTAGGTGACCTCCTATTTTGTGGCTACTATGTACAGACACCTTTGAGTATTTGTTTCTTGTGCACACTGATTGCATGATTTAATGTATACACTTTTTATGGACCAAATCTTTTTCATGAAATTGCAACCATTATCATTGTATGTGATGCATGGAATATGCTTCTTTTCTAGCCTTCCAAATTCATTTTTCTTAGAGATTTCTAAAGAGAGGTCCCTTATGCCCATTTGTGCATCAAATGTGCTTAATCATGCCCTTCCCATAATTATGGGGAACTTACCTTTGCAATTTTTGATCTTGATCACTAGAAAATTAGCAGGATAGGATCACCCACTAGCTATGGTCACAATGTCCTCTACCAATCCCAAGGGATTAGTGATTGACTAGTCTGCCAATTCTAAGTGGATGTTTCTCTTCTTGAGAGATGGTAGGTTCTAGGCCTTGTACATGTCATGAGAGATGAGATTGACACTGAAACCCGAATCAAGAAGAGCCATGCATAGCTCATGTCTAGTGATTTGCAGGTATATGAGTGGATGTCCTAGTTAGATCTTTTCATGGAAAGATTTTTAACCTTGATCCAATTGAAAATAACATGAGTTAACATCATAGTGTAGATTTGAGGTGGCATTTGATTTAAAGGACACTCAAAGATTTTTGATGTAGAGGATGAGGTGTTGGGGATGGAGGATGACCAACCGTATTAGGTTGTGAGGGTTTGGGAGGACTATTAAATTAGAAAAAAGATCATGTCCTGGATCAATTTTTTGAACCACTCAATGGAAAAGCTAGTTGTGAATGTACAACTCTCATAACATTTCATTGCTACGGTTGTGGAGAAATTTCTCTTTGCATGGATGGAGCAAGAGGTAACTGGGTTAAGGATGGAGGGATGTGTATAGATGAATGCAAAGGGTGGTATGGATATGGGTTCTCTTCCTGAGTGTATGGTGAATTTTTTTGGTGGTACTGTAGAGGATAATAGTGATGCTAAAATTAGACATTACTTGTAGAAATTCTTGGAGAAAAAAGTTGTTGAACATAGTACCTATCTGAATCTAGTTGCCTATAAGGATACTACTACATTGGTGGTGGCATTCCCCATGATTGTGGTTGGTGCCATTGTTGGTATTGCTCATATGGTTGTGGTGGAGCTCCACTTGGATAATAAACTTGTTGTTGATGATGGAATTGCCTTGGATTACCTTGAGGATAAGGCAATCATCTAAGTGCTTGCCTACATGCTAGTCGAGGATTTAATGCATACACCCTAGACTCTTGTAAGTGTGACATCATAGGACAACATCCCTTTGGATGTTCGTATTGATATATGTTACAACTAGGATCATCATCAAAGTCAATTTCCACTTCCTCTATGGTAGCAACTTTTCCCTTACCTCTCTAGTAGGCACATTCAACTTTTTTTCATCTCCTACATTCATGATCACTATTCTATTCTTTGGATGCTTTAGCAATCTTCTTAGTATTTTGGAACTTCTCATCTAAAGAGTCCTATAATTTAGTAACCTTTCCCAAAATTTCAGAAACAGATTTTTGAATAGGCAAGATTTTCCTATTCACCACTTCATCAAGTGGTGACTCCTCCTCATCACAAAATAGGACCTACCTTTTCCTAATGGGAGGCTCCCTATTATACTCTTCTACACATTCCCTTTTTCACAACTCACCTTCTTCTTTTTCTACCTACTCTATAAGCCTTTAGATCTAATGAGCTCTTAATTTAGATAGTCTCCCTTGGACATAAATCTCAAGAGTTCTTCTAATTTTTTCTCTAAGCCCATCTATGATGTGTTAGAGCTATTCCCTTTGAGAATAACCATGACCAGGGCATTGATGTAAGAGTGAATAATATCTATCCATGGTGACATCCAAGGGTTCATGTGTTCCTTGTTTCTAGCCTTGGATTTTCTTTCTTAGGTTATATACTCTAAAGTACATCTAGTATTTATCATTAAATAGTTCTAACATGGTACTCCATCGACAAATGAATTTTGGCTCCAAGGACCAGTACTAGATTTTAGCTACCTTGATGAGTGTGCTATGGAAAAGCTTGAGTTTTTGCTAATCATTTTCAATATCCTGTAAGGAATAGGCATCATAGAAAGCTTGTAGACGTGTCTGTGGATCAGAGTTGTATCTTCCCTTAAATCTTGGGATATTATTCATGTCTAAGCACTTGATCTACTATATTTCACATGTTTGGTCGGGATCTTTACTACCTCTACAATGTTGAGCATGCTTCAAGTCACCAATAGAGGTTCATCATCATCATTGCATTGATGACACTGATGATGGTTTTTGCCACCTTTGCACTTTTGATGGCCTTGATGGTCATTATTGTCTCGTTGATCACCTTCATCACAATTATTTTGATAATAGCTTTTATGAGAACTAGTAGATGAAAAGGAATGTTTGGAATCAAATGAAGAGGATGAAGAGGAAGGTGAACCACCACTACCACCTCTTTTCTCATTACAACCACCATCCTTAGATCCCTTGCCATTGTGATGTTTACCGGAGTTCCTGGCTTGACTATCACTTTTTCCTAAACTTGGTTTATTAATAGTGGATCGTAGGTTCAGGGTCACACCCTCATCACCAATAATAGAGGATGGATAATTTTCATATTGAGAACCCTCAGGGGGGATCCACATGGTCATCTTGTTTTAGCAAGAATAAGGGATTCATGAAGTGTTTCCCTTTCATAAATTCATGGTTCTTTTCTTGATGTCAATCTCACTTGCATTGTGTTTTAGTGGGATGGCAGTTCCAAGTGTCATGATTGTTCACAATGTATTCCTCATGAATATCTGAGATGCCTAACTTCTTAAGGATTTGAAACAACATACTAGGCACAAATAAATTTGGGGGCAAGATGATGTTTCCCCTTATATCATGCCATCATAGTTGTTCTCTTGATGTAGGATGAAGGTGAAGTTTAGTACATACTCATCTAGATGAGTATATACCACTTTGCACTCTTGTGGAACTAGCGGTTTAACATCTTCATGCTTGTGAGAAGAAGACATTTTGTAATAAATAAAATAATTAGTATGCTTTTGTAATTAGATGTCATTCAAGAGTGATGTTTACCTTGGGATTTTCCAATGATATTAATAATGTTCACTAATCCTAGATAGCACATGTTTCAACAAACAAAGTCCCTGACAATGATGCCAATGATGAGCAACAAGGTACCCTTATGCCCAACCATACAAATCATAAAGTGTTCATACATGATTTGGTTGAATTTCATGGACTTTATAGTTTCCCATGCACTAGTCTTCTAGATAGTGAACCTTGCCCTGAGGTTGTTCATTGTCTTCTTGATTACACTTGTGAAGTACAAAGGTATGGTTAAGTGAAATCAAGGCATATGATTTTTTTCATTTTATATTTTATGTTCTTTGATGCTTTGAAGCAAGAGATAAAGTAATTTAATGACTATTCTAAATTAACTAACTAATTGATCTCTAACTAATCCTAACATAAGCATCTAGCCATACTTTCCATACAAGTCTTGAACCCACGTATCCACTACTGGGTTACCAAGTGTTATGCTATTGGGCATACCAAGTAATAACGTTGCTAGGATTACCAAACGAATACATGTTACATTCAAAGAAATTGTACTTATGTAATTAATCTATCTAGCATATCTTACTTAATTACCTCATTACCTTAATTACTGGAAAACACTGAATAAATAATTGAAAGCATTGAATGCATGAATAAATATCTAAACTATTTAGAGTGTTGTAAGGTTTATCAAGAAGCTTATTTTTATTTCCACACACACTATTGTGCTCAAGTACAATAGTGCTCGAATAAAGAGCCATACACTCAATGACTCTTACTATAGGCACTTGGGAGAAATATTCTAACTTTCAAATGAACAAATTACAAGAGCTCTGCTAGTACTATCCATCTGATGCTATAAATGTGGCTGGTGAGCATGTATTTATAGGATAGGATAGACCCCTATATTGATGGGGCTACATCGACTTAATAAACTACATCGATGGGGCCTAGTCAACACAACATACTACGTTGACAAGGCCTACTCAACATAACAAAATATATCTCATCACTTGGGCATCTATGCAGTAAAGAATAATATTTTCCCATTATCATGTAAATGGATTCATGTATCCCTTTCTTCCATCCTTGGATTTTTTTCCTTAAATTGGACACTCTCAAATAGGTTTGATACTTCTTGTTAAAAATTTCTAGCATGGTACTCCATATTTGAATGAATTCTAGTTCTAAGGATTAGTACTAGCTCTCTGCTTCCTTGGTGAGAGTCCTAGGAAATAACTTTAACTTCTACTAATCATTCTCAATATTTTGAAGGACACATGAATCATGGAATGCTTGAAGATGGTGTTGTGGATGATTATATCCACCTTCAAATTTGAAAATTTTATTATGTCCAATTGCTTAATGCAACTATCCCTTATGTATCTAGTAGGGATATACATTACTTCTCTAATGTTAATCATACTATTAGTGGCCAATAGAAGTTCTTCATGATCTTAGGGTTCATAAAATCCATGATAGTTGTGATCCCTTCAATGCTCATAGTGTCATTCTCTTCCTTCATGCCTAATCTTATCTCTTCATTGTTCATAATCATCTTCTTCTTAATTAGGATACCTTCTTTGATATTCATGTCTCTCATGATCCCTATGTCTTTCCTAGTCATAGTCTCTAGGTCTTTGTTTCCTCTTGTTATATTTCACTGATGATCATGAGGAGGAAGAGGAAGTACTTGGAGAATAATGATGGTTGGTTCTTCTTCTATGAATTCATGATTCATCTTCTTGTTGTTCTATGGAATCTCTAAGCCTTAAGCTCCACCTATTTTTAGTGTCTTTTGTATCTCTCCTAGATGTTTCTGCCAAGGGTTGAATGCAATTGTATTTTGACAGGTTCCTCTACATGAATGATAGGTATCTATGAATGGGATTCATGGGTTTGATGGATTTTTTTCATTATGAATGTATGATCATTGGTTTCTTTCTTTCCTTTGTTGTTCTCATGTCCTATCTCAATGGAAACATTCCTTCTTAGTTATGCTTCCATGGATTGATATGGCCTAGTCATGCATTTAGTAACATGATATCCTTCTTGTTCGTGGCTAATGTTTAACCTCATTAAGGTTGCCTATAGCATTGATGGTGATAAATGTTTAGGAGACAAAACTACATTATCATGTAAATCTCTCCACCATAGCTATTCATCTTGGTGAAAGATAAAATGTGAAATTAGGATAATATGAATTTGTATGAGCATATGAAATCCTGGTTTGTATGGGCACACTCTAATCTTCTTCATCATATGTTTTGTCATGACTCTTTTGAGTTTCTTTGGCAAGTGGTGACTTTTCCTTAAGTGTAGAAGCCTTGCTATATGTTTGATGCTCTTAAGTATATGTATGAGGGTGTGCTAAAAAGATTGATTAGAGATGTGAAAGATAAAATTTGTAATTCTTAATACAATGAACTTTTTAATATCAACTACTAAGAAATCATTGACACATCCCCAGCAACAACACCAATAATGAGCAATTGGGTATCCCAACACTCTACTAAACAAGTCATGAGTGCACATGCTTGACCAAATCATAATCCATGGATGGCCAATGTAAGTATGCTAGAAGTTGATAATCAGTTTGTGATTGTTATCTTCTCACTTTGATTATCAACTTCTAGTATACTTACATTGGCCATCCATGGATTATGATACAAGTGTATGATTTAAATCTAAGTGAGGCATATGATATCTTGATGTTGTTAGCTCATATTACTCCTAAGTGAAAACATAATAAAAGCAAAAATAAAATCTAAGTCTAAGTGATAATAGAAATGCAAGTCTATTCTATCCTATGGCAACAAGTAACCATTTTTGGCTTGTCGTACATGTCTTGGGCTCATGTAACCATTACTAGGTTACCAAGTGTGATGATACTGGGTGAACCAAGCAATAAGACTAATAGGATTACAAAACAATTATACTTGCATGTGCAAAACTAGTCGTACTCATTCTACCTTACTAATAAACATGGAACAATAAAGTGTTTTGGAAATGTAAAGAGCTATACTAAAGTAAACATATTGAATAAATGATAATTAAACTAATTAAACTAAGGAAAAATATTATCTAAGTAAAATAAAGATACTAAGTGGATGTTGATGATAAGAAATCTTTATCTTTATTGTCATGCTTGAATTGTACCCAAGTACAACCAACTCGAATAAAGATTATGTTCAACTGCTCAACACCACACTACAAGCAATCATTGTATTGCTAGTGTAAGCTACAAAAACAAACTGTAAGAGTTTTCCTAAGACTATAATGAATGTTCATTCCGCTGATGTGACCAAGTGTTGATATTGATAAGGTTGCACAATTCTTGATACATCATATCAATGATGACATAGTCACATCTGTGATGTCGTAGATATGATATCATGTCTTATGTAAAAATGTGTTTCATTGCATGATAATAGACCTCCATGAACTAGCAACCAAAGATATAAAGTTGTGGTTAACAAATTCAAATATACTTTCATTAATATTATATATTACTTTTTAGATAAATTTATGTTAAAAAACCTTTAAATTTCACCATCAACTCATCAACATAAGCTTAAGGATAAATTCCAACCTTTTCTTTAGTTATTAATACTTATTAGATATATAAATTGTTAAGCTAGATTTAAGCTTCTGACTCATATATGGATTATAGAAGAGACTTGGAACATTTTGCATTAATGAAATAAGAGCTTTATAGAAAGGTTAAAAGACAATAAGTATAAAGATAACTTTGAAACTCAACTTATAATATAGGATGCTTTTAGATAATATCCAAGGGAATTTCATGCATTACAACTTGAAGAGTTGACCAAGTAAAGATGAAAATTAGAACCAATTTTGATGAGATTTCAATCAATTTTGCCCATGTTTTGGTTAATACCCAAATTTAAAATGGAGGTAGATTTATGTTTGGATTGGATTGGAAATTATTTGTACAAGTGACATTACTAAGTTATTGTAAAAAATGGTTATTCATAATTTTATAGTTGGTATCTTCTATCATGTTATAATAAACCTAATTTATCTTTGAAGATCTAATTAATTATGTATCAATTAAATATTGTATGTATAACCTAAGCTTATGATGAAAACCAATTTATATTCAAATAATGTCCTTAATTATAAATTAAATTATTTTCAAATGTTTTCATTTAGTATGTCAGAATTAAGTAAATCTATATCCATGGTCATTTGAAATAACTGTTGATTATCTTAGTGTTATGAAGGACTGACTAATTATATACTATTTTATATAATTATATTGATGATTGAAATTATGTATATGATGAACATAATTATAATTTAATTGAGGATTATGTTGTAGTGATGTATAATTTTCTCTAAGAGATTAATTAATTTGGCCATTTAAGTCACTATAAAGATATTGAATATTAATAATAAGTAATTCATTGGAAGTTAGAAGTTTTGCAATGGTGAATTACTCATAAATGAGATTTACAATTGAAGGTAATAAATTCCCAAGAAAGTAGTTAATTTTTTATTTTATTTTAAAATAAAAATATTAAATAAAAATTATAAGTTTTTCATTAGAACTTAAAAGTTTCTTAATGGTGAATTGATTACTAATAGGATTTATAATTGAAGATAGTAACTTCTTGAGAAGGTAGTCATCACTATGATTATTTGGATCATTATTTTGGCCTAATTAAAGTTTCCTTTTATCCTCATCAAGTATTTTGTCATTTTTATCATCACCTATGATGACATGCTCTCATTTATATTGATTATCATACATGTCAAAAAAGCATTATAGAGGCTTCTGAAAAATTAAAATCATGTTTCCTTTATGATAATTTTGTTGACATTGTGTCTAACACCAAGAAAACTTATGTTTTGTATCTAGATATTTGATAAGAAAATTTGTTATTCTTTCAACATTAGTTAACTGAGCTAATGACTATAAGTGTATTCGAATCCTTTGTAAATTTAGTAAGGAATTCATGAATCCTAAGTCAACTAAAATAGTATTTTTTTCCTATCATGACATCATAATTTGTCATCAACATCTTTAGTTCATTTGTATTTGAAAAATGTACATCCTTCACAAATATACTATTTAAGTCTAGTATGCTTATTTTTCTTTTTTCTAATTTTCGGCTATATTTGTAATTATCCATAATACATATCTCAACAAATTTTATCATAGTTGATATTTAACATAAAACAAAAATGATTTAGAAATGTTAACTTCTTTTAGTTGGGAACTAAAATTTCTTTAGATAAAACAAAATGATGTATATGAAAAATTGTAATACTTATAATAATAAAGTTGAAAAGGGATATGTATTTTAAACTGCTAATATGACTATTGAACTTGTTGAATAAGAAATAAGTAAATAGAATTAATGATTTTAACTAAGAAAACCTATAGTTATTTAACTTTATACTAGTCAGAGATACTTAATATATCGCACAAGATTCTCCTTCTATACATTGGTACATTTAATGCTTTAAATTATACTTTCCTTCTACATATAATGTTTATTATAGAAAAGAGAACATAAATACTATAGTCATATCCATTTTCCTATTGTAGTATATTTCTCCAAAATAGTTATTTCCATAGTTATCGATGAAATTGCTCCTCTTGATTCTCATCATTATGTTTCTCTGTAAGATACTTGTAAATAATATGAATTTTCTTGCTTCCTTTAATATTACTATGAAGAGGATCCATGATTAGTATTGCACTTGCTAACATATCTACAATAATAAGTACTGATGGAACGTGATATCGCATCCACGATATCGCGTTGTCCTCTGTGATATTACGTACGCGATATCGTAGCTCGTCGCCTTGTCTATAAATAAGAGGCGGCTTTCCCTTGTAAGATAATCTAGATCTAGACCCTTAGCTAAACTCTAGCAGTTTTATCATTCCAAATATAGAATAATTTCCATGTGCCCACAGTAGGAGTCTCAAAGTGAACGGATCTTTATTCGAGCAAATTTGTACCTGAGCGCATATTTGTGTATGGAAATAAAAACGAAATTTCTGATAAACCTTGCAGTGCATGGACTAAGCTAAATAGGATTTAATTAATGTTAAATGCTTAATTTATTTCTTAAATAATTAAATGTCTCTCAACCCTCAACTCTCTTAGTTAAGTACATTTAGTACGACCGCTTCAAGCACGTGCGCTACGCTTGGTAACTTAGTAACGAATAGCGTTTGGTAATCCCAGTTGCGTTGCATTAGTTCAGGGTATGAATGGAAATTGGGAACAGATATTGATGCTAGGATGATTAAAGCTTAGTTAGTAAAAGTTAGTTACTTAGTCTCTTCACCCTTTCTCCTCTTAGCATAGGCAATAAAAGGATAAAAGACATAAAAATCACATGCCTCAAGCTCACTTAACCATACAACCATGACAAATACAAGTAAGCTTGGAAAGACAACAATTGTTTAACCTTAAGTGTTCCATAAGGCATGTAAGCACTTAGTCCTAGGAGTTTGACTAGATCACATGTATAATGCTCGTATTTATATGGTTGAGTGTAGGGGTACCTCGCCACTCATCATTGGCGCCGTTGCTAGGGACTAAGTTGTTTGTGTGCTAAGTAGAACATAGGAAATCATCCACATCATTGGGAAGCTTAAATGAACCCTTAAGGTTAAGTAGAAGAAAATTTAAACAACGGTCAATAGCACATCGACAAGATAACAATGTCTTCTTCTCCAAACAAAAGCACTTCACCACCTAGGACCAACACTAGAGACAGTCAATGGCACCATGCACATAACCAAAATCCATCAGTTCCTTAACAATTCAATGTGGTATATGTTCATCATGATGAATATATATCCAACTTTACCTTTGTCTTCCATCAAGATGAGCAACTGCGTTGGAGAGACTTGAAGGGCAACATAGTGTTGCCTCTAGACATAGCTTCCCCCAACATGCTCCTTTGTGCCTTTTCATGAATTGGCATGCCACAATTATGCACTAAGTACATTGCATGTGATTACAACGCAAGGGACTAGCATCCCATAGAAGCACAACGTCAATGGGACTCGCGGCAGGAGAGGTACCACACATCATTGAAGGGCAAAGGACCCCATTATGCTTCACCTGTTATAAGATAAATTAAGGGTGGTGAACCTATTTCAATAGGTTCTCCACAAAATGATGTTCCCCCTCCTAACGATGGTCAAGAGGTGGTTTATTAGAACCTATGCTCCACGATTCACAACCCTGGTTCTGATTCCCACAGACACCACGTGTTCAATGAGGGAACACCAACAAATGACAAGGGCGAGCATTCTGATTGTCATCACGATTAGAGCCAGGATCACCGAAGAGAAAGTAGGAAACATCGTCATGGTGATGGTTCTCTTTCTTCTTCCCCTTCATCATCACATTCACCCTCTCCTTCAACATCAGGACGCAGTCACAAAGAGCCTAACGGTGAGGATAAGGGTAAACATAGTGAGAAACCCTAATGAGAGAGTCGAGAGAGAGCATGAGGGCATTCTAAAGAGTGAAGGCATGAAAGAAGGGAAAGTAGGGAACCACATAGACGTCACAGACGCCATGAAAAAAATGACCATGATGAACCCCTACTTGCAACCTGAAGCATGCTAGACATTACGGAGGCCGTTAGAATACCTACAAGGCACCAATAATATAGTCAAATCAAGAGACTAGACATGAATAATATCCCAGGATTTGAGGGGGGATACAACGCTGATCCGCAGAGCCACTTACATGCATTTCACGATGCCTGTGCCTTGCAAAATATTGAGAATGAGTGGTAGGAATTAAAGTTATTCCCAAGGATACTCATAAAAGAAGCTGAAAGCTGGTACTAGTCCTTAGAGTTGGAAACCATTAGGAGGTGGAGTACGATGCTAGAACTATTTAATGATAAATATCAAACGTATTCCCGAGTGTCCAACTTGGGGAAGCAGATCCAAGGATGGAAGAAGGGCAATCATGAATCCTTGGATGTTGCCATGGGCCAATATTATGCATTGCTACATCGTTGCCCTGGCCATGGTTATGCACAACGAGATCAACTACGTCATCTCGTAGATGGGCTAAGACATGAAACCAGGAGAACCCTTGGGACATATGCCCAAGGGAGATTATCTAAACTTAGATCCCATCAGATCCATAGATTGTTGGAGCAAGTAGCTAAGGAAGAAGGAGAGCTACGTAAGAAAGAAAGCACAGAAGAGTATAACCACAATCCTTCCCTCCGAAAAAGGGGAGTGAGATTCTATGAAGATGAGGAAGAATCATCACTCGAAGAGTTAGTGCATAGGAAAACCTTGCCACTGCAAAAATTAACAATAGAAGTGTCCGCTAAGGTAGACCAAATGTGGGACTCCTTAGATCGTAGATTTGAAACCATTTTAAAAATTGTAGAGGAGTCTAAGGAGCGAAGTAGTGACCATGATAAGAAAAAGAAGAGAGAAGTGGTTAATGCACGTAACAAAGGTAAGGGTAAAATGGCTATCACTGATGAGGTTTTGGATTCTGACACAGAAAATGATGGTGGATGTGAGATATGCTAATATGACCATCCTAAGGGATGTTGCCCAATAATATCACATTTGCAAGAGTATAAGGTGTATGCACTCAACCCAAGACTTAATAAATGGCAACCACCCCGTCGGTTACCTTATCCCCAAGGTAACCCAAGGAAGTTCCATCAACCATTAACATATTATCCAAGTGGAACTCTACCACAACCTATTGAACAATGCCATCAGTGGCAATACCCACAGTCATGGGGGATGCCACCACCAAGGCAACAATACCCTTATAGGCAACCAAATCTATATGGCTACTACGTGCAACAGCCAATCACGCCACCTGACTCTGTAGGTCATATGACACCACAACATCACTACCAAACTTGGGAGTATTATAGGACTCCTTCTCCTAGGAGAGACACACCACATGCATACTATCCTCTAAATCCATCTACCACTCTCACACCGATAACTCCATTACCACCAGCTCCAGCAATGCAAGGAGAACTCCCCACTCAACCACAGCAATGCAATGCTACGAGAGCTGTACACCTTCAACCTGCTACTGGTTTTGATAACCATACAAAGAGAAGACCTTTATTCATAACCAAAAGCCCAAACAAGCTCTCACAACCACAAGCAGTTGAGCCTCTGAACGTTTCTCCATCAAATAAGGCTTCAGAGCTCCCTTCAAGCCAACAACAGAGCTCAATGCGCATGGTTATGTTAACACATACTGTTATTGACTGGATCAAGGTAGGACACCTTCCCAAGAAATTCTCTGATCTTGGAAGTCCCTTAATCTATCTCCAAGTCATTGGAAATGAACCTTGTAAAGCTCTTCTGGACATAGGTTCTAGAGTTAACTTGATATTGCAAGAAATGTATAAAGCCTAGAACCTGCCTCCACTAAAGAAGAGAAATATTTGCTTCGAGCTGGCTGACCAGTCCATCACGATTCCCTTGGGACTAGTGGAGGACATCATTACCACTGTGTGTGGTTGGTCATACCCAGCCAATTTCCTAGTGATCCAAGTAAACAATGATAAGGGGGACTTCCCAATAATAATGGGAAGGGCATGGCTAAGTACCATGAATGCATGCATAGGAATCCACGATCTTTCCCTGGAAATATCTAAGGAAAACACTTATGGGAAGATTAAGAAGAAGAAAGTTCCATGCACCACATATAGTGATATAGAGGGTAATGGCGTATAGGAATGTTCAACATTGCCTGCATGCAACCGGTGTGCCCAGGAAATCAACATACAAAAGTGCCTATATGTAGCAACCACACAACAAGAAAAAACCCGGTGATTGACAGCTAATTAAGAGAGAAACTTACCAACATGCATGGAACCAAGTGGAGGAACAACTTGCACTCACATGAAAAGCATAGATACACTAGAACAAGAGTGTCACCAACTTCCAACCCTTAACCTGAAAACATCAATTGGAATAAGTTGGACACTTCTAAGACATTCAAACAAGCACTCACTATTTCGGATCTCTCCTTGTCAACTCAGTCATGGGGGAGATGGCCACCTATGCTAATCAATTAAGGCCCTCAGTTCTTTTTAAATTTTTGTTTTACACATTTTTGTTTTACAAATTTCTTTAACATTTCTTATTTTTGTTTTACAACATCATTTATACTTTTTCATTTCTTTGTATGTTTGATTATTTTGTTTGATTCATCGCCTAATAAGTGCTCTGATGGTGGTATGAACTGTATTCCATTTATTGCTAATGTTTGGTTTTTACCTTTAAGTTATGATGTTGATACTAAGGTATGGTTCTTTTGATATAGTAGGCAATGAGTCCACTTCATCCATACATCCATAAAATTTTATGGTCTCTCTTGGCTTGGAATTGTACAGTCCCTTTCCCAATAATAAGAACTATCAACGAATTGGTGACTGGGCATTTTTCAAACTAAGGAAGCACTCAAGGATTGAAAATGATGTGACTTAAAGGGGATTTGATGCACTTGTGTTGACCATTCTCTTGGGTTCTTAGATGTTTTCTTCTTAAGTTTTCCTTACCATTCTGCCATTGTCGCATTATCGGGAAGCTGAGCAAATAAAAATAATAAGTCCTTGCATGGTGTGGTTCTCACACAAAAACATAAAGAAGAAAAATAGTGAGAATTCAAAGCACACCCCTTAGATGAAATAATCATTTGGGCTACAAGCACTAGTTATGGAACTAAAATAAACATGTTCCCTCTAACTAAGGCCCTTCTCTCTTCCCACTTTCTCCTCTTTGGTTTCATTGAAATGGTGGTGACTTTTTGGTGAAGAAATTCTTGTTACTTCAAGCAGATGGATTGGCCAAATGTATTAATGTGAAGTCATTGGATGTGGTTTGTTTAAGGCTGGATTTGGAATGAGTTCTACACAGTCACATTAACCATGAAATACACAAGGGACTTTACACAACCTTGTTCTTGGGATTCCATTCCATTCTTTTCTCTTCATCTTTCTCTCCATGGTTCACCTCATTACCAGTTGTATCACTAGTCTATATTTTGGTTGATGCATTGTTTTCTTTTTGGTAAACTCTTGTGGTTAAGACTTTAACTCTTGCTTCCAAATGACATTTCTAGAGCCTATGGACTCTTTGAATGTGAGAGTGTCAAGGCATTAAGGGCATGAACCTCCTTTGAGGAGGACCCACTGGCATTCCTATTTGGTGCATCAATTAATTTCTTTCCCTTAAGAATTTTTCCAATCATCATCTATTTTGTTCATTTCCATCTTTGACATCCATTTTATCGGTGTTTCCGTTGTCTCTTTTTCTCCATCTTTCTTATTCCTTTTCTTTTTCCATTCTATCACTACCGGAGGTTCGCTCTCAGTCATGGGGGTCCTAGTCCAATTTTTTTGATTTTCTCCTACCCCTAAACCTTACACCTTTCGGTAGTCACTAATATTATCTCTCTAGATCTGCATTAGCCATATCACAACTCAGCCAATGGACCTTACACTAAGGCAAGGTATCAACTGCATTGTGATTCATTTACCCTTGCTAATATAAGACTATGTTATGTGTGTACATGGCAATCATACAATAATGGATTGGATCTGGAGGGAGCACTTGGAATGGATTGGTGTTGAAACATTTATGCAAAGAACAAGATTGATGGCGTGCTTATGGATGGACAACAAAAACTGAAATCCTGGCATTGGTAGCAATAGACTTCTTTTTTTTCTCTCTTATCTCTTTTCTCTCAGTTGCCAAATAAGGCCTGATGTCAAATGTATAAAGTGTTTACTCTTGTTGTCTTGAACACTAGTCTTGTCATGTTTTGTAATGATGATCCATTCACATGACATCCTATTCACCATTAGAGTCATTCTAGTCAATAATCCCATACCTTCCCAATATTTTGTAAGGAACTCAAGTATGAGTTTTTATTTAGTCATGGGGGTATGATGGGACATGATATCACATCAGCCACAATATTGCATACATGATATCGTGTTTGTGATATCGTGTCATCCCCTACGATATCGTGTACGCGATATTGTAGCCCATCACCTTGTCTATAAATAAGAGGCGACTATCCCTTGTAAGATAATCTAGATCTAGACCCTTTGCTAAAATCTAGCAATTTTACCATTCTAGAGATAGAATAATTTCCATGTGCCCGTAGTAGGAGTCTCAAAGTGAACGAATCCTTATTCGAGCAAATTTCTACCTGAGCACACATTTGTGTACGGAAATAAAGATGAAACTTTATGATAAACCTTGTAGTGTATGGACTAAGCTAAATAGGATTTAATTAATGTTAAATGCTTAATTTCTTTCTTAGATAATTAAATCTCTCTCAACCCTCAACTCTCTTAGTTAAGTGCATTCAGTACGACCACTTCGAGCACGTGTGCTACGCTTGGTAACCCAATAACGAATAGTGTTTGGTAATCCCAGTAGCATTGCATTGGTTCAAGGTATGAACGACAAGTGGGAATGGATACTAATGCTAGGATGATTAAAGCTTAGTTAGTGAAAGTTAGTTACTTAGTCTCTTCACCCTTTCTCCTCTTAGCATAGGTGATAAAAGGATAAAAGACATAAAAATCACATGCCTCAAGCTTACTTAACCATACAACTGTGACAAATACAAGTAAGATTGGGAAGATAACAATTGATTAACCTTAAGTGTTGCATAAGGTGCGTAAGCACTTAGTCCTTGGATTTCAACTGGATCATGCGTGTAATGCTCATATTCGTATGGTTGAGTGTAGGGATACCTCGCCACTCATCAAGTACCCAATGAAACAAATTTCTCCAAAAATTGATATTTACTAGTAAAAATATTTTTTGGTCACTATTAAATGTAATGTCTATTTGTTGAATCAATAACCAGATACTTTTTCTTAATTTCAACTCCCCATCTGCCTCTTTACATGTTCTATATAATTTGGATAGTACTAATGGATTAAAATAATAATATATTAAATGAAATTTTGGAATTGATTCCATGTTCTTAAAATAGTAACTAAATATTGTGTCTCCTATCTCTTGCTTTGGGCTTAAACTTATTCCATTCCTATGATGATATTGACTTCTACAAAAACTAATACCTCATCATAGTATTCTGGCAAAAACACTCTATTATAAATTTTGACCTCATTACCTCTTCCAAGTACTTCTTTTAATTTATCTAAATAATATTAATATGTTAATCTAGAAGTTAAACACTTTAAATTAACATGATATTCTAGTATATTTGACATAAAAAATTAAAGCAAACATGTTAAATATATTGGAATTAGGTTAATAGGACACATCTTGAAATAAATTAAGATGAAGATCATTATGGTGAGTAATGCTTATTTAGAGTTAATTACTCTATCAAGATCATATCTTATAATGTTATGAAAGAATAAAATGCTTGAAATAAATAAATTTATAAATATATGGTTACTATATAATCATACTTATAAGGACATTTCACAAAACTCTTACTCTTGATAGTACAAACCTCCATAGAATTATATATACAAGTATAGCAACAAATATAAAATTACAAGATATGAAATCTACTCCACATGTATTCTCAATGTTTTATTTTTGTTTTATTCATAGTCTTTGTACTAACGTTTCTTGGGCATCTTGAAAGTTGGTGGACTTTTTCCCTAAAAAATAAGTAATTAAATTTATTAAATCAATTATTAAATTAATTTAATAATCCTTTTCTTATTATATTTCAGCCAAAGAATTCAAAAGAAGTAGAGGTTTGCTGCATTTCCTAATCAAAAAAGTACATTTCAACAGTTCACCTTATTTGCTAAATAAATATTTCTACCCATAGTAATTATCTCAAATAGTTACCAATTCTTCATTTGTTTTTGTTTCTTCATCATCAGTAGACTCACTCTTGGTGCTCTAAGCCTCTTTATCATGTACATCTTCTTAAATGTTTGTTCCTTTTACATTTTGAATTTTCAAAATTAGTAATGAAACTCAATATATTTTCCAAGAAACAAAATATAAAAATAATTACAAAGTATGACCTTCAAGTTTCACCTGTTTCACAACCTCATTGCATTTTAGTTCTTCTTCTTAATTTTGGTCATCATCATCATCCAAGACATAAGTCTCGTGTTAAAAGTATTTCAATAGACAAAAGTAATTAAAAAATTATGTATTTTCTTCTTAATAACCTCATGTACTTGCTTAGTTGACCTATCCTTTAAACTTATTAGTATATCATTATAAACATTCTTAATTTCCAAAATATTCTTGTATTGCTCTTCTGTCAATTTTACATCAAATGGCTCATCATCCATTGAGTTTAACTTTTTAACTATTATAATTCATAAAAAGCAATGTAGATTATCATTGTGTATAGATATAATACTAATGTGATTGTATGCACATAATGCTTTTAGTAGACTACTATAATAGAATAGTGATACAAGGAAGGAGACACCCTTAGTAATTGTTTAATCCTTCATTAGAATAGAGTTGATTAGCCTACTTTAAAAGTCAACTAATTTACATGAGTTATAATTGACATCTTTTAGAATAATAACATCTAGAAAAATATCCTTGATTGATTTCACATAAATTGAATTCTTCTCTTGAATGCTAGAATCACCATCTTCAAATGCTTCTAATAATTCTATTATTTCTATATTATGAATAGTAAATCAAAACATACATATCTTTTTTTTAATGATAACTCTTACAATATTTAAAGGAAAAGTTATGGTAAATACAATCCTTAAAGTCATTAATACAAATTTTAAATAAATTATAGTTTTCCTTGTTAATATTAATAACTATTCTAGAAAACATAGTGTTCATCCTCTATAAAAAATTCAAATAAATTCCTAAAGAACATGAAAGAGTCTTTCATAGTTATGTTTTCAAAAGCTACAATGTAGAAAATAACTAATTTCTCCATGTAGGAAAATTCCTTCTCATATTTTTGTAATGTGAGATTCACGAACTCTGAGTTTTGCCTATAGCAAAAGAAACCATCAATCTTCTACATAGTTGTGATCATGATCTCCTCATAATCAAGATATTGAATAGTTATTAATATTCCTCCTATTGATAAAGCATTAATTAAATTTATGGCTTAAGTTGAAGTTCATCTCTAGCAAACTAAACATTTCCAAGCAAGCTTATGAACATATAATCATCGATTGAATATCTACAATAAGATAAAGATTTATAAATTAATATATTTAGAAACTCAATTGTATTTTGATAGAATTAAACTAAAACATGTTGAATTATTATGATTATATACCTAATGTAAATGTTGTCCGTTGAATTATTCCGTATGATATAATTTATTAGTCATAGTTAGTGGAACTCCTACTATTAGCATTGTTACTAGAGAAGGCATTTATAAATTACCTTGAAATAATTGTGCATTCATAATTTTCTTTCTTTTAAGTTGATTTTTTAGAAAATAGAGGACTAAAGTAACCTTTTCTAAATTGAACAATGAAATTAGATTGAATAAAAAGTATTAATTAGTCTAAATTACATTCAAAAACATGGTTGATGAGACGCAATTGCATGAGCTGCGATATCACGGACGCGATATCGTGTCATCCCATGTGATGTCATGTACACGATATCGCAGTCTACCGTCATATCTATAAATAAGAGGCAACACTCCCCTTATTTCCCATCCTGGTCTAGAAGTAGGGAAACTCTAGCAGTTTGACCACTCCAGAGATAGAATATTTTCCATGTGCCCACAGTATGAGTCCTAAAGTGAACAGATATATATTCGAGCAACATTGTACCTGAACACTAGTGTACGACAGTAAAGACCAGCTTTCTGGATAAACCTTGCAGGTCATGGAATAGGATTTTATTTATTATTTTCTCTCTCACCCTTAAACTCCTAGAATTTAGAATGAGTATGACTTGATTACGGGCATCTAAGGATGTGTATGGATAGTCAAGGAATTGGCTACTCATCGCATGCGATATGAGTACGACTTGATTATGACCATATAAGGTGACTGCTTGGTAACCCAGTGACGTATCCAGGATCTATGCTTGGTAATCCCAATGGTAGTCCTAGATGTGTACGGATAGTCAAGGAATCAGCTGCTCATCGCACTTAGGCTAGATAGATTCTCTCAACCCTTTCCTCCTAGTTAGGTGCCTCAGTACGACCACTTTGAGCATGTACGTTACATGCAGTGATCCCAACAACGATTAGCATTTGGTAGCCACAATTTCATTAGTTCAGGGTGTGTATGGTAAGTGGGAACGGATGCTGATGCTAGGTAATTTAGACTTAGGTCATTAGTTAGAGTTAGCTAGTTTCTCAACGCTTCACCTCAATAACATAAGAGAAAAACATAATAAGATACAAAAATCATATACCTCGGACTTACTTAACCATACATCATGACAACTACAAGTAAGTCTGGGAAGATAATGAATGATTAACCCCAAGTGTTCCATGAGGTGTGTAGGCACTTAGTCTGTGGAGTTCGACTAGATCGCCCGTGCTATGCTCATTTCATATGGTTGAGTGTAGGGGTACCTCGCCACTCATCATTGGTGCCGTTGTCGGGGACTAAGTGTTTATGCACTGAATAGAACATAAGGATATCACTCACATCATTGGGAGCCTAAATGAACCTTCAGGTTAATCAAGATAAAAAATTATATAACAGTGAATTAGCACACCGATAACAATGTCTTCTTCTCATAAGAGAAACTCACCACCTAAGGACCATACATGAGACAGTCGGCACCATAAAACACATAGCTAAAATCAACTAAGTCCTAAACAATACAAGATAGTTTATACTCATCCCGATGAGTATATTCCAAACTTTACCTTTACCAAACATTGTGTTACCCCCAGATCGTGCTATTCCAAACATGCTTCTCCATGCCTTGGCACAGATTGGCATGCAAGAACTATACACTGAATACGTTGCGGACAATTTTGATATGAGGGATTATCATCCCATAGAAGCACAACATATGAGGGATGCTAGGCAGGAGAGTCAACATACACTGCTGAAGGGTAAAGGTCTGCACGTCCTTAGCGAAATAGGAGACGAGGAACCCCTTATAACGGGTTCTTTAGCAAACGATGTTCCCCCTTGTAATAATGATGAGGAGGTAGGGTATCAGAACCTACGATCAACAATACATAACCATGGTTCTGATGCCCGTGAACACCAACTATTCACAGAGGGAACAACCACTCATGTTAAGGATGGGCACTTAGATCGTCACCACGATCAAGGTCGTAGCAGCCGAAGAGAAGGCAAGAAACATCGTCATGACTATGGTTCCCCTTCTTCTTTCGCTTCTTCACATCACTCACCCTCTCCTTCCACATCTAGGTGCAGCCATCATGAACACAATGGAGAGGATAAAGGTAAACAAACTAAGAGACATTGACAGGAAAGTCGAGAGAGAGGATAAGGGCAAGGATGTAGGTAGAGTAGGGAACAACGCAAACATCATAGGTGTCATGAAAGAGATGATCATGATGAGCCCCTACTCGCAACTCAAAGTATGCTTGACATAATGGAGGTAGTTAGGATTCCCACAGGGCATTTAAAAGATAGTCAGATCAAATGTTTAGACATGAACAATATCCCACGATTGGAAGGGGGATACAATGCTAATCTGCAAAATCATTTACAGGCATTCCACGATGCATATGCCTTGCAAAATATATAAAATCAGTGGCAAAAACTTAAGTTGTTTCCAAGGACACTCACCAAAGAAGTAGAGAGTTGGTACCAGTCCTTAGAACCGGAAACCATCAAGAGGTGTAGTACAATGCTAGAACTATTCAACGATAAGTATCAGACGTACTCCAGAGTGTCCAATTTGCGTAAGCAGATCCAAGGCTAGAAGCAAGGTACATATGAACTCTTAGACGCTACCATGGCCCACTACTACACATTGTTACATTGTTGCCCAAGCCATGGGTACACTCAACAGGATCAACTTCGCCACATCGTGGATGGGCTAAGGCATGAAATTAGAAGAATCCTTGGGACTTATGCCCAAGGGAGACTCTCACAACTTAGAGCCCATGAAGTACATCGCTTGTTGGAACAAGTAGAAAAAGAAGAAGGTGAGCTATGAAAAAGGAAAAGTGTGGAAGAATACAACTGTGATCTCTCTCTTCGAAAAAAGGGAGTGAAACTTTGTGATGAAGAGGATGAGTCACCAATCGAAGAGTTGGTGAATAGAAAGACCTTGCTGCTTCAAAAGCTCACAATAGAAATAGCAGCTAAGGTAGATGACGTATGGAGTTCCTTAGACTCTAAAATTGAAACTGTCTTAAAAATTGTAGAAGTGTCTAAGGTAGAACAAAGTAGTGACAAAGGTAAGACAAAGTGGAGAAATTTAGGCCTTGCACATAACAAGGGTAAGGGGAAAATCACTAACTCTAATGTGGCTATGGACTTTGACATAGATGATGATAATGGATGTGAGATCTACCAATATGACCATCCTAAGGGATGTTGTCCAATTATCTCACATCTACAAGAGTCTGGGATGTATGCGCTTAATCTAAGGCTCAACCAACGACAAACACCCCATATGTTACCTTATCCCCAAGGTAACCCAAGGAAATTCCACCAACCATTAATGTATTATCCAAGTGGAACTCCACCACAACCCATTAGATAGCATCAATAGTGGCAATACTCACAGTCATGGGGGATGCCATCACCAAAACATTAGTACCCTTACCGGTAGCCTGACCCTTATGGATATCATGTGCATCAGCCGATTTCTCCAAGTGACTCTATGAGTCACACAACCCCCCACCGTCACTACCAAGTTTGAGAGTACTTCAGAAAGACTCCTCCTCCAGGAGACACTCCATATCCACACCATCTTCCAAATCCATCTGCACCTCTTCCACAAGTAGTTCTCATAACACCTCCTACTCCAACAATGCAAGGGAAACTTCCTCCTAAACCGCAGCAACGTCATGCTATGAGAGCTGTAAATATTCAACCTGCTGCTAGTTCTAACAACTGTAAAAAGAGAAGATCTTTCTTCAGAACCAAAATCCCAAACAAACTCTTGCAACAACAAGCAGTTGAGCCAATGTACACTCCTCCACCATCTAACACTTCAGAGCACCCTTCAGTCCAACAGAGCTTAACGCATATGGTTATGTTAACACATACCGTAATCGACTAGATCAAGGTAGGCCACCTTCACAAGAAATTAACTGACCCTGGGAGTCCCTTAATCTATTTACAAATCATCGAAAATAAACCACATAGGGCTCTTCTTGACTCAGGTTCCAGAGTCAACTTAATTTCACAAGAGATGTATCATGCCTAGAACCTACCCCAACTTAAGAAGAGAAACATTCAGCTAGAGCTGGCAAACCAGTCCATCCCCATTCCCTTGGGATTGGTGGAGGACATCATTACCACTGTGTGTGGTTGGTCTTACCCAGCTAATTTCCTGGTGATTGAAGTCAACAACAATGAAGGGGACTTTCCAATTATAATGGGAAGGGCATGGCTTAGTACAGTAGACGCACGTCTTAGGATCTCTGATCTTTCCTTAGAAATTTCTAAGATAAAAATTTATGGAAAGATCGAGAAGGGGAAAGTTCCATGCATCACATACAGTGATTTATGGGGTGATGACATGGAGGAAATGCTTCCATGTAATAGGTGTGCCCTTGAAACATTGAAACAAAGATGCCTGTATGTAGCAACCACACAACCAGTAGTTGACACCCCATGGTTGAAAGCTACTAGAAGGAGCAGACAAATATGAATGGAACAAACTGAGGAGATCAACCATGCCAACAAAAAAGGCATAGACACATTGGAATATGAGCGTTGCCAACTTCCATCCCTTAATCTAAGATCATCAATTGGAAGAAGTTGAGCAATTCTTAGAAATTCAAACAGGCACTCATTATTTTGGATCTCTCCCTTTCCACTCAGTCATGGGAGAGATGGCCACCTATGCTAATCATATGGGGCCCTCAGTCCTTTTTATGTTTTTGTTTTACACATTTTTGTTTTACAACATTTTTGTCTTACACATATTTTTTTTATAAATTTCTTTAACATTTCTTGTTTTTGTTTTACAACATCATTATACTTTTCCATTTTATGTGTATGTGTGTGTGTGTATGTGTGTGTGTGTGTGTGTGTGTGTCCACCTTGTAAGTTTGTCACCCAATAAGTGTTCGAAATGATGGTATGAACTGTTTTCATATTGATTGCTAATGGTTGGTTTTTACCTTTAAGTCATAATGTTGATACTAAGGTATGTTCTTTTGATATGGCAAGCAATGAGTTCACTTCATCCATCTCTCCATAACACTCTATGGTCTCTCTTGACCTAGAAATGTACAGTCTCCTACTTAATAAGAACTTAAACGAATCAGTGACTGGGTATTTCTCAAACTAAGGAAGGACTCAAGGATTGAAACAGGTATGACTTCAAGGGAACTTGATGCTTTTGTGTTGGCCATTCTCTTGGGTGCTTGAATGTTTTCTTTTTGAGTTTTCTTGGCATTCTGATGTTACCCAACTATCGGAAGCTAAGACAATAAAAATAAATAGTCTTTGCATGGTGTGGTTCTCACGCATAAAAACATAAAACACCAAAAAAAATGAAGTGAGAATTCAAAGCACACCCCTTAGATGAAATAAAATTGGGCTACAAGAACTGGTTATGGAACCAAAGTGTTCCCTCTAACTAAGGCCCTCCTCACTTCCCATTCTCTCTTTTGTTTCATTGGAATGGTGGTGGCTCTTTGGGGGAAGCATTCTTGTTATCCAAGTGGATGGTTTAGCCAAATGCATTGATGCGAAGTCACTGGATGTGGTTGGTTTGAGGCTGAACTTGGAATGGGATTGGCTAAGTCACATTAATCATAAAACATACAAGGGGCTGTACACCACCTTGTTCTTTGGATTCCATTCCATACGCTTTTCTCCACCCTTCTCTCCATTGTTCACCTCATTGCTGGTTGTATCATTAGTGTATATTTTGGTAGATGCATTGTTTTTTTTTTTTTGGTAAATTCTTATGGTTAAGACTTTAACTCTTATTCCAAATAACATTCCCAAAGCCTACGAACTCTTTGAATGTGGGTTTGTCAGGGTATTAAGGGCATGAGCCTGCTTTGGGGAGGACCCACTGCCGTTCCTATTTGGAGCATTAGTTAAATTCTTTCTCTTAACATTTTGCAATTAATTTTATTTTCTTCATTTCCATCTTGACATCCATTTCATTGATGCCATAGTTGTCCCTTTTTATCTCTCTTTCTTACTCCTTTCCTTTCTCAATTCTAACACTACTAGAGGTTCATGATTAGTCATGGGGGTACGGGACCTGATTTTTTCAATTTTCTCCTAGCCTTGAAATTTTTAGTTTTCTTCCTAACCCCTACACCTTCAGTAGTCATCATTAATATATCTCCAGATCCATATCAGCCATGCCACAACTTAGCCAATGAACTTACACTAAATCTAGGTATCAATTACATGATGATTCATTTATCCTTGCTAATATAGGATTGTGTTGTATGTGCAGATGACAATCATACAACAATGGAGTTGGATCTAGAAGGAACACTTGGAATGGAGCAATGCTGAAGCAGCTATGCAAGGAGCAAGATTGATGGTGCGCTTATGGATGGAAAACAAAGGTGCAATCTTGGCGTTGGCAGTAGCAACACTTCTCTCTCTCTCTCTCTCTCTCTCTCTCTCTCTCTCTCTCTCTCTCTCTCTCAGCTGCCAAATGAGGCCTAATGTCAATGTAATAAGGTGTTCCCCCTATTGTCATGAACACTAGTTGTTGTGTCTTGTAATGATGATCCATTCACATGTCATCCCATTAGTTTCATTCCCCTCAATATTTCATACCTTCCCAATATTATTGTAAGGAACTCGAGGACAAGTTTTCATTCAGTCATGGGGGTATGATGAGATGCGATTCGTATGAGCTATGATATCGCATACATGATATCGTGTCATCCCCTGCGATGTAGCGTACGCGATATCACAGTCTGCCGTCATATCTATAAATAAGAGGCAGCACTCCCTTTATTTCCCATCCTAGTCTAGAAGTAGGAAAACTCTGGGAGTTTGACCACTCTAGAGATAAAATATTTTCCATGTGCCCGCAGTAGAAGTCCTAAAGTGAACGGATCTTTATTCGAATAACATTGTACCTAAACACAAGTTGTGTATGATAATAAAGATAAGCTTTCCAGATAAACCTTGTAGTGCATGAAATAGGATTTTATTTATTGTTTTCTCTCTCACCCTTAAACTCCTATAATGTGGAATGAGTACGACTTGATTACAAGCATCTAAGGATGTGTACAGATAGTCAAGGAATTAGCTATTCATCGCATGCGGTATGAGTACGACTTGATTACAAGCATCTAAGGTGACTACTTGGTAACCCAGTGGCATATCTAGGATCTACGCTTGCTAATCCTAGTGGTAGTCCCAGATGTGTACAGATAGTCAAGAAATCAGCTGCTCATCGCACTTAGGCTAGATAGATTCTCTCAACCCTTTCCTCCTAGTTAGGTACCTTAGTACGACTACTTCGAGCACATGCGTTACGCATGATGATCCCAGCAATGATTAGCATTTGGTATCTGTAGTTGCATTGGTTTAGGGTGTGTACAGTAAGTGGGAATGGATGCTGACGCTAGGTAATTTAGACTTAGGTCATTAGGTAGAGTTAGCTAGTTTCTCAACCCTTCACCTCAATAGCATAGGAGAAAAACATAAAAAGATATAAAAATCATATACCTTGGACTTACTTAACCATACACCATGACAACTACAAGTAAGTTTGGGAAGAAAATAAATGATTAACCCCAAGTGTTCCATGGGGTGTGTAGGCACTTAGTCTGCGGAGTTCGACCAGATCGCATGTGCTACGCTTGTTTCGTATGGTTGAGTGTAGGGGTACCTCATCACTCATCAATGGTGAATAAAGCAACACCTCCTATCATGGTGAAATTTCATCAAGACAAATTAGGATGATGGTCTGATGTGCATGGAAAATTTTACAAAAAACATAGAATAGCTACATTTACTATCTTTGAGGCTTTATTCAATCAAGGCTTCATCGAGGATTTGGTAGACTATAAACCCTTATCATCTAAATAATCATAGTATGTTCCTCATACGAAGCAAGATCTTCATTAAATGATTATGAAATAAGAATATGAGCACAAATATGCTAGGAAGTAGATAGGACCTTCTTTTTGACACTTCCATTGCTACAACATGAATGATTCTAGGGGAAGGAGATACATGCATCCTTGTATGTGGGCGCTAAGTTACATGTGTGGTAATCTGAAGCAATCCATCATTTCACATTTTCCTTACCTTTATTTGAATGGAGGTGTTGTTATTCCATTATTCTAGTGGACCTACCATAGTTATATTCATAAAATGATTTGCATCCCACTTAAAATCATTAAGGAGAGAAAAATCAAAAAGGTTTATATGGCTAAGATTCTTACATGCAATGAATAGTTGAATGATAATTCACAACTTCATATTCAAACATTTTTCATCTCTTATAATCTATAAGGGTTGAATAGTAAGTGGTAAAAACTTCATCATTTTTCCCCCACACTCATTGATTATGCTAAAACATGGTGCTAAGTTCTTCTGCCCAACTCCATATCTTCTTGGAAAGACATGTTAAAAGTTTTTAATTTTAGATTTCAATCTTATGTTTAAGTTGTAAACCTTAGAAATAAGATAGAAAGATGAAACAAGGATACTAATGAATCATTAGATGAGATCATAGAATAGTAAAATTTCATATTCAATTAATGTCCAAATCATGGATTCAACAAACACAAGAAATTAATACACCTGGTAGAATAACTATGGTTACAAACTCATGAAAGGATGGATATGTATGCCATGGATAATCTCTACTTGACGTTAGTGGCTCAAATTGTAACTATGTTAGATGTTGTTGCTAAATTAAAAGGTGAATGAAATAAGCATGCCAAAGTAGAGTAATTCAAAGGAAATCCCAAATTTTGGAAAGATTTAAATAATTTTGAATGTAAGATTCAAATTTTTGATGTTGTTGAATCCATTGTGCAAGAAAGCATAATAATCAAAACAAAACTTTAGCAAATCTTGTTGATGTTGTTGATAAGATTTTGAAATGTGTTAAATCAAAAGATGAAATCATGTCTTAAGGATTTAAAAAATAAAGTTTTTTAAGAAAACATAAAGGCAATTACACCATAAGGTGAGAGTAGTCAAAGAAGAACAAAGGGTAAGAGGCCTTGCCATGATCAAACTCTTTATCCATGTGATTCATTTTTTTAGTCACAACTTTAACAAGGAATGGAACCTAATCCTTGGATCTTGGCATAATGAAATGGCCCTTCTACATTATAAAAATATTTCTCATGTCATCCTCCTTTCTATCATGAAACTCAACAGGCTATTAATCAAATTCCTCATGTAATATCCCATTAATATTGGTCATATCCACCACAACTATCTTAGTAGTTACAAGTTAAAAATTGTTCATCATGGCCATCTATGCAATTATAGGAGGGAATTTTAAATCAAACATAGTGAAAACATTTCTAGTTTCTTAATGCAAGAAATATCCTTATTTTGCATCATCATACACTATTGGGTAGTACTACAATAATCATGTTTCTTTCAGGGAATGAAATTCATCATCTCATAGATGAAAGCATTTCCATAAGATAAAGAAGAACATAATGGTTAGTCAAGATTCATGCTCATCTCCTCCTTTACCAATCCTCCAAGAAATGAGTCCAAGCAAGTTATGCTTCTAAAGAATAAGATCAACATTTGGGATGCTACAAAGCATCTAAATCACCTTCTTAGTCATTTGGTGATGATAGAAAAAAAAGGTTTTTAGGTAACAAAATTAAACTTAGCTATGGAAGAAGAGTCCTGCACATAATGGCTTCAATGATATAGTATGGTTTGTTGATTTGATGTTTATTTTTTGGTGCATTTTTTTGAATCTAACAATATATCATTATCTAATTTTCTTATTCATCTAGTTTGGTGTGGTTTTGTGTGCATGTATTTGAGCATACAAATCTACCAATTTTAGCTTTTTATTTCTTTAGTGTGATTTTTATGTATCTATTTTTGGTATTAATGATTAATCAATTTTGATTTTCATATTCGTTTGAGTGTGTTTATTGTAAATATGGAAAATCAATTAATGTTCTTTATGAATGCACACCTCATAAGACAATGGTAGATGAGTGAGTTACATATGTGATGATGATGCAAGAGTAATAAATTAGTTTAAAGTGGAGCCTTAATCAATGGAATGCTCAATTAGGAAAAATTCATCCACCCACTTTTCCTCTATTCATCACTAGTGAACCAACCTCAAATTTAGTGAGAAGCTAGAACTCACACCACAAGTTGTTGAAGCTATTGATACTAGAGCCATGGGAAAGTGGTGGATCCTCACCTTAGGATGTGAACCTTGGAATCCTAGAAGAGTGCTTGGCCAATAGTAATAAAAGGATCTATCATCAAGAATCTTTTTGATAACTAGATGGATTTGATCAATGTGATTGGACCATGGTACAAATGGTTTCCATACTTAACCAACTTGATTAGAGGAGGTTCATGATCTTATAGACTTGTGTGTGACATGTGGTGTGGTAGGAATTCTTATAATTATGCAATTCAAAGAATCCAAGTGGTGATTTGGTACTTTAATCATTCCCATAGTTTCATGCATCATTCAATATATCCTCTTTTTATGGAAAATGATTTTTCCTAAATGAAAAGAAAAAGAGAAAGAAAAGAAAAGAAAATATAACAAAAGTAAAAATAAAAAAAATAAAAAAATTAAAATAAATAAAATAGAAAAATAGAAAAATACAAAGAAGAAGAGGCAATGGAAAGAACGATATGATTGCAAGCTCTTCATTCCATGCAAACTGGTATTTCTACCATACTCGATTGATCACTTGGACTATTATATCACTTGAATTTTAAATATAATAGTCTAAGAGAATCTCTTGCCTCATCCTTACCCATGGTTATTAAGGCCTAAAAGTCTCTCTCTTATTAAACTTTGGTAATGTCAAATGCTACTTCCATCTAAATCCTAAATCCATGTGTTCCTAGCAATTAAGATTATAATCCTTAACCCAAATCATAACCATATCCATAATGCAGATTCCAACTACTTGGTCATAGAATTATAATCATTGTTGTAATTGGGATCAGTTAGCATAGCCAAAGGGATCAATGATAGTTTTCTGGTAAAGAAAAATTTGAGGAACCTACTGTGCATACATGTACAGATGGAGGAAAATCAAACTCAAATCTTAAACTCTAGAATTAGTTTGGTTTCACCAATGATTATACCATGAAATAATCAAGGTTAGATGATATTGATAATATCCAATGTTTTATATGCTACAAAAGAGAACTTATATGTCTATCCCTACTATGTTAAAGAGTAGCAATAAAGAGATGTAATAGTAGATCTCTCATGGGATGTAGGACATTCTCACATGTTCCCATGATCTAATTGAATGGTTGGTTAGGAATAAAATGATATTGCACTTTCAAATTATCTTTGTTATCATTTATTCTTCATATTTTCAATTCTATAAAGTCAATTAGGTAAATCAGAAGATGAGATTTGTTCATCCAAGGAGATGGACTTGCATTTGATGATGATGTCTCATTGGTTGTTTGGAATCCATGGTTGTTCCATCACTAGGTTTTACAAGAGCAAGAAAGATAGGTGTATGATATAAGAAGGGCTCACTTGTTGATCCTTGATGGCTTGGAATTATGAGCTAGTGAGCTCAAGCTTATCTTCTAAAGATGACAATGGTTGCATGGCTTAATTAGTCGTCGACTTGTGTGGTTTTGACTCTATGAGCTTCAAGGTTTGATCATGATAATCTGTTTCCACCTCATCTCACTTCCATTTATTTGTTTAACCTTATGGTATTCTATTTATCTTCCATTTCTCTAACCCTTCTTCTCTAGTCTTTGAATCATGGGAAATTAGCAGATTCAACATTATGATTCAAATCCCATAAGTTTGAATGTCATCTAGTATAGTATTTTAATGTTTTAATCTTCTTACTTTTCTTATGACTTGTTTGGTTTGATCCTTGGTATTTTGGAGAGTTTTATACTTACCAAAGATTCGATTCTTGGGATTTTCTTAAGCATTTGTTCTTCTTATCCTTCCCATTGGCATTGTTGGTGTGGTTCAAGTTGGATGTCTTGTAATTTAGACATGAGGAAGAGTCACCAATTCACGTATGTACTTTATAATTTGGTGCTTATTTAAATTATTTTCATCTTGTTTTTACTTATCCATGTATACCTTAATTTCATAGTTGCAATTATGTTTCTCTCATGGTCCCAATAATTATACTTATCATTATTCCAATAACCATTTTTTGCAATGGTAGGATAATTCCTTAGGGATCTCACTTAATTTTTAGCATATTCATAGCTCATTATGCTTAGGTGATTACCCTTGGGATTCTATAGATCTACTTGAGAGGAGATTGAGAGATCTTAGTTCTCATTCTATGGTCTTGTAAGAGAATCATCGATCATATAAGAAGAGGAGAAATGACATTAATCACCAAATTTAACACTTCTACGTAGTGACCTTCATCGAGATAAAGTTTTGAAGGTAGATAGTTAATGAGCGACAAGGTACCCCTATGCCCAACCATATGAATCACAAAGCGTTCACACATGATCCAATCGAATTCCATGGACTTCATCATTTCTAGTGCACTAACCCTTTAGGAAGTGTATCTAGCATTAAGGTTCATCATTATCTTTCCAATTACACTTGTGACATTCGTTGATATGGTTAAGTATAATTGAGGCATTCGATTTGTGTCATTTTTATATTTTATAGTCAAGTGCTTGAAATATAGATAAAAAGGGATTTAATTAACTAAGCTAAATTAACTAATTAACTAATTATTTACCTAATCCTAACATAAGTATCTGTTTCCACTTTCTGTACACATCTTGAACCCACGTATCCATTGTTGGGAAACCAAGCCCTATGCTACTTGGTGTACCAAGCCATAACGTTGCTGGGATTACCAATGAATATGTGTTACACTCAAAGTCATCATACTTATGTGTGTAATCTATCCATCTTAATTGCTTATCTAACATAGTAACTAAAAAATAATTCATAATTAATTAAAAACATTTAATAGATAATTGGAAACAGTAAATGCATAAATTAAATATCTAATGTATCCAAACTGCTACAAGGTTTATTAGAAAGCTCGTCTTTATTGCTGAAAACACTATCATGCTTAGGTACAACAATGCTTGAATAAAGATCTATACACTCAATGACTCTTGCTATGGGCACTCAAGGGAAAAAATTCTAACTTTAATGGAAAAAATGTAAGAGCTTCACTGCTACTAAAATCTAGATTTCCATAAATGTGGTTAGTAGGGGCATATTTATAGGTGACAGATAGTCATTACATCAACGAGGCCTCATTGACGCAAGGCGAGATGCATTGACAAGAACTCACCTCATTAACATAGTCAACTACATCGATGATGGCTCATTGACACAGCCAACCAATGATGACTCATCATACCCCCACAACTGAATAAAAACTCATCCTCGAGTTCTTTTACAAAATTGGGAAGGTATGGGATTATTAACTAACTTTTCTTCAACAAAGCAAACTGACTAACTTTGACAAAAAAAGGAGTGCTTGGCTGTGCTAATCAACACATTACAAAAATGGTGGTGTTTAGGAAAAAAAAGTGAACACCATGACATAACTCTTCAAAAATTGGACAAGACATTTCTTGATGGTGTGAAGCTTGTTGGAGAAGATTAAATGGTCCCAAGTGGTGGTGGTTCCTAAGGCTCTAAGGGACCTTGTGGTTGAGGTGGCTGTGGTTGTCCTGCTACTATTACAAATTTAGATGGGAGGTGAAAAGCATGTAGCAATGATTTCATTTTCTCCTTTTTACTCCTAGGATTATGCATAATCCATGCAACTTTCCCAATCTGGGTTGCAAGGGGCACATCCCAAGGACATGAGATTGTTGGAAATAACTTCTTAGCATTGAAAAACCAAGAAAAAAAATTTTGTATTCAATGTTGAATGCTTTCACTATGTTCTTCAACTTCTGGTAGTCATTCATCTATCTGTCTAGGCCTTCAAGGATAGATTGTTGATCTGTGAATTGCCCTTTGAGAACTTTGAGTTCAGTGTTAACAGTCTCAAGCTTTTGCTTGGTGTCCTTGTGGTGTTCAAACTCGGCCTCGTATAGCAAATATGAGCTAGCCACTTGTTTCTCTAATTCTGATCATGATAGTCCTACTGTTAGAATTGCCAAGTTTGCGTAATGAAGATTGGCCAACTCCATATACTCTATCATTTCCTTGATCTACAACTCCTTCAAGTGAATCTCTACTTTGTTGTAGGTGCCAATCCCATCAAGGATTGGCTGCCACATCTCTCTTCCTTGTTGGAGTTGTTGGAGGACTTCATTCACTTTAATCTTTGTCATCTAGATTTATTTTCATTAATTTCCTTTTGCAAGCCAACCTTGTCCCTCTAGTGATTTTTCACTTTTTCAAATTTGAGAGCTTCATTCTTCCAAGTAGCAATCTCAATGAAAATTTTTTGTCACAAGGTGCATACCTCCTCCATTGATAGATTGTGATTCTCTACAACCAATTTCCTCAATTTAGTATTGACTCTAGTAAGCTACTCCTATTGTTGATGAATAAACTCTTACATTCAATCTCCCTGAGCATCAATATTTTGCAAGTGATGATTTCGCTTGGTCAATGCTTCATTCTCTTAGCACATCTGGTTCAAGTCCTTTTTGATTGAGTGTGTTTTAGCTTCTACCATGAAATGTTTGAAGATGGCCATTACTACTTCCTCCTCAACCTTTTGAAATCATTCTTAAAGCTGTTTGATAGCTTCATCTTTTATCATTGTTGGACTAAGAATTGCTTGTTCTACAAGTCGAGCATGAAGTTCAGCAACCTTCATAGCCAAGAATTAATTTTTCTCTTAGGCCATTTCTAGTTGCCCCTCTAAAATGATGCATCTACCCCTTACATTTAACATCTTCAACTAGGTTGTAGTGATGTTCTCTAGGAGATCAAAGATGTTTGGAGTTGGTTTCCCTATTCCTACAAGTCATTCTAGCAATTGTTCATGCTAAGCTATGTTCAATCTCCTGTTGACTATGCCTGTAGACATATACACATCTTAGAATATAGATACATCTAGTACAAACATTCAACTACATTGTCAGATACCACTTCTACCATTGTCTCCTATCCTTGGTGCTACATCACCAAGACAGTTCCTCTTCACCTTCTTCCAACCTCATCGAGAAAGTGGCAGTAGTCCTAGATATTTTTGGAAATAGATGATGTGTTGCTAATGACACCATCACCTCTCAAGCATTGGGATCCAGCCTTGAAGATAGTTTTGTTCTATAGGCAGAGAAAATGGGACCACCCCTCTCCATCTAACTAACTTTTTATGCCACCTCATTAAGGTGACTCATTGCTAGCTGATACATAGATGGATCCATCCCACTCATTCCTACTTGTTGCTCTTATTTTCTCAAGAGCTATTCTTGTATTTGATGTAGATGCTCAAGGACTTCGTAGGCCTACAATGTTGTCTCTTGACTTGGTGGTGGTGGCGGCAGCTCCTCTTCTTAAGTGGTCATTGGCATCTTATCTTTCATGATTTCTACCCATGAGGCTAAGGAAGAATGCCTGAGAGTATCATTAGAATAGTGAACAATGCCTAACCTTTTGCAAAGTTTTTTGATAAGGCACAGAAAGGTAAGATCTCCCTTCCATGTTCATTCTTCTTGAAGCACTTCTCAATTTCTAAATAAATCAGCTATGGAAGGTTAACAAGAAATTTCTTACTTAGTGTAGTGCATGCTTGGGTGGAGAAAGTAGTCACCTTACATGGCCTCACCGTTGGATTAAGGTGATAGGTTGAAATCTTGAAATAAATCTGCTCCACTGGTGCAAGTGCATCATACTCCTTACAGTCCACCCCGTAGCTTACAATTGTGTCTTGACATCCTTTAGAGCTTTTTCCAAAAATGGTCCAAAGTTTATCTCTTGAAGAATTCATCTTTGAATTTCTCAAGACTTGATGATGTCTAGGTAGGCTTGAGTCAGAGTGACCTCAAATCTTGGCACAGGTCTAGGAACTTCTCCTCATTGGGATTGTTCTATAGGCACTTCTTCCTCTAGAATTTGTCAAACAGATTCCACTTCAGACTCCTTACGAAGAGGTCCCATTGCATGGATCACCTCTTGTTATTATTGGCCTTGTTCTTATTGGCCCCTTCTAGCTCTAGGTCATTTCTCCCATGGTTATGAGGGTTCTCCTTCTTATAGATGTTTTTTTTTGGGTGCCGTCTATAATCACAATAAGACCATGGATTAGTAATCATTGTGTAACCTTAAAAAAATTGGGATACCTTAACTCTTGAGGGTAGTTACACTTGGCTAAGTTGTAATTATGGTTAATTTAATTAACTCAATTATTATTTATATTTATGCATTATCATTAATAAATTATCCTAGAGGTTGTTGGAATGGTTAACTGCTGAAAGAGTTGATATTTTTATGTTGTTAAGGTTACAAATCCTTGGGGGGAGTTAGAAAAAATTTTCAAAAATTTCACCAGAAACCTTAATATTTATGGCTCCCATGATAAAGATCTTACCTCTGGGAAGTGTAGGATCAAAAAACAAAGTGATTTGGACAAATGGTTTGAAAGTTATGGGCTCTAAAAAATTGCAGAAATTCATTGTGTGTTATGAGAAAATTGCAAAAAAATCCAAAGTGTTTAGTAGTATATATAGTATTTTTGCACTACGTCAATGAGGCCTCTTCAATGTGTTCAACTACATCAATAAGGCCTCATTAACGTAGCTATTGACCACCATTAACTTCTAATGACTTTGGTCAAACTTTCAA
Source organism: Gnetum montanum (assembly GCA_015680685.1). NCBI lineage: Eukaryota > Viridiplantae > Streptophyta > Gnetopsida > Gnetales > Gnetaceae > Gnetum > Gnetum montanum. Next base: position 263,382 of record MNCI01009938.1, on the reverse strand, counting down.
AATGCAAATGAAATTAGGATCAAATGAAAGCTTAGAAGACCAAGAATAGTATGAAATCATGAGAAGAGGGTGTCAAAGTTCTTAAATTTAAAAAAAAATGGAGAAAATTGAAAAATTGATTTAATGGATGAATGTAATGAAAGATTAAGAAGTACTGAGCGATTTGCACAATGGAAATATGAAATATAAGATTGTAACATTGTCAAAGGTAAGAAACCTTAACTAATCAAGCCAAAAGTTATGCAAGTGGGTCCTCCCCATAGCAAGCTCATGCCCTTTTTACCCTTGCATAACCTCAAATAAGGGGTCCATTGACCCCATAGTTGATTTCATGATCATGGCAAGTTAAGGATCAACCAAAAAGAATCCACCTAAGAATCCCAACACATAAGACTAAGACAGAAAGCATAACATAGAACCTAGTAGTGAGGTGAATTATGGAATCATGGATGGATGAAAGAGAAAGTGGAATGGAGTTCGAAATTAAGTTCATAAGAAGTCCCTTTTGAAACTTTTGGTTAAAATGACTTGAGAAGTTCCATCCTCAGTCCATACCAAAACCATCGACTTCAATGACTTTGCATTGCCACTCTAAGACTAATCCACCCACTCGAGACATAAGAGTGCTTCCACAAAATAACCACTATTCCACAAAGAGATGAAAGAAGAAGTAGGAAGTGAGAGAGAGAGAGGGCCTTAGTTAGAGGGGACCTTCAAGCATAGTGTTATTCAAGTCCCATAACTAGTTCTTGTAGCCCTTTTATTTGTCCAAGGGATGTGCTTTGAATTTTCATTTTTTTTTTTGAAATGGGAACCACACCATGCAAGGACTTATTCATGTTGAATGGGTGTGCTTTGAATTCCCATCATTTTTTTTTTGAATGATGGGAACCACACCATGCAACAATGTTATTTGTCTTCCTATCATTGGGTGGTATGGAATGGTAAGAAGTCTGTAAAAATATACTCAAGCACTCAAGCAAGAAGAAGAGTATAAAGAGTATTGAGTCCCCTTGAAGTCACACCCTTTTCAAACCTCTGGATCCTTCCTAATTTTGAAACTACCAAGGTCACTAATTAATTAAAAGTTTTTTTGATGAAAAGGGACCTCAAATTCCTAAAACAAGAAATACCATAGAGTTCATTGGATGGGCAGATGATGTGGATTCACTACCTATATCATGAAAAATAAACCATGTTGAAGTCATCAGACATTAGAATTCAAAAATAGAAACTAGACATCAATAATTACACATTAAGCACAAACCATCATTAGTAAACAACAACAGTGACATTGTGTCTTGTGATAATAAAGAAAATTTATTAGCAACAAATGAGAAAATTCCTCACTTAAATAAAAAAATAAATTAGAATATATATAAGAAAATGTGAAATAGTCAAGAAAGTTTAAAGGTACTAAAGATGGTGTAGAATTTAAAAAATCCGAAAATCAAAAATTTGTAAAATCAAAAACATGAAAAGAAAAAAGGGTAGAAAAAATTAAGAGACCATAATAATGGTTAGCATGGATAGCCATCTCCCCCAAAACTAGGTTGGAAGTAGGAGATCTAAAAACTAGAGCATGGTTGTCCATCTGTTGAGGTGGTATTTACGTTGGTCTGTCTTGATTCTAGGAAAGGTTTGACTTGTTGGATACTGAACAACTACTTTTTATTTGGGCTATCAGATTTGTAAATTATTATGGCCCCAAAGAAAAAGGTTTGATTAATGACATAAGATCCCTCTCACAATGTTTAGAATTTTTTCTTTTCGAAAACATGTGTGGGGTTCTAGTAAAGAACCTAATCTCCTGGTTGAAGTTTTACTTTCCTAATTCTAAGGTCATGACGCTGCTTGTTGAATGCCTTGTTCACCTCGTTCAAGGATAGGGCCACTAAGCAATTTTCTTCTAGCACGTTTAGATTGATCAGTTTTTTCTTCTATGCTAAACTTAGGTCAAGGTTTAGATCACAAGTCATTGAGAGTGTACAGAGCTCAAATTAAATTGGGAGCATTGGAAGTTTCCCATACACTAATCATAGGGAGAATATCCAATAGGAAGTTTCCAAGTTGAACAATAAGCTCAAAGAGCATCGTTAAGTTTTGTACTTTAGTCCTTTCTATATTTGCTAATGGTTCACATTAGTATTTTTGTAATCTCCTGGTTGGTTACCTCTACTTGACAATTGGCTTGGGGTAGTAAGGTGTTGTCAATTTATGTTCTACCCCCAAGCATTGCATCAATTTCTAAATGTGACACCTATGAAATGAGTTCCATTATCAGAAATTAGTGAATGTGGCACCCCAAACTTATTCATGATATTTTGTTGTATAAATTTGGTAGCAGTGGATGATGCACAAATAGTAACGGCTACGACTTCTATCCATTTTGTGCAATAGTCAACTACTACTATAATATATGCTTTATTAGACATGGGTGTGATGGGACCCATGAAGTCAATGCCCCATATGTGAAAAGGTTTCAATGGTTAAATCCACTACTAAGGATATTCCATGCAAGCGATCATCCCCCCATCACATTGATAATGTTCACAACACTTGATGAACTGGTGGACATACCTAAAGATTGTAGGCCAATAGTATCATGCCATCAGGATTTTTATGGCCATGCATCTCCCTACATAGTGGCCTCCACAAGGCCCTTCATGAGCATCCTAGAGAACATGCAATTGATCTTCATTAGGGACACACCAACGAATCAAGTCATCAACACATACCTTGTAAAGGTGTCTGTTGATTTACATGAAGTATTTGACCTAATGAAGAAATTTTTACTTTTTCCTAAAATCCAATTCCTATGGCATCTCTTGAGTGAGAAGATATGTGAGGATTCCATTAAACCATATTTCTTTTTTAGGCATTTGTTCATTTATTGCTCCATTAAATAGGAGTTCGTCTAGAAATTGATTAGAGAGCAAGCTCTCCTCCTCTTTGTTATTCCATCTTAAGCAAGAAAAATGGTTAGCGACCACATTCTTAGTTTCTTTTCAATCTACCATAGTGAGATCAAATTCTTGCAAGATCACAAGACATCGTATGACACGAGGCTCACCATCTGTTTATTCATAAGGAAGTGAATTGCACTATGGTCTGTATGCACAAACACTTTTTAACCTAGCACATACACCACTGTGATTAATTCTTTTTCCATGCTGGTGTATTTTAACTGTCCCCCCACAATGCTTTGGCTTGCATAGTGGATATAATATGGATGTTTCTTATCATCCAGCTACATGAGAACTACTTCCAAAACATAGTTAGATGCATCTATCATGATATGGAATGGTTTGGACCAATCTGGTGCTCGTGGGATTAGTGTTTCTACGAGTTTATTATTTAATTATTGGAATGTGTGTTCACATTCCTTAGTCCAAATGAAAGATGCATCTTTCGTTGTAAGTTCTACCAATAGATTTGCAATCTTAGAGAAATTCTCAATAAATCACCAGTAGTAACCAGTGTGTACAAGGAATGATAAGACATCTTTTACGGTCTCTGGTTGGTGTGTTATTACTTGGATAAACCTTATCTTTTATGGTTCTACCTCAATCCCTTTCTACAAAATTCAAGGCCTTTGCATAATGCCTTCTTGGACCATGAGACGACTATTTTGCTAGTTGAGTCATAGGTTTGTCTATACACATCTCTTAGTACTTGCTTAAGTCGATCTAAGGCTTGCTCAAAGGTAGCTCCATAGGTGGAGAGGTCATCCATGAAGATTTCAACACCACTACTGATTTTTTGTTGAAATATACTAAGGACCAAGCATTGAAATGTTGTAAGGGCATTGCATAGGCCAAATGGCATCTTACAGTATACTCGTGAATGTTTTGGTTATAGCCACTATAACCATCTAAGAAACTATAATAACAATTCCTAGATATGATATCTAACACTTGATCTACAAATAGCAAAGGAAAATGATCTTTAAATGTTGCCATATTTAATAGCCTAAAGTTGATGCAAGCATGCCATTTTCCATCCTTCATTGGTACTATTACAAGTGGGATAACCCACTCACTATCCTCAATTGGATATATGAACCCCACCTTGAGGAGTTGCTCTATCTATTCCTTGATGATTTTCTTTAATTTTGGATTCAACCACCTTTGCAACTACCTTCTAGGCTTCATGGTTGGGTCAGTGTAGATGTAATGCTAGCATATCCCTAGATCAATTCCTGTTAGTTTTTTATATGACCAAGAAAATGTTGTTGACCATTTATTTATCACCTTCAACAAATTTTCTTTCTATTTAGAAGCAAGTTTGGCATTAATGATGACTAGTTTACCATTCTTTAAAAATGAATACTCTAGATCAGCTAGTAAATTTTTTAGTTCTAAGGGCTCTCACTTGAAGTGATCAGGGATCTCCAACTCTCCCTAATAGGTATCATCATCTTCATTAGAGAGTTGGAAATGAACTTGTTCAATTTTGTTCATGCCTTTAACATATGCACATGTTAGGCTCTTAGTTGGCTCCATGCATATTTTGTTGTTATCTGAATCAACTACCAGCCATTAGGTGCACTCTTTCTTTGTGGCTACTATGTACAGACATCATTGAATATTAATTTCTTGTGCACAGTGATTGCATGCCTTAATATATGTGCTCTTGATGGACCAAATATTTTGCATGTAATTGCACCCATTATCATTGTACGCGATGCAAGAAATAATCTTATTCTCAATATTTCCTAGCTCATTTTCATTAGATATTTTGAGAGATAGGTCCCTTATACCCATTTGCACATTGACCGTGCTTAACCAAGCCCTTCCCATAATGATGGGAATGTCACTTTTGTAATTTTCCACCTTGATTATCAAAAAATTAGTAGGATAAGACCACCCATAGACTATGGTCACAATGTCCTCTACTAATCCCAAAGGGATAGTAATCAACTAATTTGCTAATTCTAAACAGATGTTGCTCTTATTAAGATGTGGTAGGTTCTAGGCCTTGTACATATCATGGGAGATGAGGTTAACTCTGAAACTAGGGTCAAGAAGAGCTTTGCATGATTCTTGTCTAGCAATCTATATATAAATGTGTGGACTTCCTAGATCGAATCTTTTTGTAGAAAGGTTTCCAACCTTAATCCAATAAGAAATAGCATGGGTTAACATTACAATATGAATCTTAGGTAGCACTTGGTTTGAAAGGCATTCGAAGGTATTTGATGCAGAGGATAAGGGTGATAGAAATGTAGGGAAATTAGCCAGAGTAGGTTGTGAGGGTTGGACAAGACTACTAGGCCAAAACAAAGATCATTTCCTTGATCAATTATTTGGACCACTTGGTTAAAAAATCAATTGTGAATGCATAGCCTTTGTAGCATTTGGTTGTTGTGGTTGTGTAGGAATCTCACCCTACATGGATGCAACAAGAGGTAACTAAGTTGAAGGTGGAGATGTAGGTGTAGAGGGATGTGGATGATGATAAGGATACATACATGTGTTTTCCCCTCAAGTAGATGGTGAATGTATTCGATGATACTTTGGAGGGTAACAGTGATGTTGAAATGATGCATGAATTGCAAAACTTCTAGGGGGGACAGGCTAATGAACATAGTACCCATATGGATCTGGTTGCCTATAAGGATACTATTACCTTAGTAGTGGCATTCCCCATGATTATGATTGATACCACTGTTGTTATTGTTTGTACAGTTGTGGAGGAGCTCCACTTGGGTAGTAAGCTTGTTGTTGCTAGTGGAACTTCTTGGACTACCTTGAGGGTAAGGCAATTGTCTTGGAGCTTGCTTATGTGCTAGGTGAGGATTCAATGCATACACTCCAAACTCTTGTATGTGTGATATCACAAGGAAACATCCCTTTGGATGTTCATATTGATAGATTTCACATTCAATTTCATCATCAAAGTTAGACTTCACAACTTGTTCTACTACAGTAGCTTTGCCCTTACCTCTTTGGTAGGCACATTCAACTTCTTTTCATCTCTTGTGATTATGATCACTATTTTACTCTTTGGATTCTTTGGTAATCTTTAAAATGGTTTGAAAATTTTCATCCACAGAGTCCCATAACTTGTCAACCTTGGTCAAAATGTTAAAAACAGATTTTTGGATGGGCAAGGTCTTTCTATTCACCACTTCATTAAGTCGTGACTCCTCCTCATCACAAAATTGGACCTCTCATTTTATAATAGAAGGATCCCTATTATATTCTTTAGCATTCTCCCTTTTTTGTAGCTCACCTTATTCTTTTACTACCTACTCAATTAACCTTTGGATCTAATGGGCTCTCATTTCATACAATCTTCCTTAGGCATACACCCCAAGGGTTCTTCTTGTTTCTGCTCTAAACCCATCTATGATGTGGTGAAGTTGTTCCCTCTAAGAGTAACCATGGCTAGGGAATCAGTGTAGGAATGAATAATATCAGCCCATGGAAGCATCCAAGGGTTCATGTGCTCCTTGTTTCTAGCCTTGGATTTGCCTTCTCAGATTAGACACTTTGGAGTACATCTAGTATTTGTCATTGAATAGTTCTAACATGGTACTTCATCTATGGATAGATTCCAGCTCTAAGGCCCAGTACCAAATTTCAACTTTCTTAATGAGTGTCCTTGAGAAAAGCTTGAGGTTTTATCACTCATTCTCTATGTTCTGTAAGGCATAGGCATGTTGAAAATCTTGTAGATATGTCAGCAGATTAGAATTGTATCCCCCCTTAAATCTTGGAATATTATTCATATCTAGGTGCTTGACTTGACTATCCTTCATATGCCTAGTTGGGATTTTCACTATGTTTGCAATCTTGAGCATACTTTGAGTCACCAATAAAAGTTCATTATCATCAGTAAGTTGATGACACCAATGATGGTTTTGGCCACCCCCTTGATTTTGGTGGCCTTCATGGTCATTTTTATTTTGTCGATCACCTTCATTGTGGTTGTTTCAATGGCAAATTTTATGAGAACCATCAGATGAAGAGGAATGTTCGAAATTAGATGAAAAGGATGACGAAGAAGATGAACCGCTAAAGCCACCATGGTGTCCACCATCACTCTTACACTTATTATGATCACCATCCTTAGATCCCTTTTTATTGCGATGTTCACTCAACTCCCTATCTTGGCTATCACTCTTTCTTGACCCTAGTTTATGAATAGTCAATCAAAAGGTCAAGTTCATGCCCTTGCCATCAGTAGCAGGGAACAGAGAATCTTCATGTTGAGAACCTTTCAAGGGAGGATCCTCATTATCCTCTTGATATAGGAGGAACAAGGGGTTAGTGTAATGGAGTTTCTCTTGATGTTTATCTTGTTTACGTTGTGTTTTAATGGGATAGTAGTTCCGAGTGTCATATCCATCCACAATATACTCCTCATGAAGATTTGCTATGCCCAACTTCTTAAGGATTTTAAATAGCATTCCAAGCATAGATCTATCAGGGGGTAAGATGACATTTCCCTCCATATCACACCATTGCATTTGCTCATCCTAATGTAGGATGAAGGTTAAATTTGGTACAAACTCATCTATATGAGTGTATACCACCTTACATTCTTGTGGGATGGATGGTTTAGTATCTTTAGCCTTGCAAGAAGAAGAAGACATGTTGCAAGAAAAAATGAAATTGTTAGTGTGCTTTTATAATTTTTATGTATAGTGGAAATGATATTAACCTTTAGGTTTATACCATAATATAATGGTATTTACTTAGACCTAAATAGCACATGTTTCACAAACAAAGTCCCTGGCAATAGTGCCAATGATGAGTGGTGAGGTACCCCTACGTCCAACCATATGAATAACAAAGCATTCATGCACAATCTGGTTGAATTTTGTGGACTTCATTGTTTCCAATGCACTAGCCCTTTAGGAAGTGAATTTAGCCTTAAGGTTAATCATTATCTTCCCAATTACACTTGTGACATTCGTTGGTACAATTAAGTGTAACTCAGGTATTCGATTTGTATCATTTTTATATTTTATAGTCAGGTGCTTGAAATGTAGATAAAAAGGGATTTAATTAACTACTCTAAAATAACTAATTAACTAATTATTTAACTAATCCTAACATAAGTATCTATTCCCACTTTTCGTACATGTCTTGAACCTATGTATCCACTAGTGGGTAACCAAATGCTATGCTTCTGGGAATACCAAGTAATCATGTTGTTGGGATTACCAAGCGAATACATGTTATGCTCGAAGTGGTTGTATTTATGTGTGTAATCTATTTGGCTTAATTTCTTATCTAACATAGTAACTGGAAAATAATTGATAATTAATTAAAAAAATTTAATAAATAATTGGAAATAGTAAATGCATAAATAAAATATCTAATCTATTCAAAGTGTTGTAAGGTTTATCAAAAAGCTCATCTTTATTTTTGCACACATTGTCATGCTCAAATACAACAATGCTCGAATAAAGATCTATACACTCAATGACTCCTACTGCCGACACTTAGGGGAAAAAATTCTAACCTTCAAATGGAAAAAATGCAAGAGCTTTGCTACTACTAAAATCTAGATTTCCATAAATGTGGCTAGTAGGTGTGTATTTATAGATGACAGACAAATACTACATCAATGGGGCCTTGTTGAAAAAGCCAACTAATAATGACTCATCAATAGGCATGCCCTTGATCTTTGATTTGAGAACATGCCTAGTTAGATCTCCTAAACTAGTGCAAGAGGAGATAGAGAATTTGAAAATAAATGACATGGAAGAAGACATAGGCATAAATAACATGTAGTGGACATCCATCCATGAGGCTAAGGTGATGGATCTTGAGGCATAACTATAGAGATTTCACATGTTCACACCTTGAACTTCTAGCTTCTTCCTATTTCATATAGACATGTAAAGGGAACTTTGTCCTAAGCCACCATTCCCTAGCACTTCATAGTAAGGTGGCTTGTAATGTAACATAGTCATGGTCAATATTATACATTTATAATTTCTCAGCATTGACCTTGTCATCTGTCTAATCCTTTTTTTTTCTTTTTTTTTTGTATCTTGGATTTTAAAACTATGGGACTAGATTTACTCAATCATGGAAGAATGATGAGGTATCTAATGTTATTTTGTATATATATTATAAGCTTTAGATTCAAGAAGTGTTTTATGCACATTTTGTTTATAGTCCTAGCATGTTCGGTTAAGGTTTGTGTTTCCTATGTATACTCCCTAATCTATTATATCATACTTTTGGGATTTGTGCATGGCCTAAGCTCCTTGGAATTTTTTCAACTTTAGTTGAACATCTTAAGATCCTTTTGAAATTTTCCTTTAAATTCTAGATTTTATTTGGAATCAAGCCTTGATTTTTTGATAAGAATGATGCATTAACTACCTTGCATTAACACATCCCTTTTAGCATAGGAGCATCAGTGCACCTCCTTCTTATCCATGTTTGTGTTTAAGTACCGAAAATGTTACCCAATTTCCTAGGACTATGTAGATGGACCTCCATTGATGCTTGGGCATCAACAAATCTCCAACATTACATTATAAAAGCTATAAATACTTAGGATGATCTCTCACATACATCATTCATAACTTAGTTATTTTCTTTGAGCTTTGGATGTCTAGCTTGGTGAAAAGCTCTTCCTCCCTTCAGTAAGTTGATTTCCTTTTAAGAAGGTGGAATGAAATCCTAAATTGAGGTTGTAATAAGTCCCTTGTGGAATATGTGTTTAAAATGACCTAAGAAGATCCATCCTTACTATAGAACAAAACCAACCTCTTTCAGTGACTTCGCATCACCACTCCAAGACCAATCTACCTACTCAAGACATAAGAGTGCTCCCATAGAACAACCACCATTCCATAAAAAGAAGAAAAGAGAACTAGGAAAACAATTTTTTTCAAATGAAATGATGAATCTCTAGTTAGTCTTTGTATGAGCTATTCTAGCTACTAGTGTTAATTCTAAGGAATTATATAGAAGGCATGTTCAAATTACATGAATATTGGACACAACCCATTTTCTTAAGTTTTGGACATCACCAAAAAGGAGGAGATTGTTGACCTTTTGGTATGTTAAAACCTTAAATAAAATGAAAAATTTAGAATGTGTGTGTGTAATGATAATCTTGCAAGACCATGAGTAAGAACTTCACATTGAGATCTGAGACTTTAAAAATGAGATCCACAATGAGATGTTAAAACAAAGACTAAGTGGACAAGATGAGAGTATGGATAGAAAGAGGAGAGGCCCTAACGGTAACAACCTAAGGCTAAAGTTCACATTTTGGGGCACATGAAGGAAGTAAAGCACAACCAAGGTGACAAGCCCATGACTAATGACAAAACTTCCTCAATGTGATGGAATAGGTCAAATAGTCCCTCAACAAAATAACACAACTTTGAGCCGATATGACCTTATCATGACTTTTGCTACACATCACAAAGTGCTAGTCAAAATGTTTACTTCTATCCCTATTAGCAAGGATATCCTTGCTACCAAGGAATCCATCTATAATAGTTCCTCCTCCATCAAGGGAAAAGAAGTTGTTATTTCAGTAAATATGAAATCTTTTGAAGGAAGAAATGAGATCCCTTTTGGCAACTATGTTGGAGCCATGCTATGACTACACTAGCCAGCATGGCTTTGGCATGTCCTAACATGGTTTCTGCTAAAATATGAGTTCCTAGATTCATTATCATCAATTTTAGATTTTGATAGTTCAAATTGACAACATAGTGGAGGGCGCTCTCAAGGAGAATGCTCTCATAAAGGGCATTCTCAAGGAGGGCGTGCTCAAGGAGAGTGCTCTAAGGAAGGACACTCTCAAGGAGAATGCTCCTAGGGAGGACACCCTCAATGAGAATGCTCTTAGGGAGGGCACTCTAAGGGAGAGCATTTTGAGGGAGGGCACTCTCAAGAAGAACACTCTTAGGGAGGGTGCTCTCACTAAGGGCACTCTCAAAGAGGGCAGTCTTAGGAAGAATGCTTTCAAAGAGGATGCCCTCAATAAGAACTCTCTTAGGAAGGATGCTCTTAGGAAGAGCATGCTTAGGGAAAGTGCTCTACGGGAGGGAGAGTGCTCTCAAGGATAACACTCTCATGGGAGATGCTCTTAGGGAGGATGCTCTTAGGGAGAGCACTCTTAAGGAGGACACTCTCAAGGAGGACACTTTTAAGAAGAACTCTCTCATGGAGGGCATCCTTAGGGAGACCACTCTCAAGGAGAATGCTCTCAAGAATGGCACTCTCATTGAGGGTGTTCTCAAGGAAGGCCCTCTTAGGAAGAGTACTCTCTAGAAGAATGCTCTTAGGGAGAGCAATTTGAGGGAGAATGCTTTTAGGAAGAATGCTCTCAGGGAGGGAAATCTTGCTAAGGACACTCTTAGAGAGGGCACTCTCAGTGAGAGCACTCTAAGGAAGAACACTCTTAGGGAGAATACTCTAAGGAAGGACACCCTCAGGAAGAATGCTCTCAAAGAGACTTCTCTCAGGAAGAATGCTATTAGGTAGGGTGCTCTTAAGGAGGGCATTCTTAGGGAAGGCACTCTTAGGAAGAGTGCTCTTCAAGAGAATGCTCTCAACAGGGGTGCTCTCAAGGAGAACACTGTCATAAAGGATGCTTTTAGGGAGGGCACTCTTAGGGAGAGCACTCTGAGAGAGGATGCTCTTACATAGGGTGCTCTTGGGAAGAATGCTTTGAGGAAGGGTACCCTTAGAAAGAATGCCCTCAAGGAGGGTGTTCCTAGGGAGGGTGCTCTCAGGGAGAGGGGGGCACCCTCCTAAGGGAGAGCACTCTCTAGGATAATTCTCTTAGCAAGGATGCTCTTAAGGAGAATGTGCTTGCATGCACAATGTAAGGTGCTCTCAGGGAGGACACTCTCAAAGAAAACAGTCACATGCATAGTGTGAGGTGCTCCCAGGGAGAGTGCTCTTACTAGTGCAACTATGCAAGGTGCTCCCATGGAGGGCACTCTCATGAGAGCATTGTGTGATGCTCTCAAGGAGAAAGCTACCTCTCTCCATATATGTTGATTGGGATAGGCTCCACCATATTGTCTTGCACCCTTATAAATTTGGTCTTAGGAAGGATGCTCTGATAGAGGGCATTCTCATGGAGGACACTCTAAAGGAGAGTGCTTTGAGGGAGGATGCTCTGAAGGAGAGTGCTTTGAGGGAGGATGCTCTAATGAAGTGCACTCTTAAGAAGAACACTCTCAGGGAGGGTGTGCTTAGGGAGAGTGGTCTAAGGGAGAATGCTCTCAGATAGGGCACTCTAAGGAAGGGTGCTCTTAGGGAGAATACTCTCAGGGAGGGCACCCTCAAGGAGAATGTGCTCAGGAAGGGCACTCTTAGGGAGAGCCCTCTAAGGAAGGGTGCCCTGAGAAAGAACACTCTCAAGGAGGGCACTCTCATCAAGGAGGGCACTCTCAAGGAGGGCACTCTTAGGGAGAATGCTCTCAAGGAGGATACCTTCAAGGAGAATTCTCTCAAGTAGGGCGCTCTTAAGAAGAGCACTCTAAGAGAGGGTGCTTTCACTGAGGACACTTTCAAGGAGAGCACTCTAAGGGAGAATGCTCTCAAGGAGGGCACCCTCAAGGAGAACACTTTGAGGGAGGGAACACTTAGGGAGAAAGATCTCAAAGAGATCACTCTTAGGGAGGGCACTCTCAAGGAGAGTGCTCTTCATGAGAATTCTCTTAATGAGGGAACTCTCAAGGAGAACACTCTCACATGCACAGTGCAAGGTGCTATCAGGGAGGGCACTCTCACAGAGAACACTATGACATACATAGTATGAGGTTCTCCCAGGAAGAGAACTCTTGCAAGTGCTACATTAGGTACTTTCCATGCTAAATATGCATAAACCTATGAATAGAAATGAATAGGAACAAGTGCCAAGATTATTCACTTGGAAGACCAAAGCACAAGTCCATAAGTAATACATGAACTTAGTCATCCACACATGAATTAGCTAAGCCCCACACACTACCATAACCCTTCAATTTATCAATGCTTCTACATCTAAGAAAATGGATGCAAAAGTGCCTAGTTGGTTACAATGTGGGATTGTTATAGAAAATATTCCAAAAATCCATCAAAGAAAAACAAACTAATTAGGCATAGGATCCACTTTACCACTCATCATACATATTTTAACATTCTCCTTTGAATTAAAGTTGTGACTTGTAGACATCAAAGTACATGCTTTAACCAAGTGAGAAATGCCTCCCTACCTTAAAATTCATATTAATTAACTTTGTATTATTTGATGCTTGTGAGTTGTATTTTTTACAAGTGTCGCTAGACTCTGTCAAAGTATGTAGCCTAAAACCATTTGGTCAATGTAAAGTCCAATGTTTGCATAATAAATAAAGCTCATGGTTTTCAATTTATTCTATACCATTAATGCCTTCAAACATTAAAATACTAAAAATATTGATTTAATTTCTATTTCATTGAGCTATAATGATTCATCCTTATCTAAGGAGGTCACAACTATATGACATGGTGTTGAACTATCAAGGTTGTAACTAAGAATCATCTTTTTTCTTTCTAAGTGTGGTGTTACACTTGTCTTATAAGGGATTATGACACATGTGAATGATTGTGAGCATTGTACTTATCCCCATGAGGAATTTTGATGCATTTGTGTTTATTATTTTTTCATTGTTATATTTATAAAACACCTAAAAACATAAACTATAAAATTATAAATATTTTCTCAATTCCCCATCGTGGCAACATAGGTTTTTCATTGTATGATATGTATTATAACATTTTACATTTATTGAATAAAATGATATATTTGAGTGTTCTTGGAAATTCACTCAACATTGTATTTGAAGCTTACAACTAGATCACTTTACATTCTATATGATATTATCTCATTGGTCATGGCTAGCAAGAGGTAGAAAAAATTCTAATTTTGGAGGCTAACATGAGAATTATATAATTGATGTTGATGTTATGTTAATGTCCTACTTGGATTGTTAGAGACTTGGATGTTGAACTAAGCTCGTGATGGCCCTAGAACACGTTGGAGACACTAGGATGTTTGGTGCTCATGCTTTTTATCTCTCTAAATCTCAAAAAGTACTCTCAATCTCATAAAAACTAGCCCAAATTATGAGTTTTGATTCCATATTTATCGGGTTAGGATTTCTATATTTGACCATGAAGTCAAGTGTAGTTCATGTAAAGTCCATCTAGAGCTTGTTCTTTAGAAGTATGACCTAGGAGACTGAGTTATGTGGGTTCCATAAGAGATAACACTCCTACTAATGTTGGCATTAGTGTCACTATCATTGGAAGTTAGAAATTTTTTCTTAATTTTTACCAAACAACTTCAAGTCTTCGGAGCCTTTTCTAACACACAAACTGATGCCAAATGGTGTCATGATGATATTGAGAAGCTCGTGATGCTAAGAGATGATGTTGAATGCGAAGTGTGGTGGTCAATGACCACAAGATGAAAGTCCTAAGCGTGTTGACTATAGTGTCAGTGTTTACATTAGGTAGGGACTTAGAAAAAGTTTTAGCAATTTTCCAAGATGTCATTCCAAGCCTCTCAGATACCTAAATTGATGTGGAAATAAGACATAATGATGCTTGTAGGATGTTGAGAAGGCTCTAGACCTCAGGAATATCATCAAATGTTGAACCTGTTGACCTTGGATGATGATGATGTGAGCATAGTGATGTTGATGTTAACAATTACATCACGTATAATAATTAGAAAAATTTGAAGTCCTAACTACTAAGACTGCTTCAAAATAATCCAAAACTAACCTTTCATGCCTTAAAATAGATGTTGATTACTTGCTGGAGAATCTCAGGAGCCATGATTGAGGTTAAAATGTAGGTAACAAGTGCTATGGACTAGTAGAGCATGATGTCAGGGGTGCTAATGTTGACATTAACACTGGTGTCAATCCCAGACTTAGAAAATTTTTTCTGTCTGAGTCCTAGGATCAACTCACCAAAATACCAAAAATTGATGCTTTGCATGTTAAGACTACTGTAGACAACTCATTTGGGATTTCACATGGCTAAAATAAAGGTCAAAACCCATTTTTTATGTAGGTGATGCAAACAAGGTTGTCCAGGGATAATGTTGACTTTACATTAGCATCACCTTTTAAAGTTAGAAAAATTTTCATTTCTGAAATTTTCAAGGTTAGTGAAAATGAGGCTCATATATTGGGTTATGAGTTAGAATGACCCTTGGAGGCCTTCAAAGGCTAGAAATATGTCTTGTGAATTCTTTTTGAGAAGTTTTGGGTACCTAAACTCTAATGTGATAATGTAAAACCACACTTACCTTGGTCATTGTGAAATTGGAAAAGTGGATACAACAGACCATTCATTAGCCTAAATCAAGTTCTTTCATATTGTATAGAACTCATTTTTCACAACTTGATTGTCAAATATCTTGTATTATGCTCTTTGATTGTAAAAATATATGATATTAGTTATATTAAGTGATCTTTGTACTAAAAACTTGGATTTCAAAGCTATTTTGTGAGGATTTAGTTCAAGATGTGCTTGTACTTCATTTGGTTGGATTCTTAAATGTTGCAACATTTACTTCCATTTCCATATGCTTTTTATTGTACTTGCACTACATGGTGTTAGTGAGTCTTGCAAGATAAATACATCATAATATATCATACTTTGTAAAATAGTATATCTAATTCTATGGGATATATCACTATTATAACAAGCTATCTTGTTGCATCATTAGATTAGATCCTAAGTAGTTGTGTGATTAGACCCTAAGGAGTTATATCTTTAGTCCTAAGGAACATCCACTTTATAATTGCAACATAGAGTTTGGTTATATTATACTTTACAAGGTAGTGGCTTTGGTCCTATGGGACATCCACCATTGGGACAACCACCTTGTAGGGGTTGTGTTGTTTGAATTACATTTTCATAATAATAAATCTAGACATATGCATAGATCCTACTCCTAAAGCATAGATGTAGCTATGTTGATAAACTACTATGTAAATTGTTAAATTTGCCATTGTATTTTTATAGTTTATGTTTATTTTGAATTGAACTTACTTATGTTTCACATTGAGTTTTGTTATAAAGTTATGTTGCCTACAAGTTTCTTGATGTACCATGCCAAATAGGACTTACTAAGGTAAAGTCACATCCAATATTTATGATAACAATGAACTATTGTCCTAGTGGTAATACTCTTGATATGGAAACCCTAGGTCATAGGTTCAATTCTAGTTAGTAGTGTTATAGAGGATTCCTTTGATCTATGTTTGACTAGATCTATGTCTCATAAGAAATTTTGAATGAAATGATTAATCCCTTGAGCCTTTTTTATATCATGGCATTCAAATCCATGCATTTATTGTCTTTAGGAACAAATCCTAGATTGGCCCGAGAATAACCTAATGACATGAAGTAGAGGTCATTCTATAAGGGACTCATTCATGAGTAAATATGTTGAGACAAATAGTAATCAAATAAAGAATAGCTTGAGAATATGTAAAATGCAATCATTTTTATTTACAAGAGTGAGATCCTTGTTCAAATTAAAAATTTAGTAAATTTCTTATGGGTGAGGTAGAGAGATAAAGTAAGATGTTGGGTAAGGGGTAGTAAAGTCCATCTTCAAGTCATTGGTGGCAAAGCAAAAGGAATTGATCCCATTGACATTTTATTGTTTACTTGTTTCCTATGTTTAGTAAAGTTTTGGTGAGAAATACAAGGATATTAAAGTAAATTTAATATATTGAGAGCTGAAAACTTTTATTAAGTTCATGAAATTAAAAAATAATAATATAAAAGAGACCGAAGAGAAGTTGTTAAAAAATAACTATTAGTTTACCCGAAGTTGTTAAAAGATAACTACTAGTTTAGCTGAATTATATTTTTTTAATATTTATTTCTTTTCTATCACTTCAAAGAGTTTTCCGCTAGTTTTGGAAACCAGAAATTTTTCTATATTCATAACAGACTGCCATGTATTTTCTGTATAGTTCATCCTCGGTCCCGATAAGCTTTTACACAGAGACGAAAACGCAGGAAATCAGTCCTAAGTAAAGTTACTGGAAATAAGTCGTCGCGGTAAGTTATTTCTGTAAGAAATCCAACGTGTTGTATACATCTCTGCAGTAGTGCATTTCGCAGAACGCGCTCCCTACAATTGCGATGATGGGAAAAGGAAAACGTTACCCTGCTTGTATCGTTCACGAGAAGGCAGAGGCAGAAGAAGTAGAAGAAGAACAAAAAGTAGTAGACGAAGAAGAAGAAGAACCTCCTGTTCATGTTCATGTTGCTGTAACAGAGGATGCGGCCATGGCGTCTATGATGCAAGTATCTACTATTCCTCTTCTACCTGAAGACATTGTTTTCAACATGGCAGCCGATTTGCCGTTTCCTTTTCTGTCTTACATTGCATCTGGATTACAGAGCCAATAATGTTCTTCATGTGCATAGCTTGAGCAGTACCAGTAGGGTTGATAGTTGTGTGTTTACCCTGGTAAGTTGTGATCCTGACGTGAAACTTAAGATGTTGGAGCAACAGAAACCAGATTTCACGGTGTACTTCCAAACACTGCTTTCCAAACCTGGAGGGATCGAGTTTCTTGATCCTAAGCTCTGCCCAGTAGTTGTGTATTTGCAGAGTCTTACTTTTCACACCTAGATAACATGACACTTGTATCTTAACTCGCCTCAACATTTCTTTAAATATGGTTTGACCTGATTGTTTAGAGTTTTGCACATGGCTTAAAACGTTATTGGAGTAACTTTGGTTAGAACTACAATTCCAATAAGGTGCCTTAAATTTTGAAGTATGCTGCCAAGTTGTAAGGTTATTTTTATCTACACCTCTTAATCTAAAAATTTGAACGCTAGTATTTAGATGAGAGACAACCAGCTTGCATGTTATAACTTAATATATTTCATCTCAATCTATTCTATGATTTGAAATCTTTTAATTATTTTCTATCTTTTTTATTTTTGCCTATTTATCAGGCATTTAACTTGCTATTCGGAACTGGAAACAGAGAATTTCATGTACTTGACTAACTAAGAGGAATACCGCTGTTGAGGCCAACCTCACCCATGCTAGGCTGCTAGGCATAGGGACTTGTTTGAACGAGTTCAATTTATAACAATAAAAAAGTAAAATATAAACATAAGGCTTATTTTCTTTTTTTATTTCAGGTGGCTCACGTTGCACTTGATGTGGAAAAGGCACCTTGCGGTTTAGGTTTAGGGTTAGGGTTTTTCTCTCGCTGGGCCACTATTTAAAGGGGACGTAGGCTTTTTTCCAAAGAAAAAAAGGACAGAGATCTAGGCATAGAGGCTCAGACGGGGTTTTTGAGAGGCGCAGATCTGGAGGCGCAGAGGACGGGTTTCTCAGGCTAGAGGGGGGTAGCACCTGTTTTCTCTAAGAGCATCTTTCTCTGTTCCTTTTCTTTGATTCTGTTGATTGGGTTTTTATCTCTGTTTTGCTGTCCACATTTGTAATCAATTACGAAACATGTTTATCATTCTCTTGAAATTAGGACTTTGAGTAGGATTTTCTGTTCTGATCATCTTGTTCGGATCTTCGCATGAGTAATGAGGATCTTGACGGTTTACTTTAATTTCTAAAGTTTTCCTCTAATAAGGATTCCGTCTTTGAATTCCGTTTTATCTGAATTTGTGCTTTGATTTTGAACAATTTATCCATTTCATGGATCCTTGCAATTTAGCTTTGGTGTATCAGGTGTAATTTGATCGTGGCAACCGTCTATCTACTTTTTTATTTTTTATATAAGGTTATCTTGCATTTGGGTTTTGTGCGTAACTTTATTTTCATGTAAACTGTGTCTTGGTGCTTTATCTTATCTTCCTTTATTTCTACAACATATAGAATTTCTGTATACTTTGTTTGACTGAATATAAAAGATTAAGTCGGAGGAGGTCGCTACCATCATAGGTGTAGCTGACACTGACCAGCGATCAGGGCCTCTTCTGGGACGTCTAACCTCTGTCTAGAGACGGTGGCTGAATCTTTCTTCTGTTTAGAGCACCAAATAAATTTTAATTTTAATTTTAATTTATCTTTTTTTGTCATTTATTTTATTCAAAAACCACACAAATATTTAATTTTGATTTTTAATTATTTTACTATGTTTTTCAAGATTTAATAGAATTTTCATAAAATCAAATTTAAGTTTTTAATATTTTGCGTAAAATATTATGATTATTATTATTGTCACATGGCCTTTTACAGCTAAGACCATTCCTGGGTTTCTGTACCCATACGGAAGGTGCCCTGGGCAATAGTCTCCTAAAACAAGTTTTTATAGGTGTTCGAATGTCCAAAATTTACGCATCAACACTTTTTTGGTGCTAGAAGAAGGGTAGTTTCTTAACCTTTTCTTTATTTTCCTTTTATGTTTCTTTTTCTTTAAAAGTTATCATATTTTTTATTACTGTCTATTTAATTTTTGCCTCCCTATTTTCAGTTGTATTGCTTTATTTTAGTTTCAAAATTTCAAAATTTTCAAATTTATATTCTAGCAATCCTTTTTAATTTGTTTTTTTTTTTGAAATTTAATTTAGGTGATTTAAATCATTTTACTTTGAATTTACTTTTCTGAAATTTTACAATTTCAATTTTACTTTTAAAAATTTTTAAAAATAAAAAATATAGTATTCAAATGTTTTTTTTATTTTCTTTAATTTTCACAGTTTATTAGCATTTTACATTTCTTGTTATTTTTCATTTCATGAGTGACTTTTCTTATAGAGTATCTTAACAAAGAACTCATACTCCTACCCCTAGTCAACCAGCTACTCATCAATCTATTTTGAGAAAACAACGAGCTTCACTTTTTCCAAGTTCAATTCCTAAAAAATCTCGGACTAAGATGGCAGCCCATCAATCCCCGGCTCCCTTAGTAAGAAACCTTTTTAACTTTTACAACTACTATGACATACCAAAATCCCTTCAAAACATAAACTTGTTCTTCAATCCTACAACCCCTAGGAATGATGCCCGCCAACACATACAATGTTTTGAAACTTTATTAGGGATCCACAACATTATACATAATGATGCGGCATGCAGCGTGTTTGTAACAACATTTAGGACCAAAGCAACCCAATGGTTCTTAATGCTTCCTGATGCCTCTATTAACACATGGCAAGAATTCAAAAATAAGTTTTTGAATCAATTTGACAAATTTACAAGCCTTGCTATTGCATCAAGCAACTTTACCAGCCTAAGAAAGCTACCTGGGGAAAATGTTAGGGATTATAACCTTAGATTCTTTCATCAACTAGCCTATGTGCCAAATGAGATGCAACCATAACCAGATGGTATCCTCAACTTCTATCTCTCTACTATTGATCCATTCTTCGCTTATGCTATCAAATCTGATCCCAACATAATGGAAATACAAGGTGCAATGTCAAAAGCTGTGGAATGAGAGCAAATAACTATTATGAACAACATCCAAACCCAATTTGGGATGATGAGTGTTAGTAACCCTATGCAATCAAACCCACTCTTACCAACTTTTCAAACATGTAATGTCATGCCTCAAGATGTTTCTCCCTTTCAATCAACTCAACCTTTAAGTAATTACTCACAAGGCCCCATGTCCTCTTCATTCTTACCATCCAACACTGGTNCCTCAATTCATGGCATTGTATGGTGACAATACCCAAGGGCAACAAAATGGGAAAACCCCTATCATGGTTCTTGATGTACCTCATGAGACAGAAAATGAAGAGGTTTCCTCATTAGAACAAGTCATGGTAGGCGACCCTAACCCACACAACACTCACTACCGCAAAATCAGTGACATTATGAATACTACACAACAACAAATTAGGAACAATTTCTATACACCTCCAAACTAAAGAGTTCCTATTCAAAACAATGCAAACAATCAATCCGGGTCATCCCAAGTAATTGCCCCACAACAACCAAACCCCCCATCTGTACTTAGGAGAGTTCCATCTGAACAAGAAGCCAAAGATGAACATAAGAATTATGATTTGGTTGAGGACTTAAAAAGAGTTAAAGCCAACATTTCGATGTATAACCTGCTACACTTTAACGAAATGAAAGAAGTGATTTGGGATATAGTTCATATACCTGTAGCCCAAAGAGAAAAATCCCCAATTCTCGAAAGGCAAGTTCACTTTGCAGAAAGTCCTAACACGTTATCAGTACAAAATGTGAATAATTCCATGTCTAGCAAAAAGGATCATCCCCCTTTCCTAACCACTTTGATTATTTTAGGAAAGAATGTCCATAACTGTTAAATGGATTCAGGTGCAACTCTTAGTGTTATGCCTCTTGATGTTTGTAACACCTTAAGAGCACAAATGATACCACAAACTAAAAGTGTGATTCAACTTGATGGATCTAACGTACCTGTCATAGGGTTATTAAAAGAAGCAAAGGTACAACTCAAGCAATACCCTACATTTACATGTTATACAGATATCCTAGTAGTTGACATGAAACCCACATATGGTGTGCTCTTATCTAGGACTTTTGGAGCTAAGTTTGGGGGCTTCTTTAGGTCAGACTTCTTGGAATTATTGATCCCAGTTAAAGGAAAATCTGAATATATGATTATACCTAGGGAACCCTTTCATAAGCAAGTGGTAACAACTTTTGATCAACAAACTACATCTCAAGGAAATCAAAACAACAATCATTTCGTTGGAGTGGTCAAACTAGGACTTGGCGAATATTCCTTAAATGATGATATAGATGAGGCTACATACATAAATCCTTTTGCATACACATGTTCCACTCAATACTATCAAGCTTTTAGAGAATATGAGAAGGTGTATGAAGATATTTTGCCATATCACCAACATGATGGAAAAACCTTTCTTTTTGGTGACCCACCACCACTAGGAAATGATACAGACATAAGTGAGATTTTAACTAATGAAATATTAGAAGATGAACCAAAATTTGATGATGATCACTGTTACCTTGATCAAAGGGCCAATTTTTCAGATTTTACAAACTTGAATACTTGGATATTAAGAGTGGATGGTGCTTCTTCAAAGAAAGGATGTGGAGCTGGAATAATGTTTATACCTCCTGGTGAAGCTCATATTCTTAAAGCCATTAATTTCACTCAACCAATGACCAACAATATGGTCGAGTATGAAGCACTAATTCACAGGATCAAATTAGCTAAACACTACGACTTGTCCAAACTTAAAATCTATAGTGACTCCCAATTGATAGTGAACCAAGCTAATGGTCTCTTTGACGATAAAGACATCACCATGAAAGCATACAAAGCTTACGTTCTTGAACTTATTAAAGAATTTGAACGTGTAACCATTGAACATGTGCCTAGAGAAGAAAATTATATTCCTAATGCACTAGCCCAGATGGCTACCACTTTGGATGTCCCTTTTAAACATAATGCTTGGGATTCAGAAATCATTATCGAAAAGGTGAAGTCTTATTCTATCCCTGATAATATCTCTTCTTTTCAAGTGTTTGTTGGTGATGACCATATTTGTAAGTTCCTATTTTCTAAAGGAGAATTTAATGATCAAGGAGATACATCCAAGGATGTTGTGTTCTTAAATAAGATATCTCCTGAAACTGCAGTTAGAGAAGCTTTATTTGATGATCTATACACCAAGGCCCTAGATTTATCTAAAAACAATAATTGGCAAACATTAGCTCAAACTGAAACAATTCAAGTTCAAAAGGGAGGAAGACAACACCCTATTAAAATAGGAGCTTGTCTACATCCAAATGAAAGACAAAGCTTTGTTGACCTATTACATGAATTTAATGATGTTCTAGCTTGGACGTACAAAGACCTTAGGACTTTCAATCCACTAGTGATGACACATACCATTCCCCTTAGGTCAGAAACAAAACCATTCAGACAAAAGCTTAGACCTGTGAATCCAAAGATTGAAATCCTTATGAAAGCAGAAATTGATAAACTTCTAGAATCCAAAATAATTTATCCAGGAAGACATTCCTGTTGGATCTCAAACTTAGTACCCGTTAGGAAACGAACTGGTGAGTTAAGGTTAAGCATTGTTTTTCGTAACCTTAATACTTCTTGCATCAAGGATAATTATCCACTCCCTCTTATGGAGGAGTTATTGCAAATTGTGAATGGTGCTCAAATGTATTCCTTTTTGGATGGGTATTCGGGATATAACCAAATTTTAGTGAATAAGAAGGACCAATATAAGACAGCTTTTACAACAAAGTGGGGAACCTTTCAATTCGCTAAAATGCCATTTGGCCTTATAAATGCTGGCTCTACCTTCCAAAGAGCTATGGACAAAACTTTTGAGGGGCTAATTAGAAAGTGTATTATTATCTACCTTGACGACTTAACTGTTTTCTCTAAAGATAGAGGTATGCACCTTAGAGACCTTAGGAATGTTTTTATGAGATGTAGACAATTTGGCATCACCTTGAATGCAAAGAAATCCATCTTTGGTGTTCAAAGTGGTAAATTTCTAGGTCATATAGTGACCAAAGAGGGGATTGCGATTGATCCTGAGCGAGTAAATGCAATTTTAGAAGTACCTTACCCTTTATCCAAGACTGATCTAAGGGCTTTGTTTGGTAAGATTAATTTTGTTAGACGATTTATCCCAATTTATGTTGAGTTAGTTAGACCATTGAATGACATGCTTAAGAAAGAGAGTAATATGCATTGGACAAATGATAGAAAGAATGTGTTTCTTGCTATTAAAGAAGCAATAATTGATGCACCTATCCTAGCTTCTCCTAGGTATGAAAATGATTTCTACTTATATGTTTTTTCTAGCGATGTTACAGCTGCTGCTATCTTAACCCAAGACATAAATGATCAAGGTGAAAGACCCATAGCTTTCATGTCTACACCTTTAAAGGATGCCGAATGAAGATACTCACCCATAGAGAAGCAATTGTATGCTGTGATAAAAGCCTTGAAGAAATTCCGCTACTACTTGTTAAACTCAAAAATCTTTGTCATTGTCCCTGATCCAACCACCATCGCTTTAGCCAAATTACAAGATCCTAGTGAGAAACGCACTAAGTGGGTTATGAAGCTTCAAGAATTTGATATTCAATGGAAGGTAGCAAAGTTAGTTAGAGGGACTGGTCTTGCTAAATTAATAGCTAAAGCTTCAACCTCGGAAAATTGTGATGCATCCATAGATAAAGAATCAATTCCTCTTCATATATTATCCATCAATGAAGAAAATGATATCCCATTTGCTCCCAATCGGTTGTATGATCCATGGTATGGGGATATCAAGTTTTATTTAACCTTCCATCGTTGTCCCTCAGATTTACCTAGATATAAAAGAAAGCTCTTAATATCAAAATGTTCTAAATTCGCTCTAATAAGTGGTGAATTATTTAGAAAGAACTTCCAAGGGATATACCTTAAGTGTTTGAACCAAGAGCAAGCTAACAATGCTATAAAATAACTTCACGATGAAGGAAATATAGGATACCGCACATTAGTTCATAAAATTGTGAGAGCTAGTTATTATTGGCCTACTATGATTAATGATGCTTATAACCTAACTAAGAAGTGTGTTCAATGCCAAATATTTAAAGGTAAATATTCCAAGAGTTCAGCCCCATTACAACCTATAATAGAAATAAAACCATTTGCCCAATGGGCCTTAGATTTTATTGGAGTGATCAATCCTTTATCTACCACCCCACATAAGTTTCTTTTGATAACCACTGATTATTGCACATGTTGGTTAGAGGCGAAAGCAACCAAAACTGCGTCATTTTGTGAGGTCATTCACTTCTTAGAAAATGATATAATCTCTAGATATGGTTATCCTTATGCTTTAGTAGTTGATAATGGACCCGCCTTCATTTCCATAGAGTTTACAAATTGGGCTAGAGACCATAACATCATCATCAAGGCAGTAACCGAATATTACCCACAAGGTAATGGCTTGGTTGAGTCTTCCAACAAAATTATATTAGATGGGATTAAAAAGTTGGTAGCTCAAAATCCACGAACTTGGCACGAACAATTAAAATGGGCAGTTTGGGCTGATAGGATTCGTTATAAAGAATCAATCAAGACTACACAATATGATTTAGTGTATGGACAAGAACTCATATTGCCAATTAATTTACAGATCCCTACATATCAATTCTTCTTGGAATACTTACCAACTAATGAGCATCTAATATCACAAGCATGTGACATTTTGAACTTAAAACTTAAAAGGGTTAAAACAATCAAAAATATGTGTGGTCATCAACAAATTGTCAAGAGATGGTTTGATAAAAAATATGTGGCTAAAAATTTTCAAGTAGGAGATCTAGTCCTTAAGAGAGATAGAGCATCTGGTCATATTGGCCCTCACACTAGGTTTTTACCTATGTGGTCAGGTCCATTCCAAATTATAGACATCATTGCCCCAAATGTGTTTAAGATTGCTGATTTGCAAGGGTATAGGTTAAATAGGAATTTTAATGCATTTCATTTTAAACATTTCTACTCAGGTACCCCACGTGGGCATCTGGTAAATTCTTAGTTGCATGCTTTCTTCCCCTTTTTTCTTTGCATTTCATATGTATATTATTGCATTTCCATATTTTGCTTGCATTTTCATCATTTCCTTCTTAGCATATTGTTTTTTATTGTGTTCTTCATATGATTTTAATAATCATTGGTCATTTGAGTTACTTGATATTGGGCCATCTTAACACCATTGGAAAATAATGTAGGTATGATATAATTTACTATTACTATGATATAATGCTATAAAATCCGGTTTATATTTTATACTGTAACTCTTTCCAATTGATTCCAAGGTTTCAATTTATTTGTTATGTTTGATTATGGAGCATTTGATTTATACAAACTTATCATGCTATCATCATGATCATGTGAGTGTAGGATATGTGATGTTGGAGAGTGGTTAGTTATAATTACTAGGTGACCTTGGAAAATTCTATCCTTTCCTCTCATAAGCTGAAGCCCTCAGGTATGATGATCCATGGCTATCTTGTCAACAACAGGGTGAAGTGTGTTCATTTTTACTTGAGAACCCTTAGCCACCCAGGAGACCTGCTATGATGCCACCAATCAAAGGCACATACACAAGGGTTGAACTGCACCATGGGCAAAGTTTCCAAAAGATCCATGCTCTTTGGCAGTGCAGCTAATCAGCCAGACTTGTGTTGGAATTCCTATTTCAAGAATGAATTACACCATGAGCAAAGTTTCCTTAAAAAAAATAGACAAAACAAAAAAATGAGAACCGTGTTCATTGGCAGTGTAATAAGTTCTTAAGTGTGATGGGGTCCAGCAGCAATCCTCACCCTAACCTCCGTTTCTCCTTTTAAATTTAAGTTTTTTTCAAAAAAAAAAAACCAAGGAAAAATCTGAAAGTTGTGGCTTACTATGATCTAACATGAGTTTTAGCTCATCCTCCTCATTAAGTTTTGTATAAGTCACTTGCTCAAAATAGTCTGCATACTTTTACTGTTACCTTGTGAGAATATTGAGAATGAGAGCTTAAGTATATATCTACATGTATATATATATAATTACACATATATATCTATAGATCTTAGTCAAAATATCAATAAATTATATATTTAGATTTTAATGGTTGTTTGGATGGCCTATGTCGGTATCTCTTTTGATTATTTGGTTATTTTGATCATGTTTAGAACATTATAGTTTACTTTCAAGTTTGCATTTCTTGTTTCATGTTGTTTTTGTTTCCCCACCATTTGCATTTTCATTCAAAATTTTCTAGTTCTTGCACTTGCATGGAATCTGTAGTTTGGGGGCTAAGTGTTGAGGCCAACCTCACCCATGCTAGGCATAGGACCTTGTTTGAACAAGTTCAATTTATAACAATAAAAAAATAAAATATAAACTTAAGGCTTATTTTATTTTTTTTATTTCAAGTGGCTCACGTTGCTGTTGACGTGGAAAAGGCAGCTTGTGGTTTAGAATTAGGGTTTTTCTCTCGCCGGGCCACTATTTAAAGGGGACGTAGGCTTGTTTCCGGAGAAAAAAAAAAGGACAGAGGTCTAGGTGTAGAGGTGCAAAGGCAGGTTTCTGAGAGGCGCAAATCAGGAGGCGCAGAGGACGGGTTTCTCAGGCTAGAGGGGGGCAACACCTGTTTTCTCTGAGAGCATCTTTCTCTGTTCCTTGTTTTCTTTCATTCAGTTGATTGGGTTTTTATCTCTGTTTTGCTGTCCGCATTTTGAATCCTGTAATCAATTGCGAAACATGTTTATCGTTCTTTTCAAATCAGGACTTTGAGTAGGATTTTCTGTTTCGATCATCTTGTTCGGATCTTCGCATGAGTAACGAGGATCTTGACGGTTTACTTTAATTTCCAAAGTTTTCCTTTAATAAGGATTCCGTCTTTGAATTCCGTTTTATCTGAATTTGTGCTTTGATTTTGAACAATTTATCCATTTCATGGATCCTTGCAATTTAGCTTTGGTGTATCGGGTGTAATTTGATCGTGGTAACCATCTATCTACTTTTTTATTTTTTATATAAGGTTATCTTGAATTTGGGTTTTGTGCGTAACTTTATTTTCATGTAAACTGTGTCTTGGTGCTTTATCTTATCTTCCTTTATTTCTACAACATATATAATTTCTATATTTGTTTGACTGAATATAAAAGATTAAGCCGGAGGAGGTCGCTACCATCATAGGTGTAGCTGACACTGAGCAGCGATCAGGGCCTCTTCTGGGACATCTAACCTCTGTCTAGAGACCGTGGCTGAATCTTCCTTCTGTTTAGAGCACCAAATAAATTTTAATTTTAATTTTAATTTATCATTTTTTTGTCATTTATTTTATTCAAAAACCACACAAATATTTAATTTTGATTTTTAATTATTTTACAATGTTTTTCAAGATTTAATAGAATTTTCATAAAATCAAATTCAAGTTTCTAATATTTTGCTTAAAATATTATGATTATTATTATTATCACATGGCCCTTTCCAGGTGAGACCATTCTCGGGTTTCCTTACCCATACGGGAGGTGCCCTAGGCGATAGTCTCCTAAAACGAGTTTTCATAGGTGTTCGTGTGTCCAAAATTTACGCATCAACAACCACTATAACATAATTAAATATTAGTAGCAATAAAATTTATAATAATTATATTAGCATTTTTTCAACAAAATGGGATCACTAATTAAAATTTATAATTTTTCTTAAAATTTTACAGTAAATTGATGTATTTTAGAATTTCATTTTGTTTGCACTGGATTTGAAAATTTCCGAAGTTATACACTTCTCCAAAAGCTTGAACCATTCTCTACACTTGCTCTTCTCAAAGCCCTATGCGTATAATGCACTCATAAGTATATCTATTACTAGCAAAAATTATGTTCTTCATGGACATAGCTTGAGCAGTACTAGTACAGGTGATAGCTGTGTGGTATCCCTAGTAACTTGTGGTCCTGACAGGATACTTATTATGTTCGAGCATCTAAAACAAGATTTCACGGTGTCCTTCCAAACAGTGCTTTCTAAACCTGGATGGAACCAGTCTTGTTGAACCTAAGCTGTGCCCAGACGTTATGTTTTTGGTAAACTTTTACTTTTCACAGCGACCAATGAGAAAAGAGAGATTGTTATTGTTATGATATGTTTCTCTTTTAAGCTAATGAGAGGTTCTGTTTACAGTATAGAAATTGGACCTGTTCCTGCACATGGTAGTGTTATATTATCTTGTCTGGTACTATGTTTCCATTGTTAGGATAATATTGGTAACAAATTTTAAATTAACAATAATACATTTATAATATAAATGAAACTCAAATTACATGTATGTAATTATTTTCGTTGAGATTTGCTTCGATCTGTATGAATTATTGTTAGCAGTTGTTTAAAAAATTCATTTCAAACTTCTTAAAATATATCACTTGAAAAAACCGTTATCATGTTTTAGAGATTAATATAGTGAAGGTTTTAGTTTACATTTTACACATCAACATTCTTAAGAATGCTCTACAATCCAATCAGAAAACTATGAAATCCTATCAAAACTACTTTGGATAAAAATCATAGTAGTAAATAGTGATAGATGATAAATATGAATAGAGACCTAATATTAAATAGTAAAGCTGATTGATGAATTTTCTATTGTATCTCTCTTACAAACTAAACTGAAATTTGTTAAGATAACAATGGTTGCAACTCTAGCAAGGGACTTGAAATATTGAATTATGTTGCAATATGGCAACATGAAGGTAAGTTTTTTGCTGTTTTCCAATTTAGAAATTTCAGCGATAGTATTCAACAAAGCACAATTAGATGAAAGAAAGCCAAGAACATCCCTATTCAGTTGCATAGTTCATAAATTTCATCATGATACATTCTATGATACTGAAATCTCTTTCTTATTTAAATTGTTTTCTAATTGTTTGTGTATATGTTATACATTTTACAACATGGTAATAAATAGACAATTGGATGAGAGAAAGCTAGGAACATTGCCTCTTACAGGTTCATAACTTTCATCATAATCCATTTTAGAATCTTGAAATTTTTTCTTATTTAAATTATTTTCTAATTCTTTGCATATTTGTTATGAATCTTGCAATATTATTTTTTAATTCTTTGTCTATTTGTTATGCATCTTATATCATGGTACATGCAACTTCATAAATTTTATCATGATACATTCTATGATCTCAAAATCTCCTTCTTATTTAAGTTATTTTCTAGTTATTTGTGTATATGTTATGCATTTTACAATTTGGTAATGAAAAGATAATTTGATGAGAGGAAGACAATTCTTAGGAACATTGCATGTTACAAGTTCATAAATTTCATCACAATCCATTCTAAGATCCTAAAATCTTTCTTTCTTATTTAAATTATTTTTGAATTCTTTGCATATTTGTTATTCATCTTACAACATGGTATGCTAGGTGAAAGGCAATGTATGTGCTAGAGTACATAGAACAATTCAAGCTTATAAAAACAAAGAATTTTAGATATTTCACTAAATTGTTTTCAGCTTATGAGATAGGAATACTACTATGAAGCAATTAAATATTAGTAGCATCAAAATTTACAATCATTATTATACTAGCCTTGTCCTCACAAAATGGGATTAGGTAATTAAAATTGATCTTTCTAAAAATTTAATAATAAATTGGTATATTTTAAAATTTTACTTTGTTTGCATAGGATTCGAAAATTATAAAATTATCCATTTCTTCAAAACTGTCAGTCATTCTCTACATTTTGCTCTTCTCAAAGAGCTATGAATATGATGCACTAGTAGGTATATACATTAGTGGCAAAAGTTATATTGAAATTTGAATTTAGTGGTTTATTACAAACAAATTTAATTGACCCCATGTGTTACCAGTTTTAAGTACCCAAAAAAGTTACATCAAAACAAAATATGCTACAAAGAAAAGGAGTTTGTCTAACTCATGCATAAAAACATATATAAAATATACATTTTCTATTAAAAATAAGGAACAAGAAAAAGAAGTTTTCCTAGCTCAACATGGATTAGCTAGAATTGATTGTTGAAGAATGATCAGTCACCAATTTAGAAAACAATGAGCTAGTATATCACAAACAAGATCAAATGACTAATTTCTTAAGTAGATTGTGACAACAAACATATTACAACTATCTAAAGAATAAAATCAAAATAAATTTTTAATATCTTAACTACTTAGAAAAGGATAAATTCCAAGAAGAATTTTTACTGATATTTTATTTTGTCTACATAAACCCACAAGGTCTATCAGACAAATGAACTTGTTCAAATATATCAATAGCAATAAATCCCAAGTATAACAAATGTGTCCAATATTCATACAACTTGAACACATCTTATATATAATTCTCTAGAACTAACATTGGTAACTTGAATAGCTCATAGAAAGATTAACTAGAGATTTACTATTTTCTTCTAAAGAAATCTATTTTGAAAAATTTTAATAATACATGTTTCTCATATTCTACCACTCACAATAAGCATAGTTAACAAATTCTACGCTCATTGTTCCATCTTCATATTTCAACTCAAAGATGGTACCAATTTCCCAAGTTTGTTACACCCTCTTGGTCCAGTTTGTTTTTTCAATATTTCTTTCTCATGTTTTGAAAAATTAATCTCTCACATAAATAATATTACAAAAACACCCTAAATAAACATCGAAAGAAAAATTAGATTGATAGGGTGTAACATAAAGATTTCTCTTTTTGTATCAATTTTAAAAAACATAAAGTTTAGAAATTAGATTCATTTTATTTTTCAATGAAGGAATTTATTTTGAAAGGTATCAAAACCTAAAATAACTTAACCATAGATACATCTCAAGATCTATTTCCAACATTACATTTAAAAAGAAAAACTTAAGAATAACATAACAATGCCTAAAATGTAACTTGAATTGATAAGCAAACCTTGAAAACATTTGACTATAGATACATTCTAAAACATATATTCTAAAACTTATAAGTGTAATTTAAGCTAGCAAACTCTTATTTTCAAATCCATATCAAATAATGAGCTAACTACTTGAACTACCACTCATTAGCTTTTTATCCACTTGACCTGTGCATAAAGCATCATAATCCTATACTACTTTGTGATAATGTTTATTTTTCTATAACCAATCCTTATGTTAATGAAAAGTGGACCAAGTATTTAGATCATTATTTAACAAGGATTTGTAAGAAAAATATTATGAGTTCAACTTACACTGAATGTATCTTGATGTTATAGCTAATTTCTATAAAAGGATCATGTTGACCATATATCTTGGAGGCATCTATAGTCTAAAAAATAAGAAAAAGAAAAACTAGATTCCAAGTTTTAACATAACCTTCCATACCCAATCTTAACCATTTTGAGATGTCATATGATGATCTCTTATCCATGCATATACTTTTTAAGTCCTACTAAGGATAAGCTAAGTGTTTAAAGTTTTGGTGGATGTATGTGTTCCATTATGTAGGCCAAGTGTTTGAAGTTTTATGAATCTCAATGGTTTTGCCAATGAATCTAATTTTTTTCAAAAATATCATCCCACAATAAGGGATTCTAAATTCCCATTAACATTTTTAATAGATGCTAAAATTTCTACATATTTTATTGATGCTAAAATTTTTGTTAAAATCACAATGCAGATTTACCAACTTGTAAGTAAAAATTTGTAATGCCTTCTTTTAGTTATATTGATGCAAATAAGATTCTTGATTTTATTCTTCCTAATGATGTTTATAAGTCATTAGTTACTGATTTTATATCATAATATGTGTTCATTCATATTTTGGGTTATCTACCTTCTAATAGAAGTTTCACTTTGTAGTTAAATGATGTGATGCAAAAATACAACATTTAATGCATTCATATCAATTTCTATTATCCAATTTTTTACATGTTAAGCTAGGTAATGCCTTGATAATTTCATGTGCCTTAGATATAAAATCATTTATACATACACTAACAATGTTTATCATTCATAAATCACTACTTGAAAATTATATGCAATGCCACCACATTCAATAGGTGATCCTTTAAGAAAATCCACCACTTCTTTGTCATTCTATGAGTTACCTAATGATTCATATGAATCTATTATTAGGGAGATTTCTAGAAGATATGTTTTTATTCAAATTATCGGCTATTTACCTCATTTATTAAGTTTTTAAAGTTATTTAAATATAATTTTGGAAAGATCGAGGTTTCAATGTTATTCATGCATGTTATATGTTAAACTCATTTTTATTAGTATAATTTGTTGATTTGACAATAGTTTCTAAGGCCCTTGATATTGGTGTTCTTAATCATCATCATACTTTTTGAATTATTTGAAAATGGACTCCCTCTTTTCAACTAATATCTCTTGAATATGGAAGGGTTCCTTATTTTGTTGAATTGTCAAAATTTTCATTGATGTTTGAAAAAGTTGAAAGAGATATTGTCTCTCGAATTAGGCCCATCAAGCATTTTGAAACCTTAGCCAAAATTAGTGGTTTTCTTAAAATTCGATATATGAATAAGGTAGATCTTAATTCACTTAAGTGAGAAATTCTTCTATGCACTAGCAAAATTGATTATATGCAAAAGGTTTTTTATTATAATCTTCCAAAATCATGTTACTATTGTTATGGAGAGGATCATTTGTTCAATTCATGTCCTTTTATATTGCAAAAAAAGGCTATGGAAGCATGTCAACACCAAGCTACTACAAATACTACTAAAGTTTATTTTACAAATGTTGTTGATCCTTACTAAGGGTTTTTCTACAGATGTTGCAAATCTTATAACAATTTGTTCTACTAATGCTTAAGTAGTTAGCCCACCCATTTCTTTTACTATTGT
This sequence comes from Gnetum montanum, assembly GCA_015680685.1. Classification (NCBI taxonomy): domain Eukaryota; kingdom Viridiplantae; phylum Streptophyta; class Gnetopsida; order Gnetales; family Gnetaceae; genus Gnetum; species Gnetum montanum. Next base: position 230,059 of record MNCI01009938.1, on the reverse strand, counting down.
CCAACAAAATAAACCTTTGAGGAATGTTCCAGTCAAATCAATTTCAAAGAATTTTTTAATGACTAAGGATAAATAAATATTTGTTCCTAAGGTCTTGCATACACCTCTGGTTGATTCAAATGGTTTCCAAATGGTTCTTCATAATAAAAAAAATTAAAGAAATCTATCTATTAGCAATTACATACTAAATCATTAGAATGGACAACATGTTCAAAATATTTTAACTACTAGTAATTTGTTTGCTACTATTGACCAAGATATAGAAATAATATCTTTTGATAATGTTGATTCTATTGAAAGGTCATGGGCCTCCCCCTCCTCCATCCAATGTTAATTTTTTATGAAATATCTTATTTCTTATGTTATAAGGAAGGTTTTTTAGGATTGGTTGTAAGAATGAAAACTTGAAAAGGCATTCCTAAAATTGTTAGGCCTTTATTTTTTGTTGATTTCGAGTCTCTCCTCTCTGTAGTACTCCTCTACTTTTGTACTCTGAGTTTTTATTTTTAATATGTATATTTTTTGAGGTTTGACACCCATAAGTGAACATTAGATTTTGCTACCTAATCTAAAGAGTATTCTAAAGTTCTATATTTTATTGAGCTATTTAATCTTTCATTGATTTTTCAAAGAGCTAAGCATCAAATTGTTAGTCTTATGAATCCCACTAAGCATGCGGAATCTCTTTTCACATCATTTAGTTATCGTAATTTTTTATTTTTTATTTTTGAAATCAATCTTGTTAAGTGTAACAAGCAATTAGTATTGCAAAGAGGTAGAGAGACCTACATTCAACCAATTACATATTTTAATCTTCCTAATTCTTATAAACTTTCTCATTGTGAAGGATATTTATTTAATGTTAGTTCTTTTCTTCTTAAAAAAAGTTAAAATAAAATAATAAACATGTTGAAGTTGAAGATAGAAAAAATAATCTAAAAATAAAGATACAAAAAACCAAGTTAATGACAATGATAAGAATAATTAAATAACAATACAATAACAAGAGAAGCCAAAAGAATGATCAATCAAGTTAGATAGCTGGTAAGGAAAATTTTCCTTATATGACAAGAATATTATTAACCCAAAGATTAAAAGTTATGTCTATAAGTAGTCTATAGATAATGATAAAGATTCTCAACATAAGGTCAATCATGATAGATAATATATGTCATCATTGCCTACTAGATCTTCTTTTCTTGCAAAAGTTGGTATTTAGTTAAAGCTTTTTATTTCTATCACAAATCCTTTTGCTATTTAAGTTCAAGAACATATATTGAAAGTAATCTAAATGTTGTTAAAACTAGGATCATTCTCCCTCATAACAAGTGATTTTCCTTCCTTGATTTTTTTAAAACATCAATTGTAAGATTGTACATTTAAATAGACATTCCTAAAATTGAAGAGTTTTTCCTTTTGATGTTTTTTTCTTTAATATTTTCTACTCAATGTTAAGTATGTCATGTGCTCTAAACTTTTTTTCTTATTATTAATATTATTTTTAGGGTCCAACACCCCTTTATTAAGTGCTACCTATATTGCACAAGCACCAATAATATATAGCCCTTCTAGAAAATCCTCTATGTAGTTCAACTATTTAGCCTTTATTACTTTAACTAGCATCATATTTTTATTTATAATTCTTCCAACTAACTTTTACAAAAAGAAAGATCATATTTAAACTATATATTTTTTATGTTCAAGTCCACCATGTTCCTATAGGTGACAAGTTATGTTTCAATCTAATAAATAAATTGTTTTTATCTTCTTTGGAAATACTACCAAAAAAAATCATAGTTTAGTTTTTCAAGTGTCTTTACTATCTACTTTAGGATTGGAAGAAGTCATATTAAATATAGTGAAATAAATTGAATATAGATGCAAATTAATTGTAATCATCTAGCCATGGTAAGAAGATTTCTCGTGAACCAATTAATTTATTTTTTGAGTCATCCTTTCCAAAACACCAATCTAAAATTTTATTTATATCTCTCAAAAAATAAAGTTATATCTATATATTTATTTGGAACACTAGCCCACTCACAACTTAACATGAGATATTCTACAATATCTATTTGTATGAGATATTATAGTAAAATATAAAAGTTTGTTCTTTTTTTATTTGATTTGAATTTTTTATTTTTTTAGGAGGATGAATAAAACCCCAAAAATAATTATAATATAGTTGAATTAGAACTTTATAATGTAGTATTATCTACTAGAATTGAACCCATGATATGAAGCTTTCAAATTAAGAATCTTACCACTAGGCTAGCAGCTAATTGTATATACATAAGGGCTATTGGAAGTTGAAATAAGTGAAACATAGGTACACCCCAAGATTTATAGAAGTTTATAACTTAGTGCTACCTAGTAGAACCAAACTTGTGACTTAGAGTTACGAAGCCAATACCCATACCACTAGGCTAACACCTCATTGTTTCTTTGTATATACATAAATACATACATATAATAAGGTGTTAGCCTAACAATAAGACTTTCAATTCGAATGTTCTAAGTCATAAGTTTGATTTTGATGGACAAAGTGAGTTATAAAATTCTAATTGGACTATATATAAGGTACTCCAACCTACCCTCAAAGCATGGTAGATGTGATCCATTACAAAAGGCAAGAGATCAAACCTATCACTTCCTTTATAAAAACTACTACACTATGTTATTAAGTGTGTTTATGCTTTTATGATAGGTTAAGATAAAGAAATCAACTAGAAATCAATTGTGGTGATGTGGTGATGTGGTTAAGTGTTGAGGCCAACCTCACCCATGCTAGGCATGGGGCCATGATCAACAAGACATTTCGTAGTTCTACCTTACATTCTAACTACATAAATCTATTTAAATTATGGTGAATAGTGATGAAAATTTCTATTAGCATAGCCTCTTGTGAGAGGGGATTTTCCAAAGAGAATTTAATTATAGGAGTATTAAGGTCCCAATGGGCAATTGAGACATTAGACACTTTAATGTGAATTTCATTAATGGGTCCTTCTAAAGTTTACTACATTTGGAACAATATTTAAAAGGAAAATTTAAAATTTCATAAATACATTACAACTAAAAATGCACCCTACCATTAATAGCAAGTAAATACATGTACCATTGGCAATCCATATTTCACATGGATTGCAAATGCAAGAAGGTGGAAAAGGTAGAGCTTGTATTCAAAAATTTAGAAACTAGGCTCATTTAATAGGAGCAAGGCTATTGTAGGGGGGTTGGGGTCCGTGGTGCTCAATTTTTTCCAAAAAAAAAATAGGAGCAAGGCTAGATGCATGTGAAATATAAATATAAATTTCAATTAAAAATTTTAGAAAAATCCTTTCATAAGTTTACTTATGATTCTATATTGCAAAAATATATTGCAAATTTAAGCAATAATGAGTACTTAGTTTTAATTTTGTTATTTATTTACTTTACTTTTATAAGACTATTCTCAAAAATCCTTAAGATTTTGCCTAAAATCTCATTGGAATTTCCATCCAGTTGAGAATGCTTTCGAGGACCCAAAGCACAAAGAAAGTGAAATTTTTGGTTACGAAACGTTGTTGACAATGAAATGTTCAGCTCTACCACTGTTATTCAAGATGTTTTTGAAATTATTTTACAGCTTAAAGACAAAGGCATACAGGCGTCAGTTTCAGCCCTAACTCCAAAAATGATTATTCGTAAACAAATTAAGGTTGTGTAACGTATCTCTCTCTTGCTGGTTGGCTGTTTGTGTAAAGCAACGTCAATATTTTTTGGGCTAGTGCATCCAAGATTGCAGATAAAATGCGAAGGTGAAGTTGCAGATATAGAGTTTTTTGACATGATGCGACATGTCCCAAGGGTAAGAAGCTCTAAAAGCTTCTGGTATATGCAGTGGGAACGTCACTGGGGTAGCTGCATGTTTTGCACAACGACAGAAGGGTGGCGGTTCCAGACGTAACTCTTGGAAGTTACGCACTGCTGCGGCAGGTGGCCAACGTTTTGCGTTGGCGTGGGTGCTACTGTGGTGTAACCGATGTCACAGAAACGGCGGACAGACTCAGTGGCGAGAGTTATGCCAAACGTGGGACGTTACTTACTAGACGTGGGGTGTTACTTGCTAGATGTGGGCTGCAATATCTGATGTGGCGGGCCAGTGATGGCTGTTGTCACCGCAGGAAAGTTGGGCATGAATCGTTGGTGATGGCTGTGGTAACTACCAGGTGGTGGCCATTCATGGTGAAGGATGTGGGCATTAATGTTAGGCAAAAACATGGCTGCGCAGTTACAAGGGTGGTGGCCATTCATGGCAGCGGTTGTGGTCATTAGTGGTAGACGTTTCAAAGGTTACAGAGGTTACGGTGAGGTGGCAAAATGTGAGTGCCATTATGGCTAGCTACAGCAACTATAAATAGCAGCAAAGGCAGTGTGAAAGGGGAGGGGCCTCTTGCTATTAGTCTTGAGGGGTGGCTTCCTTTCCAAAGGCAGCCGTTTCCTCCTTTCTTTTTCTTGTATTTTATAGGTTTCTGGCTGATCTTCGAGGAGGGTCCAAAGTAGGAGCCTGTGGCTCAAAATCGGATCCTTGGGGTCTCTACAGAAACACAAGAGAGTTCTCTTTTTCTTTTTCTTTTGTCTACAGCAGTGCAGCCCACACACAAGATATGAGACGTATGACTTTATTTAGGCCATCAACTTATTTTGGCGGTGCAGACGTGGGTGGATGGTCTTTCTCTTTAAGACGGTGCACAAAAGGTGGCAGATGGCAATAGGCTTTGAGTGACCACGGTTGCCGCCCCATGCAAACTGTAGTAGGCACACTCTTTTTTTCTTTTCTCCTCCTCCTCACTTCTTCTTTCTCTCTATGGCAACAATGTTCCAAGCAACGTACGTGGCTTGCGAAATGGCATGCGAAATGGCAATGACATGACTAAGGAAAATTCATTTCTTTAGTTACTTATTGTATTTGAGACAATTATTTAATTTAAATTCTAGGTTTTTTTTAGTTTATTATTTGCAAAAGGCCAAGTAGCCCTTTCCAGCTGAGACTATTCTTGGGTTTCCATACCAATATGGGAGGCACCCTAGGCAATAGTCTCCTAAAATGAGTTTTCTTTTCCAATGTTGATGCAACCAAAATTTATGCATCAACACCTTTTTGATAGTAGGAGAGCTTGAACCTCCGACCTTTATTATCCCATTTTTTGAAATATTTATTTTGTCATTTTCTAGTCCCTATTCTATTTTCCAAAAATTTCATTTTCCTTATTTCAAACTTGTTTTTATTTAAAATTTTTGTTTTTAGCCATTACCTTGAAGAATTTTTTTAAAAATAATTTTCAAGCCCTTTATTTCCTATTCTTAAAATTCATTTCTTAAAAACTTTCAGGTCTCATCACCCATTTTTCTTTAATCCTTTTTTTTTCTTATAATAAAAACCCTCATTTTTTAGTCCCATTTTTGAATTTGTGTTTTGGCAGTTGATGAGTCATGAATTGTTGGTTGCGATATCGCATTCATGATATCGCGTGCGTGATATCACATATGTGATATCACAGCTTGTCTCCTCATCTATAAATAAGAGGTAAGAAGATTTTGTAAGGAGTTTTAAAAAAGGTTAAGTTTTCAATAGTTTTTAATACGTCAATTTTTCCTCTCAACCCTTTTCTCCCAATGCATGCCCACAATGTGATGATTGTAATTGTACAACATCTTTATTTGAGTGTGATGTACTTGGACATGCACATGACCAGCAATAAAGATTGATATTACTTCATCATTACAACATCCATGTAGCTTAATTATTTATTTAATTGTTATTTTTATTTACTACTTTCTTAGTTAATATCTCTCTACCCTTATCTCCGTGAAATGAGTACGACTTAATCATGAGCATTTAAGTGTGACTACTTGGTAACCCAGTAGCGTACCTAGGGCATGCGTTTGGTAATCCTAGTGGTAGTCATGCAGGAGATCCAAGATGTGTACATATGATTGAGGAATGGATGCTCATTGCACTTAGGCTAGCTTAGATTCTCTCTCACTCTCTATCTCTCCTAGTTTAGTTGATATTATTTCCCATTATCCCCAGGAGTAGCATTAGTGTAGGAACACATCATCCACCTCACCATGGACTAAACCATACATGACAAAGCTAATACTAGTCTAGGTGGGAAGACAGCGAACTGTGATCTATGAGTAACTATCTAGATACCACAACTAGTTCGTCTGCAGAGTTTGACCAGATCGTGTGTGAAACGCTTGTATTCATATGGTTGAGTGTAGGGGTACCTCGCCAATCATCATTGGCACTGTTGCCGGGGACGGTGCTAGTTATCTAGATCAGTTATATTATACAAGGTTGTTGTATAGGAATTAACGATATATCTTTTAGGAAGAAATAATTACAAAACGTCACATACAAATTCACACACAATATCACAATCATGCCTCTCCTACAAGAATACGATAATGCCACATCTAGTGTGGAAATTCATTGGAGAACCAACAAATTATATGACAATGAAGATTGGAGTCCGCAATCCAAGGTGGGGATTTCTTATAAACATAAACAAAGGCAGCATTGTCCTAATGCATGAAAGCATAACTTACTCAATGATGATGAACCCCTACTGGCCACTACAAGCCTAACCCAAATACAAGAGGCTATTCGAATCTCCTGTAGGCATCGTAAAGAGAGTCGCCTACCCAGGCTTGATTTAAACAACTTTCCCAATTTCTCAAGAGGCTATGACTTAGATCCACAACAACATTTACAAGACTTCTACAATGCCTATGCATGGAACAACATTGATAACAGTTGAAAAAAACTCAAGCTCTTTCCTATGACACTCGTTGGCCAAGCAAGAGTATGGTATAGATCATTAAAACCAAGTTCAATACGATGTTGGCCAACAATGGTAGAACTCTTTAATGAAAGATATCAAACCTACGCAAGAGTGTCGGCCTTGAGAAAAGAAATCCAAGACTGGAAACAAGCACAACATGAACCCTTGGACATGGCCTTAGAAAGATATTATGCACTGTTAAACAACTGTCTAGGCCATGAATTCTCTGAGGAAAGGCTAATGTACCATATCATTGATGAGCTTCATGATGAAACAAGAGAGACCCTAGGGATGTATTCCCAAGGTCAACTATATGAACTACAAACCCATCAATTCCAAGAGCTTATTAAGCGGGTAGCAAAAGAAGAAGGAGAAATGGCTAGATGGGAGAGTGTTGAAAAAAATCAATGGGACCAAAATCTCAACTTAATAAAGATCCATAATCACAAAAAGGAAAAATCAACCTATCTCAAGGAGGAAGAACCATCTTTGCCAGTACAACAATCATTAGATAAAATCGAGGCAAAGATCAATAAGATGCTGGAATGGACGCATAAAAAGTGTGGGAATATATCAGTAATATTGGAGATAGAGTTTTGACAACCTAAGAAGCAAGACACAATATCATTAGACAATCAAAAAGAAGGGATGAGGAAAATAAGAGCTCAATTGCCGATCATGTGTATGAATGCAACATTTGCCTATACGATCACCCCAAGGGCCAATGCCCAATCTTGTTGCATTTATATGAGCATTGGAAAAACATGTTACACCTAGAGTTCATACAGATATACTGTGTTCAATCACAGTGGCAACAATCCCAGTCGTGGGCGAAGCCATCTCTAAATTGTAGACACCCTTCATATCATCTGAATCCAAATGCTTATCTAGTCCAACATCGTCTTTCCCCAACTGGGTCAACATACTCTATCTCACCACATTATGATTCTCCTCGGTATTATCAGCCCATGTCCTCAACACAACCACCGCATTCTGTACCTTACACTTCTCCTAAATTTCAATGTTCTCATCATTTCCCTCCTTCTACATCGCCACCAACTATTCCTGAAGTGTTTGCACCACAGCAACAACCCATGAATGTTACTTGTGCTACTATTGCCAATAGCAGTGAGAGACCTCCTCAACATCGAAGGCATCCCTTCTTTAGACATGACCGTAGAAAGGGACAATACAGTTCCAAGGCCACTACATTCTCCAAATTAGCACAAGTCCAACACTGCGGTGCATCCTTCTCTTCGAACCCAACGCCTCATGTTACTTCATCAGGGCCACCAATTAACTCTCCAACAACCATATGCCCCAATGAATACAGCCATGGAGACAACATCCTACTCCTTGCATACCATCTTATGGTCTCAAGTATCATAGTGGGTCAACTCTTTATCCGGGAACCACATCTTATAAATTTCCCCACTATGCTTACTATAATCAGGTGTGTGAACCCCAATGGGGCAAGTATGACCGAGTTTCAATATTTCCAACATGCGAGGATCCTCACCTTTCATTTATTAATCCTTGCCATGCTCAACCATTTAGTTATGGGGGATATTCCCCATTTTAATAATAAGCAGGATTAATAGATATTTTTTTATTTTCTTTAATTTTAAAATTTTTTATTTTCCAGTTTTTCATTTTTCAATTTCTTGTTTTATCTTTTTGTCTTTTTTGTATTTTTACCTTTTTATAAGTAATCTCATCTACAAATAAAACACTCATGTGGCTTGTTGGTTGAGGTGTGTTTTATGTTATTGAGTCTCGAACGATCAATTATTTGGATAGTGAGCCCATTACACCCACTCATCCATTCTACAAATAAGAGGTTCTGTTCAAGGGTACAGTGATATTCTTGACATTCTTAAAAGTTAAAATTAATTTTGTGTCCATTGTACCTAGAATAAAGAAGGATGGATCAAGAGGGAATGATTATGGTGTGACATCAAGGGGACTTGGGGATTCTCTTTGGTGATGTCTATGGGAGTTATCATGCAACGTGGTTGTAATAAGATCCTTGTAGATCTAACACAAAATGGGAGTAAGAGTAATCAAAAGACACTCAAAAATCCAATGTTGTTCTAGGGGGTCCCACTAGAAAGACATGCATCCATGCCTAAATATTGGAGACTTCTCTGGATTCAGCAATCAAAAAAAAGAGAAAGAAAAAACAAAGAAAGTACCACAAAATAAAAATCACTCCTCCCTTGAACAAAATGCCATGTGATCATATGCCTTGTTGTTCTAGTACTCTCATAGTTGCTCATCATGGGATAAAACAATGTGATGTCACTGATCAGAGGAATGGACTTGGTCCTGATCTTGGAATAACGGGTTAATGACACATTAATCATGCCTAACATGCAAGATTCATTGTGCCCTGGGTCAATTACCTCATGTCCCAATCTCTACAATCCCTTCTATAGTCTGTCTCATCTCGTTGTTCATGTCATTGTGGTTCATGTCTTGTATAGTGTATAATTCTTACCTCATTCCGGTGGTACTTACATGTGTGTGTTTTGTGGAACCAATGTGGATTACATTTAACCTTTCCAGTGCCTACGAACATTTTAAGGTGTGGTTACGCAAGGGCATTATAGGTTGGAATCTGCTTTGGGGAGGACCCACTTGTGTAATTTTTTGTAATTTGCACTCCTAACACATCTTCCACACACAGTCTATTACCCTTAGCATATTCTCAATGATATTCTTTTTCTTATTACTATCCCTCCAATTTAAACGTTCCTATGAACCATCACATAGCCTTTTTCTCTCCCTTATCATCTGAGGTCCTTATTGATAAATTCCATACCATCATAGTTATTTGTGCCTTTACAACTAGTTAAATTACCGTGGAACCCTTTAACACACATCCCGATGTCCTTAGTTTACATTGTTCACTTCAGAAAAATCTTAAAAATTTGGTATATTCCATAGTGCCCAAACATCGATAGGCCACGATATTGCGTCCGCGCTATTGCATACGTGATATTGCATCCCAAAAATATATATATATATACGAGACCCCCCTGCGCTACTTAACATCATTTGCAACTATTCATGCAGGGGAATTTTTTCAAATTTCTCTCTACGACTTGAGATTGCATGCACCTTGCTTTCATATCCATAACTCGCTTGCTAGTACTCTGATTTTCATTCCGTTTGAACCTACTTGTACCCGAAGTGTTTAGCTTAGTCATGGGGGAGGGGCATACGCCAAATAGCACATAACTTTTTTGAAATTCATCATTTCCTGAAGGACATTATCAAGGGTAATTAGTTATAAAATTAAGGATAAATGTGCCAAAAATAATTTCATCCCCTTAGTTATACCAAGAAACTAGATTTGGAAACCACCTAAGTAAAGAGGATTCAATATTATAATCTTTTGGGGAAATTTCCTTCTAATAAGTAACGTCACACGAGATAAAGAAAATTCATTAAGGTAAGCAGTAAGGTATAACCTAACTTTGGTAACAACCTTACTAACAATTGGCCCTGTGTGATTGCAGATGGCCCTGAAACACGGACAACAGGAAGGTCCTACTCAAGGTGGGATCAAACGACCCAAGAGAGGTGAAGGACAAGTTCCTGCTAGACAACATACATAACAGGAGGAACAATCATTTAGTATCCACCAAGAGGACCCTACTACTGTACAATTAATGCAGGTAGAAGGAGGAGCTATTGCAATGTCTAAACAGGGACAACATCTCATGTTGCCCTAGGATTGTGTTCAGGCCATCCATAAAAGGTCCATATTTATTATAGTAATTGTGGAATTAAACTTTGGTTTTTTCACAGAATTTGCTCCAGAGGCTGTTAGGGATAACCTCAAAGGATCCCTATTATGGCCTATCCTCTTTGAAAGTAGTTCCTGGTACTGAGGGGAAACGTACCAATTCTGGCACAACAAAGAACAAGGCACCACAGCTAACATTTGTGGTGTGACTATTGATTTCTCTATTCAAGCCATTTTGTAAGTATCAAACCTTCCAAATACATGGCCAAAGGTTGCTCAGTTGTCTACCTGCTCAGACCCTGATGCATGACAAGTTTGTTTAGAGAGGGCATATGGCAAGGAAGATAAGACATTTGGGGAGTTGACGATGGAAGAGAGTATTTATTTCAAAATAGGGACTTATAACCTCTTCCCCACAAAAGGCTTAAAAATAATTTCAAAATATGCGGTAAGAGGATGTGCAGTGTTGATGGGAAAGGTTAATGCTAACCTACCTCATCTATATTTTATGGAGATCCTAAGGTGGTTTGAAGAACAGAAGATAGGGAAGCTTGTGTAGCCCTTTCCTTGTCTTATCAGGAAGCTGTGCAGACATGCTGGTATCAGAGGATACACCAATGATGTCCTCTAAAAAGCCCAAAATGTTTCGTATGTCGAACTACTAAAGCCACCAGCTGCAAGGAAAATCACTGGTGAGATGCTGGGGCCAGAACAACAAAAAGAACAGGTGGCAAGGCCAACTGCAACTCAACTTGCAAGACCCAACCAACAACAAGAAGTAGGGCCTAGCATGTGCTAGTAGGATCAACCACCGTCACTACCGCAAGATTACAGATCGTCGATGAGCCATCTTAGGGCCATCGCTAAGACGATCAATTAGGGAAGTCGTGATAATGCAAATCTCTTCTGCATCATCGATGATGCTGTACAGCCCATAGTTTCTTTAGATCACACATGGGGTGAAGTGTCCATTCAAACAAGAGGAGGAGAGAGCACTTGGTCATAAAAAATTTCAGGGAATGCTGTGTCCTTTCAGGTGTTATTAGAAATTGGATAAGGGGAAACAAGTGTGGTCATGCAGCACCAGGATGTAGCAGGAGCCACAAAAGTGGTTGCAGACCACATTAAGGAATCATTCAATGTGCCTGTTATGCCATCGGTAGATCTTACAGGAGCACGAGATGCTTAAAATTCTAGCCAGAACCTCAATGACTCCTGCCGAACATGAGGATGCACTTGATCAATTGCTACAAATAGGATAGGTAATAACATCATTGTTTGACATCCCATAGGATGTTACAGCAATACAATCAAACCTCATTTTGGCCAAAGGGAAGCTGGTCTTGATAAGGATGAGAGCCGAGCATGCTGAAGTAGAAGTGAAAAGATTGCAAGAAAGGCTCGTGACCCTGCAAGCAGCACAGCGGGATCCTTCTCAATTTGTTCCCATAGACTAGCTGGACACTTTTAGAATCAAGCAACTTATTAAATTGTTGACAGAGAATAAAAGGGTGGCGGAAGAAAAAGTGAAAACTATTTGGGATGCCTCTATTGCACAAGTGCAAACTTATGCGCACACCAAGGCACTCAAAGCCTTACAAGAGGAAAACAAACAACTTATTGCTGACAACCTTTAGTTGAGCTCTGTGGAGAAACAAAAGAATGTTCTCGAAGAACATTTTCAACAGTTTTAAGAACAACTAATCAGGATCAACCAGGACATGAACTATTTAGCCAGGGAAAATCAAATCCTCTCGATGGAGTAGGTATACCCCATCTGTTAGAAGATAGCCATTGAAATAAGTGTGTGGAAAAATGAGGCTAAACGACATGAGAATTTAAGGAGCATTTCTGCGACCATGTGGGGATGTATAAACAAATCATCAAGAAGGAGATCCGTATGGCCAAGGCCCACATCAACACTCTCAACGCTCAACACACTAACTGGCGGGCCATATTGGACACATATGCGTTTGCCCACCAAGTGGAAGTTAAGAGCTGGGACCTACAGATCCAAGACCTAGGAGAATACATGGAGTTGGTAAACCTGTGGTATGCTAACTTTGCCATGTTGACAACGGGGCACTCGAGAATAGAGCTCTAGCAATAGGTAGCCACCACCTATGTCAAGTATGAAAAAGAATTTGTAAAACGTAAGAAAATATTGCAAAAATTGGAGGCTGCAAATTCTGAACTCAAGGTGGTTAAAGAAAGCTACCAAGGGTAGAAATTTGTCACAAGAGACTTGGCTCGAAAGCTCGCAACTTTTCAAGAATACAGAGATAAAGCCATAGCTTACAAAGGGGAATAGCAGGTGTTTTTGACTTGGTATGTCAAGAAAAATAATTTTTTTTTGCAACTACCATGCCCATGGAAGGTGTCGACTCCATCAAACATAGGAACATTAGCATGGATGGAATAGGATCCCTGAACTAAAGAGGAGAAACTCCAGGCCATACTTCGACTCCATCAAATCCTAAGACCTAGAGCACAAGACAAGGGAAAGGCACCCATGGAGGAGCCACCGCCACCAAGAACTACATGAGTTCCACCCAATTTTGTAGCTATAGGATTTTCTTTTGCATTTTCTGTGTTGTGTCTCAATTTTTTTTTGATTCCACACTATGTCGTGAATCCATTCTAATCAGTCAATAATCCTATACCCATCCACTGTGTAATCAATGCAGCTTTTTCTTACTTTAACTTGAGGACGAGTTTTCATTCAGTTGTGGGGGTATAATGAGTCATGAATTGTTGGCTGTGATATCGCATCCATGATATCGCATACGTGATATCACGTACACGATATTGCANTGTGCATGTCCAAGTACGTCACACTCGAATAAGGATGCCGTACAATTACAATCATCACACTGCCGGCATGCACTGGGAGAAAAGGGTTGAGAGGAAAAATTGACGTATTAAAAACTATTGAAAACTTAACCTTTTTTAAAACTCCTTACCNGTTAATATTTCTCTACCCTTATCTCCTAGTAACGTGAAATGAGTACAACTTAATCACGAGCATTTAAGTGTGACTACTTGGTAACCTAGTAGCATACCTAGGCCATGCGTTTGGTAATCCCAGTGGTAGTTGTGCACGAGGTCCAAGATGTGTATGAATGATTAAGAAATAGATGCTCATTGCACTTAGGCTAGCTTAGATTCTCTCTCACTCATTCTCTCTCTCCTAGTTTAGTTGATATTATTTCCCATTATCCCCAAGAGTAGCATTAGTGTGGGAACACATCATACACCTCACCCTGGATTAAACCATACGTGAAAAAGCTAATACCGCCAATATGTACAATGTTTCAAAACCTTACTTGGGATCCACAACATTGTCCAAAATGATGTGGCATGTAAAGTATTTGTGACAACTTTCAGGGGTAAGGCCACTCAATGGTTCTTGATGCTCCCCAATGCTTCCATTGACTCATGGCAGGAGTTTAAAAATAAGTTTTTGATCCAATTTGACAAATTTAGAAGCCCTGTCATAGCAATCTAGCAACTTCACTAGTTGAAGAAAGTTACTTGGGGAAAATTTCAGGGATTACAACTTGAGATTCCTTCACCAATTGGCCTATGTGCCAAGCGAGATGCATCCACAACCCAATGGCATCCTCAACTTTTACCTCTCTACCATTAACCTATTCTTTGCCTATGCCATCAAATCTAATTCAAACATAATGGAAATACAGGGAGCAATGGCTAAATTCGTGGAGCTAGAAAAAGTTACCCTTATGAACAACATTCAAACCCAGTTTGGAATGATGAGCGTTAGCAATCCTATGCAACATAGTCCTCTACCTCTACCAAATTTTTCAATGACCAACACTATGTTCCAAACTATCATTCCCCTTCAAATGACTCAACCTACAAATAGCTATTTTCAAGGTCCCACACCTTCTCCATTCCTACCATCTAACACTGGTTTGAATGAGGATCAATCAAAGGCCTTAATTCATTCCATCATAAACCCAAACAAGGTACTTAATCCTATTGAACCCATGACTCAAGATCAAGATCAAATGACCCAAATATTAACTTCACTTCAAAAGCTTTCAAATGAAGTAGTTAAATTAAAGAGAAACAACAACAAGGATCCTATACAACCAAAAAAGCCTAGTTCGTTAGTCAATGACGATTATTATCACCTCCATAACACTAGGCAACATTTTGAGAAGATTTGTCCCAAATTTTTAACATTATATGGTGACAACACCCAAGGTCAAAAAAATGGAAAACCTCCTATTATGGTCCTTAATGTACCACATGAAATAGAAAATGAAGAGGTTTTCTCATTAGAGCAAGTTATGGTAAACAACCCCAACCCGCATAACGCTCACTACCGTAGACTTTGTAACATCATGAACAACACACAACAACAAACTAGGAATGACCCTTACACTCCTCTAAATAGAAGAGCTCCTAGTCAAAGTAACACAAATACTTAGACTGGGTCATCTCAAACAAACACTCCACAAGGATCAAACCCACCTTCTATACTTAGAAGAACTCCACCTCAATAAGAAGCTAAAGATGAACACAAGACTTATGATCTAGTTGAAGATTTGAAGAAAATTAAATCTAACATCTCAATGTATGACCTTTTATAATTTAACAAAATCAAAGAGGTGGTTCAAGCAATAGTTCATAGACTGGAAACCAATAAAGGAAAATCCCCAACCCTTGAAAGGTAAGTTCACTTCATTGAAAGTCCTAACACATTATCAGTGCAAAATGTAAATAATTCCGTGATGAGCAAAAATGAGCAACCTCCTTTCCTAACAACTCTAATTATTTTAGGAAAGAAAGTTCAAAATGTTTTGATGGATTCTGGAGCAATTGTTAGCGTCATGCCACTTGAGGTTTGTACGACTTTATGAGCACAAATGATACCACAAATGAAAAATGTGATTCAACTCGATGGGTCCAACGTACCTATAGTAGGGTCATTAAAAGGAGTGAAAGTGCAACTTAAATAATACCCTATGTTCACATGTTACACAGATATCCTAGTAGTTGACATGTCACCTACCTATGGTGTGCTCCTATCTAGGATTTTTGGAGCCAAGTTTGGGGGCTTCTTTAGGTCAAATTTCTTAGAGCTATTAATCCCTATCAAAGGAAAATTTGAATACATGACTATACCTCAAGAACCCTTCTACAAACAAGTAGTTACATCCTTGGATCAACAAAATCAATCTTTGGAAGATCGAAACAGTAATCTTTATGTTAGGATTATTGAGGTTGAGTGCAGTGAACATGTTGAAAATGACTATGTGAGTGGAATTACAAAAATAAATCTTGTCTCATGCAGATTCCACCCAATCCTATCAAAGTTCTAGAGAAGGTGAAGAAATCTACAGAGACACCTTGCCTTTTCAACAACACAATGGATTTCATCTATGTAATCCACCACCTTTAGGGGAAGATAAAGATATAAATAAGGCCCTACCTCTTAAAATAGCTAAAGGTGTGCTAAATTTTAATGATACATCCATGGAACATGCTCCTAGAAAGGCTATATTTGATGACCCACCAAGACCTAAACCTATCATTAAAACTTATATCAAAAAAAGACTTGATAGAAAACAAACAAGTAAGTTAAGGTTATGTCTTGATTTTCATAATCATAATTATCAAGAAATTGTTAAAAAATGTCTTGACAGGAAGTATGTTGGTGAAGTCTTTAAGATAGGAGACCTAGTCTCAAAAAAAGGTAGAGCATGTGATCGAGAAAATCTTCAAGGTAAGTTCTCTTCTATTTGGTTAGGCCCATTTGGAGTTAAGGACATCATTAGCCATAATGTATACAAGGTTGCTAATGTGCAAGGATATAAGTTACCTAGAAATTTTAATGCATTCCATCCAAAGCATTTCTACTCATGTGCCCCACGTGGACACCTAGTAGATTCTTAGTTGCATGTTTTCTTCCTCTTCGTCATGCATTTCATTTGTGTATAGTTGCGTTTACATATTTTCTTTGCATTTCCATCATTTCTTTCTTGGCATATTATTTTGACTTTTGCTTTGCATATGATTTTAATAATCATTATGGTCTTTTGATTTACTAGGCATTGGGTCATCACACCATTAAGAATAGTGTTAGTATAATGCTTTATATAATATTTCTTATTACTATTACATAAAATCTCTTTTATACTATATATTTTAATAATACTGTGATTCTTCCTAGTCTTTTTTTTAGGAAAAGTTCGAGCGTATATCATTCCCAAAAAAGAAGAACAAGCTACGCCTGCACGTAGCATGGACCTTCAGCCATGGCCCCAAAACAGGAGTCCCCGGGGCAAAAAAAAACCCAGGAACCATGAGAAAACAGAGTAACCCGCAACATCGACCACGCTGGAGAAACACGCAGGTAGGATCCACCCACGCGCCCCCCCAAACGTGACACAGAACCCCACGACCCATGGGAGACCAAAGACCCACAAAGACAGAAACCCAGAAACAGCGATGAAAAAGACAGAAAAGAGCAGCGCCCGCCGTTCCTGCCACTGTAGCAAAGGCACCACAACCCCAAAGACCCGTGGGAGAGCAGCCCGCCAGCCTCTCCCTAGTCCGCCAGGCCCGCGGCGAGGCGGCGCCGATTCTCCGCGATTAGCTGGGCAATTCCGGTCCTGCCATTCTGCAGGACATCCGCAAACCAGAGCTGCGATGATTGAGGGCGCGGGGTAGCTGCCTGATTCTTCGTGCTGCTGAGCCGAACATCCGGCGGGTCCTTCACCCGCGACGGCCTCGGGCGATGATGATCCTGATCAGCGTCCGGGCACCGAATGTTCGGCCACGTGTCCACCCTATGTGCAGCTGTGTTACCCCGCATCGTCCCCCACCCACTATCAACCCTCCGCGCCGGGAGATGGTTCTGTCTTCCACTGGTTCCTGCAACCTCCTGGGAGGAGGCGCCCTGCGCAGAGGCTAGCCCCAATCTGGGTCCTGCCGTAGAGGTGCCCCCCTCCTTCGCGATCCTAATCTCCTGCCAAAACTTTCGGAACCTGGCCCTCAAAACAGCCCGGGGGGGGGGGCAGGCCACGTTTTTTAAGACACAGTCATTGCGGGCCTTCCACAGAATCCAAAGCGCAGTAAGAGTGGGCGAATTCCCAGAGATCTGGATGTGGCGCAAACCACACGTGTGCCAAAATTGCCGGGTGATGTGACACTCCTGCATGAAGTGCAGCAGCGTCTCCTCCACGTGAGTGCACAGGGGGCACTGTGGACTAATCCCCAGGCCCCTGTACTGCAGAAACGTCCGAACCGGAAGGGCCCTGTGAAGAATCAGCCACCCGAACACCTTGATCTTTTCCAGGATTGGCCCCCGCCAGAGTAGCCTCCAATGCGGGTCCGCTGGGAACCGCACCCAAAGATACTGCCTAGGATGAAGGGGTTCCGCAGCGCCCCCCAACGTGGCCATCTGAGCACAAAGCTGCTTCCACACGAGTGAGTCCGATCCTGCAGCCCTCCAGGGCCGGTACTTCCTCCATAGAAGCTGCGCCCAAGTGGAGGGGTCCTCCTGCGTGGTGAAGAGCCTCCAAATCAAGCGTTGTCGCCCTAACACCATCTCCTCCGTGAAGGGGAGAATGCCAACCCCCCCGGCCTCGCGGGGCCGCGCCGTGGTGGCCCAATCCACCAGGTGCATCTTCCTTCCCCCCTTCCCGCCTGACCACACGAAACTACGCAGGATCGTGTCAATCTTTGTGACCACTGCAGCTGGTAAGGCTGCGATTGAAGCCCCGAACCTGGCCATTGCCCCCAAAACCACGTTTGCCAGAACAATCTTTCCTTTACGAGAGAGGAAGTGATTCGTCCAATGGGCTATACGCTGCTGGATTCGCATCAGTAGGGCCTGCCAGGTTTGCTTTCGATGCCAGTTGTGGATGGGGATGCCCAAATACTTATCCTCCTCCTCCCCTGCCATGATCCCCATGATTTGGATAATCCTACTGCGCACCGTCGGGTGCGTGTGCGTGAAGTACAACGCGGACTTCCCCGCATTCGTCTGTAGCCCCACCTCCCTTTGGAACCGATCTAGCGCCCTCATCAGCTCCTTAACCTGCGGCACAGCAGCCCTGACGAAGATCATGGTGTCGTCCGCGTAGTGAGCGGTGAGGCAACGCACACCGTTCACGTCAAGGCCCTAGACACCCTCGTCCACACAGTAGCTTTGCAAGAGATCCATCAAGATGAGGAAGAGGAGGGGGGAGAGGGGATCGCCCTGACGCAACCCACGGCCTGTCCCCTGGAAACCCCTCAAAGTCCCATCAATACCCAGGGAGTAGCGTCCACTTCTTTGTAGCTGCAGGCAGAGCTTCACAAAGTCACTGTCCAAACCTTTGGCCATCAGCACCTTCCGTAGGGCTGCCCAGCTAACAGAGTCATAGGCCTTTACAATATCGAGCTTGATGTAGAGGCCCGGGTATTTTGCTCGACGCAGAGAGTGCTGAATCTCGTGCACTAAGAGCACCTGATCTTGGAGGTGGCGGCCCTTAATAAACGCCGCCTGGTTTTTCCCCACCAAGCGTGGCATGAGGGGGCCCAGTCTGGCCACAAGCATGCGGGAGAACAGGCGAAGGAGTGAGTTGCAGACCCCAATGGGCCAAAAATGGCCCGGTGTGGTGGGGTTTTCGATTTTTGGCATGAGGACCACACGGGAGCAGTTGAGTTCTTTGCGGACCTGTCTCCAGACCAGCATATGGTTAAAAGCATCAAGAAGATTTTTGCCCAGCACCTCTTCATACTCACGAAAGAATTCGATGGGCCAGCCATCCGGCCCCGGCACCTTGTTCGCCTGCATATCTTTCAACGCGACGTGCAGCTCCTGCTGGGAAAAGGGGGCGAGCAACCGTGCATTCTCTGCATAAGTCACCACCTGTGGAATGGGCAAAGAGATCGGGTCAGTGGCCTGCCACTCCCAGACCTGCTGCCAGTAGCGCTGCAGTTCTTCCACGCCGGAATGAGAGGGCGTCTGCGTGTTCTGCAAGAAACGGTGCAGAGGGCGATGGTGTTTCCTGCGGTGTTCCACCGCCTGGGCAAAAAAGAATTTCGTATGTCTGTCCCCTAGTCGCAGCCACTGGATCCGAGCCCTCTGCCGCCAATATTCTTCCTCTTCCTGCTGTAGTGACTGCAATCGCATTAGGAGGGCCAGCTCATCGTGGCTCGTGTCTGTATGCAGTTCTTGTCTGGACTGTATCTCTTCTAATCGCATTTGAACCTGCCTGCGCTGTACAGAAAAATTATATTTTTCGTCCTTGGGGAGGTTTTTAATCTTTATTTTCAATCGTTGTAGTGCCCATTTTAAAAAATTGCGTGGGTCCTCCTGCCACGGCCCATGCTGCTCTTGTCGCGTCTTGTGTTGCCCCTGCCACCTCCCGTGCTGCTCCTGCCGCGTCCCGTGCTACCCCTGCCGCGTCGTATGGTGTGCCTGCCTCCTGGTGCGCTGCGCCTGCTGCCTCGTGAGTTGCACCCCCTGCGTCGTGTGTTGCACTAGTCTCTGTAGGTCGGTCTGCATCTGTCGCGAAACATCGGTCTTCGCCCGCCGCGACCAGTCAGTCTGCACCTGCCTCGAAATTTCGGTCTGCGCCTGCTTTGAAAAATCGGTCTGCATCGTGTGCTGCGCCTGCTTCGAAAAATCGGTCTACATCGTGTGCTGCACCTGTCTCGAAAAATCGATTTGCGTCGTGTACTGCGCCTAACTGGCCTGTGGCACGCCTGCCTCTCCCGTGTAGCCCGCCCAAATTTCCCGGACCATTCCTTCCAGCCATGATTTCCGAAGCCACGAGCGTTCGAACCGGAATGGCCGGGGGCTCTGCTCCGCGGGTCTGTCCACTTGGCAGAAAATCGCCCGGTGATCAGAAGCCATTCTGACACCCCCATATGCGTGTACGTGCCATTCAGTGAGCAGCAATTGACTAACCCAGGCCCGATCAATCCGGGACTGAACCCGTGCAGCACCCTGGCGCTGGTTACTCCAGGTATACCGGCAGCCCGCGAGTTCCAAGTCGGTGAGGGCCCACCTCTGCATCAACATTTGAAAATCGGCTGCCCCCGAGGGCTCCGTTAGGGATGTTCCAGACTTCTCCCAGCTATACAAGCGCTGATTAAAATCTCCAATCAGGAACCAGCCCGCGCCCTCGGGCACCAGTCCAGCCACGCGTTCGAGTTCCTGCAACCGCGCTTTCCACCCCTGAGCACCGTAAACGTTTGTGATCCAGACATCTAGCCTGGGCAGGTGAAACGTGATGCTCCAATCGGATGAATCCTGAACAACAGAGACCTCCTTTGTGAGGACCGCGAGGCCTCCTGCACGTCCCCGACTCGGAACCAAATGGCAGTGCCACCCTAGCCACTTCAGCACCTGGGCCTCCGACTGCTGGACTTTGGTTTCCTGTAAACATACAACATCACATCTTTCATCCACCACCATGCATCGCAGGGTATGGCGTTTATACGGGGTACCCTATCCCCGGCAATTCCAAGAGAGCACCTTCATGACGACGGGTGTCGCTGATACATCTCCTCAATTGTGGGCTGTACACCCAGATCATCAAAATGTTGTGCGGCCTTATGCCGCCGGGTGCTATGCACTGGTGTGCCCACCTTGTCCTCTGACAGTAACCTTACCACCCCCTCTCCATTCTGCAGTCCGTTTTTCCCCCGGGGGGAACGAGACCGAGCTGTCCCGCGTCGAGTGTTGATCCAGTCCGTGACTGGGGGAGGCGACAGAGCCTCCCCGTCCCTACCACCTCCCGCAATGTGTAGCGGCCCCGGTTTAGCAGCAGGCGGTTTAACAGCGGGCGGTTTAACAGCGAGCGGTTTTCCCTCCCCCCCAACCAGCGCCTGCAAGTATGGTGCATGAGTGGTCTCCCTGGGCGTCCCTTCCAAACACTCCGCATGTGTCGTCCCTGCAGCCTGCGTCCCTGACCTCTTTGGGCCCAGGAGCGTCCCTCCCTGCTCTACCGTGCGTGTCTGAGTCCCCCCGGCGTATGGGAGGCCAGTCCTGTGCCCCCTCCTCTGACCACGTCCTCTCTGACCAACAATGCTCCACCCCCCCTCTCGGTCATGATTCTGATCCGCCCTGGTCAAGCCACCCCCTAGGATAGCCCGAGGCCACTGCTGGTTTTCAAAGTGGATACGGATCCGCTCCTCCCCACTCTCTGACTCCAGCACCAGCGTCTCTACCGGTGTCTGCATCTGCAGTGGTCTCCAAACACAGAACCGGGCATAGCCCAGATATTCCCGACTCTCTGTAAAGGTGTCGAACTTAATGAACTCCCCCAGCGCCTGCGCGCATGCTCGGAGAACCTCGAGGGACCAGTATTCCAGCGGCAGCTCATACAGGCGAACCCATACCGGGGCCCTAGCAAACAAATGCGGGTCGCGGTGCGCGCCCGGGCACCAGGGAGCCAGGGCGAGGCCCCGTGCCCCGTAAAACCAGGGCCCGCCCACCAGAACCTTTTCACGATCTGCCACAGAGGCAAACCCAAACAGGAGGCGGTCATCTGCAAGGCATTTGACCGTCACAGTCTCCAGCTCCCACGCAGCGCGAGCCCAACGGCGAATCAAGTCCAGCCGAGGCCGTATGCCCTCCGACACAAACTTACCAATTAAACTGCGCGCCAGGCTATCTAGCAGAACGCTATCTGGGCCCTTGACGTGGAGCCGTAGCTCTCTCCCCTCAGTCGTGGTCCGCTGTTCCGCAACTTGTTGTACATCAGCTGTGTGGGCCGACCCTTTACCAGAGACGCCCAGACCTGGGTGGCCGTGTGCGGAAACCTCCGTGTCCTGCGTTGTACCTACCCCACCTTGTGCTGAAACCACCTTGCCCTGTGCTATGCCTGCCCCGCCGTGTGCAGAGCCTGTTTCTCCGTGAGCGCAGCTCACGACGTTGTGTGCTGCTCCCGCATGGGCATTGTGTACAGCTCCCGCCTGGGTGTGAGTTGCGCCTCCCATGTTCCCCGGACTACCAAACCATCTTCTTCTTCCTAGTCTTTTTCAAGGTTTTAGTTTCTTTAGTTATGTTGGATTATGGTGTATGAGATTTGTGCTAACTTATCATGTAATCATCATGATCATGTGGGTGTAGGATAGGTGATGTTGGAGAATGGTCAGCCATAATCACTAGGTGACCTTGGAAACCCCATTTTCCCTCTCATAAGCCCTAGCCCTCAAGTGTGATGATCCATGGTTACCCTATAAACGATGGGGTGAAGTGTGTTCATCTCCACTTGAGAACCCTTAGCCACATAGGAGACCTGTTATGATGCCATCAAATTGTAATCAAAGGTACATACACGAGGGTTGAACTGCACCATGGGTAAAGTTTTGAAAGGACCGTGTTCATTGGCAGTGTAGCTAATCAACCAAACTCGTGTTTGAATTCCTACCTTAAAAATGAAGTACAAAAAAAAAAAAAAAAAAAAAAGAAACAGGAGGAATGAGGCACCATGTTCATTGGCAATGTAATAAGTTCTTGAGTGTGATGGGGTCCAGCAGCTATCCTCACCCTAACCTCCATTTCCCCTTTTGACCCTATATTCCACACCCCTGCCCCCCTAAAAAAAATGAAAATAATCAATTTTCTTTCTCAATGTCAAAAAAAAAAAAAAGGTTCAAAGGAAAAATCCAAAAGTTGTGGCTAGCCACAATCTAATGTGAGCCTGTCCTCCTCATTAAGTTTAATATGGGTCTTACGCTCAAAGTAGTCTGCATGCTGTTGACTTTTACCTTGTGAGGAGATTGGGAATGAAATCGTAATTATGTTTTAATTATATATAGATATATATAATTAAAATAATAAAATTATATATTTAGAGTTCAATTAAATAAGATGGTGTGGTTTGGGTGGCCCGCATTTAGTTCTCTTTTGTTTATATGGTTTTTTAATCATGTTTATATTAGTATAGTTTGCTTTCAAGTTTCAATTTGCCCATTATGTGATGTTTTCGATTGCATCTCATTTTAAAATTTCTGTGGTCTTGTTCCCTGCACTTGCATGCAATTAAAAGTTTGGGGGCTAAATGTTGAGGCCAACCTCGCCAACGCTAGGCATGGGGCCATGATCAACAAGACATTTCGTAATTCTAGTTTACATTCTAGCTACCTAAATTTATTTAAATTATGGTGAATAGTGATGAAACTTTCTATTAGCATAGCCTCTTATGAGAGGGGATTTTCCAAAAAGAATTTAATTAAAGGAGTATTAAGGTCCCAATGGGCAATTGAGACATTAGATGCTTTAATGTGAATTTCATTGATGGGTCCTTCTAAGGTTTGCTACATTTGGAACAATATTAAAAAGGAAAATTTAAAATTTCATAAAGCAATATTTTGATTAATCATATTTTAGTTTTAGTTTCATTAATACATACAACTAAAAATGCACCCTACCATTAATAGCAAGTAAATACATGTACCATTGGCAATCCATATTTCACATGGATTGCAAATGCAAGAAGGTGGGAAAGGTAGAGCTTGTACTCAAAAATTTAGAAACCCGGGTCATTTAGTAGGAGTGAGGCTAGATGCATGTGAAATATAAATATAAATTTCAATTAAAAATTATAGAAAAATCCTTTCATAAGTTTACTTATGATTCTATACTGCAAAAATATATTGCAAATTTAAGCAATAATGAGTACTTAGTTTTAAGTTTGTTATTTATTTACTATACTTTTATAAGACTATTTTCAAAAATCCTTAAGATTTTGGCTAAAATTTCATTGGAATTATCATCCAGTTGAAAATGCTTTTGAGGACCCAGAGCATAGAAAACGTGAAATTTTTGGTTACGGAACATTGTTGAGTATGAAATGTTCAGCAGGATGTTTTTGAAATTATTTTATAGCTTAAAGACAAAGGCATACAGGACTCATTTTCAGCCCTAACTCCAAAAATGATGATTCGTAAACAAATTAATGTTGTGTAACGTATCTCTCTCTTGCTTGTTGGCTATTTGTGTAAAGCAATGTCAATTTTTTTGGGTTACTGCATGCAAGAATGCAGATAAAATGCGAAGGTGAAGTTGCAGATACAGAGTTTTTCGACATGATGCAACATGTCCTAAGGGTAAGAAGCTCCAGAAGCTTCTGGTATATGCAGTGGGAATGTCACTGGGGTAATTGCTGGGTGGTGGCCATTCATGGTGGAGGACATGGGCGTTAATGGTAGGTGAAAACATGGCTACGGTTACGAGGGTGGTGGCCATTTATAGCGACAATTTGCAGTCATTAGTGGTGGACGTTTTAGAGGTTACGGCAAAATGTGGGTGCCATTATGGCCTACTGCAGCAACTATAAACAGCAGTAGAGGCGGTCTGAAAGGAGAGGGGGCTCTTGCTATCAATCTTGAGGAGCAGCTTCCTCTCCAGAGGCAGCGGTTTCCTCTTTTATTTTCTTGTATTTTACAGGTTTCTAGCGGATCTTCGACGAAGGTCCAGGGCAAGAGCTAGCGGCTCAAGATCGGATCCTTGGGGTCTCCACAGGAGGGTTCTCTCTTTCTTTTTCTTTTGTCTATGGTAGTGCAGCCCATGTGCAGGATGCAAGACGTACGGTTTTCTTTGGGCCAGCAACTTATCTCGACAGTGTAGACGTGGGTAGATGGTCTTTCTCTCTACGACCATGCACAAAAGGTGCTAGACACGATAGGCTTTGAGTGACCATGGATGCTGCCCCATGCTGACTGCTGGCAGAATGGCGAGACCAGGAAAAATTCATTTCTTTAGTTACTCATTGTATTTGAGATAATTATTTAATTTAAATTCCAGAGTTTTTTTTAGTTTATTATTTGCAAAAGGTCATGTCGCCCTCTCCAACTTCGACTATTCCCAGTTTTTGTACCCATATGGGAGGTGCCTTACCCAATAGTCTCCTAACCAAAATTTATGCATCAACAAAAATCACCTAGAAATCAATTGTGATGATGTGGTAACTAATAGTAAAAAAATCATCACCTGAAGCTATAGTGCTTATCTTGCTAAGTGAGGTCTTGAAAGGGTTAGTAGATGAATGAAAGACTAAACTTCTTCAAATGGTTGCACCCAAGGTTGAACCTGTGGTTGCACCCAAGGTTGAACCTGTGTATTTCACTTGAGAATCAAACACCTTACCTTACCATTACTCTAAATGATGCATCAATGTGAAAGTGATAATGCTTTCTCTCTCAAAATCTCTTATTTTAATCTTGTTTTTGTTATCAAAGTTTTGTTTATTGCCTCCTCCAATATTAAGTGATATCAATCTCTGCTGCTCTTTGCTTGCTATTTTTAAGAAAGATTTAAAGAAGCTTCAGCTAAAACTTGTAAACACGTACCGTAAAAATAGGCGTGCATCCCACGGATTTAACAAAACATTTGTATAAATACTAATAAAAAATTTATCATACGAATATTTTTTACTGGTATTTATTTGTATAAAAAAACATCCGCAGTCTGCATTCTCTGCATGATTCTACAACTTCAACAAGGACATTTATTTAGGCGAATGCTGCGAAAAGCTTATTTTGTGAATCTTTTAGCAACAGAGAAAGTGAAAGGAAGGAAATAGGAGGAAGAGGAAATGACTAGGCATCGAGTAGTGACTAGTGCGAGAGGAAGTAGCGGAACCAATTGGTTGAGGCCCTGGCAATACGCTGAAGATTGTTTTTGTAATCGACGTAATAGAGCCCGAAACGAATAATTTTGCCCAAGCTCCACTCAAAATCATCGAGCAGGGACCAGACGGTGTAGCCATGAACATTGCACTTGTCTTTGTAGATGGACAAGAGCACCTGCGCCAGATGTTGCTGGTGGTACTTCACGCGACCAGTGTCGTTGAGTTCCTGTCTCGGGGGAACGCTGCCGTTATCCTGGTCAACGTAGCCCGTCTCTGTGATGAACATCTTGGGGTTGCCGTACTGGAATCTGAAATAGTTGAGCACCTAACGAACAAACAAACAACCAGCCATAACCACCACGTATATAACATCACCATGACTTGTTTTGCTCGGAAAAGAAGCGTGCAATCAGTTGTTTTAATTTTAGCGGTAAAGAGTTGTTTTGGCATGGCGGTAAAGAGTTGTTTTGGCATGAAATCGCATATGCTATCTTCTATAACTCAATTGAAAGAAAGGTTATTATTTATACCTTCAATAGTCATCTTGCTGAGCAGATTGAATTTTTAAACATAATAAAAGCAAAATTTAACCATATGTTCAATGTAAAATTAAAGGTAAGAGTCTTGACATAAAAATCCCATGCTTTAAAGTTAAAACTAATGACTTAGTTATTAAAACAGTAAATCATTTAGATAATCCAGGAAATTCTAAATTATAAGATAGAGAAGGCTTAATGCATGGTTAAGGAAAAATCTCGACATGAAAATTCCAGAATTAGGTTAGGGTAAGAATTTTGATAGGGAAATCCCAAATCATAAGTTAAATGTCTCGTCAAAATCACATAAACCTAAGTCTCATAGAAAGAAACCTCTCCCATAATGACTATCACTCCCCAATTAAAATAAACAAAAACCAGAAGTAAGTCGGAACAGAAGACGTACCTGACGAAGTCCCTTGGGATAGGAACGGAAAAGAGAGGAACCTTCAGATTCGCCAATAGTTGTGCCATTGAAGGAAAAAGAAACGTTGGCAAACATGTCGCGGGTGTGGTCGCGGGGGTAGCCAGGATTAGGGTTGTCCACCACAAGATTGGTAGTATAGTAATTGATGCCGATCCAGTCAAAGGAACCTTTCACAAGCTTGGCCTGCTCAGGAGTGAACTCAGGCAACCGCTCTTTCACAATCTTACGCATCACGTCAGGGTAACTGCCGAACACCAGCGGATTCATGAACCATCCGATACTGAACTCTTTGGCCCGTCTTGTGGCCTCCTCATTCTTACGCTTGGGCGAGTAGGGAATCACCCAATTAACGGCATGAACAATGCCGATTTCGCCCTTCTGCGTTGCACTGTATTTGCGCTTATACACGTCCACAACGGCAGCGTTGGCGAGAAGTATGTGGTGGGCAACGATGTAGGGCTCCGTGGTGGAGTTGCCGGCAGTGCAGTTTCCGAATGGCTCTGAGCAACGGCCGGGTGCGTGACTGCCGCTGTCATATGACATTGTGGTGAAGATGTATGGCTCGTTTATGGTGGCCCAGTACTTCACTCTATCCCCAAACTTTTCAAAGCACACCTCCGCGAATGCTACCATGTCTTCTCTGCATATGTCATAAGCCATAGTAGTAGGCACGTTTAACTCATATTTGTTGAGAAGGTAAACTAGAACAGTAGGATCCCTTTAATACACTAAGAAAGACAGCAGCAACGATAAGACCGACACGGGTACTTACACAATGGCCTTGTTGAGCCAGCCCAAGTACTCTTTCTCCAGAGCTTGAGGGAGGTCCCAATGGAAGAGGGTCACAAAAGGAGTTAAGCCTGCACATTAATTAATTAAGTACCACATTCCCCTGTAAACTCCGTACCATGATGGGTATCACGATTCCTAACATAGATTAGAAAGTGAGAAAGAATACTAATTAAGCCATCACTAACCCTTAGAGATGATGTAGTCGATGACCTTGTTGTAATGTTGGATTCCTGCCTCATTTACGGGTCCGTTTTTGGGCGATCCCTCTGAATGGGTCAAGTCAGAGAGGAAAATTAAAAATGAGACACAAACGGCATGATGCTTTTCTCGAGACGGAAATATCGTTGTTTGGTCTTATTCAACAGAGAATAAAAGATGAAGATAAATTACTAGGGTATATGCGGGGCCATGCAATGGAAAATCGGTACATGTCCATGCCCATCCCTTTGAGAAGATCTATGTCTCGCTGCATGTGCAAAACAATTCAATTCAACTTTAGACCAGACTTTTAAATAGTTGAATGCAGTTGTTGTCCATTGAAACAAATGGAATATTTTATTTATTATTTACCTCGTATCGATGGTACTGGTCCACGGCCACATCTCCATTGCTTCCATCCACGATTTTGCCTACGCTCATCCGTGCATGATGAGATACAGAATGGAGTTAAAAGGGTTTGATGGTACAAATGAAACGAAATGACATTAAGGTCAATGCATATTCCACAGAAAGAAAGAAAGAAAGGTGAATGTGCATAACTGCGTATACCAATGTTACTTCGGCCACTTACCAGGCGTGTGAGAGAAAATGTCCCAAGTTGATGGCAAACGGCCACCTTCAGTTACGGCTCCTTCAACCTGCAGAAGCAGCATTAACATTTAATTACTACCGATACTAATATACCTCGAAACATCCACGAGACGGTTAAGATCTACTATAACAGAATCAGTCATAGCCATATATATGCATACAATTATTTATATCTCAGCGGAACACATTGAGAGTGAATCTGCAGAGAAAACGGTGTTACTGTAAACTGGAAGGTACACCAAAAACTGAAACAAGAAAAACAAAGGAGGAGATGCATGCATGCCTGGTAGGCAGAAGTGGCAGCTCCAAAGATGAATCCCTTAGGGAAGCTGCTCCTGGCCAGGCCCCGTACATGTGGCGCTGGTCTTGAACCATTATGTTTGCCAACAACAGGGGCAGCGGCGGCTGCCCATACAAGGAAAACTATGGCGAACACTGACACTGCCTCTCCTTGCAAAGCCATGTTTGTTTATTCCGCCTGTCACTCACTGTCTCTCCTGAGACTATGCCTTGAAACATCCTTCATCATTGCCTTATATACAGCAGAATGGCTAGTCTTTTCAATACCTCATCATTGCTTATAAAAACATTTTCCGGTTTGGTGGAAGAGCTAAGAGTCATTCACACACCGGTGTTTATGGGTAGGTGGAATAGCAAAAACGTTGTTCGCATGTAGGTTTTGCTGATCCCAGAGCAGGCAAACAGCATCCATCACGGATCTGGTCAGCATGCTGCCTTATGACAGGGGAATTTGGCTTTATCACGTGCAGTAAGATTTTTAATTTACACGATGCCATGACACTTGCTTCTCGTGCATCGTGCATCCACTTGATTCCTTGGTGCTATGTGACAACTTTTGACCCTTTCTTTCCTATGTAAGTATTTTCCTGTATCACTCCAACTTCACCGCTTCGACTTTGATACCATTCGCTATACCATAGCTCAGATTAAAATAACACTCGTATGTACGAGCATTTTATACTTTACACTGCCACATCAACTTACAACAGACTCTGAGGATGTTTTATTAATATTTTCCCTCCAATCCAAGTCTCTGTTCAGAGCAATGCAGTGATTAAAAACTTGTAAAAAGATTCTGCTGGGTATAAAAAAATGATAAACTTGTAAATAACCCTGCTTTGTATGAAAATGACTTGGTAAAACTTGGCAGACTCAGAAGAGTCGGCCAAAAAAACTCGGCAAACATTAAATTACAGTTGTTATGGTTAAATCTCTGTAAAAGATCATCTTTTTGATGAATGTTTTCAATATTTTTTATCGGAAGTTAAGGTTTAACTTGCAACACTTATAATAGTAAATGTAGAAGTTAAAACCTGAGCTAAACAAAGACGCTCTACAGGTTTAAAGTTTAAAAAAAAAAAACAAATTGCAAAAGAGACTGTAAATTAATGGTAATTATTTTTAAAGTAATCCGTATTTTCTGGATGTGTTTCTTTATTTTATGATTTGTTATTTTGAAATTATTTTAAATTGCTGAATCAACTGGGCTCACCAAGAAAGGCAAACCTGCGTTTATTAAACAGCCATTGATCGCATTAACAGAAATAATTGATTCAGAGAGAGCACACAGGTTTGTTGAGGCTAAACAGCCATTGATGGCATTAACAGAAATCACTGATTCAGAGAGAGCACACAGGTTTGCTGAGGCTATTCGTTTAAGATGAGTGAAGACAAAAGAATGCAAAGGTTTTTGTGAAGGTCAACTCAAAACACAAACTCTTTTTGGTGGGAGCCAAAGAGTTTTATGTGCATGGACAAGGCTTTATTCAGAGAATGCACAGATTTTTTAAAGTTTTTTCCTGGTGGAAATCAAAGAATTTTAGGCGTGAGGCCCTGCTCACCGGCCAAAAAAAAAAGGTACAGATTTTCTTTAGGAAAAAATGTTACAGAGAGAAGAAAATGTACAGTTTTTTAAGAAACAAATATTACCTGCCTAGTAGCCACATATGAAGAGAAATGAAGAAAATATGCAGTTTTAAGGAAAAAATAAATATTACAAAAATTTCAACACAGAACCGGTACCATTTAAATAATAAGCTTTTTCACAATATTACTAAAATATTTGTATTATTTTATATTTAAATAATGTTAATGATCCTACCATTGCTTAAGCGGTGCTTCTGAGGCAATAATCGGACCATTACAAAGCAAATAAGAAAACCATGTAAGAAGACAGTGCAGGGGGCCATTACAAAGCAAACAAGAAAACCATGTAAGAAGAAAACACATGGGGTTTAATCATAAGGTGCAGCCTACTTGCTCATCAATAATAATAGAAGATAAGTAATGCTCACATCACTTAGAGAATTTCAAGTGAAACTAGTACCCACCATTTTATTGTTGATTGAAACTTGTGGAACACCTTTAAACACTATGCAACACATGTTCATTTTTCTTATTTTTTGTAGCAAAATATGTCTTGTTGATGGATTGAAAGTCATTTCTCTTTAGAATGGGGAATAGGGGCTAGAGGTCCATGCTAATTTAATCATTATTTAGAACTACCTAGGCCTTAATTCCTTGTGAACTTCATCACAAGAATATGTAGGTTTGCAGGGGAGCTTTGACTTCAATGCTCAGGGTACTGCCCTCTCCTCGAAGTAGGGCTCAGGGCTAGATGCATTAGTATAGGAACATGTCTAAGCTCTTGTAGGGGAATGATATGTTGTGTGCTTGTTGTTTGCGCATGTGCCTTATCAATCTGGCTATGTAATTAATGCTTACTGCGACTCAAGTGCCTCTAACCATTGACTAATGAGTACATGTTATATGTTGTGAATAGGTACACTATTGGCATAGTCCACCTTGAGTCTACCCTCTTCCATAGTTGCTTTTAGGATTCTCAAGTGGTGCCAAACAATGTTATTAAGGGTGGCACCATTACACTCCTTTAGGTATTGNTTGCACTTCCTCCCATGAAATATTCTATTTTCCCAACCATTGATCTTTTAAGTTTGTTTAATAACTTATTTATATCTAATCTATCTACCCATTCTTTAATCTCTTTTTATACTTTCATTATTTGTAACCGTAATGCTCTTTGTATATATAAATTTCTTACACACCATAGATATCTTTTTTTTTAACAAGAAAAAAAGATGAGATTGCATTTAATTATGCCCACAAATGGTGATGAATAACAATAGTTAGATATTATAGCAATTTTGTCTTTTCCTCTTTTTTGGATAACCCATATGATCTATTGGATATATATTACATTTTCATGAAGAAAAAAGATAGACCCTACAAATTGACCAAGAACCAATGGGGGCAACAAAAACAATCATATAGGTATTTTACTACAACATTATACACTTTCAAATTTAAGATGATGCAAACTTAACTAAAGCTTATTCATAACACTTTGATACTTGATTGGAAGAACAATAAAGAGATATTAAGCTTCTGCATCTAGTTTATTACATCTAATATGATGTAAATAAAAATTTTTCTTACCTTCTATATTAGACCATAACTATATTAAAAACTTTTGCTTAACTAACCGATAAATATGCTTAGGATTTTGTTGCACTTCCTCCCATGAAATATTCTATTTTCCCAACCATTGATCTTTTAAGTTTGTTTAATAACTTATTTATATCTAATCTATCTACCCATTCTTTAATCTCTTTTTATACTTTCATTATTTGTAACCGTAATGCTCTTTGTATATATAAATTTCTTACACACCATAGATATCTTTTTTTTTAACAAGAAAAAAAGATGAGATTGCATTTAATTATGCCCACAAATGGTGATGAATAACAATAGTTAGATATTATAGCAATTTTGTCTTTTCCTCTTTTTTGGATAACCCATATGATCTATTGGATATATATTACATTTTCATGAAGAAAAAAGATAGACCCTACAAATTGACCAAGAACCAATGGGGGCAACAAAAACAATCATATAGGTATTTTACTACAACATTATACACTTTCAAATTTAAGATGATGCAAACTTAACTAAAGCTTATTCATAACACTTTGATACTTGATTGGAAGAACAATAAAGAGATATTAAGCTTCTGCATCTAGTTTATTACATCTAATATGATGTAAATAAAAATTTTTCTTACCTTCTATATTAGACCATAACTATATTAAAAACTTTTGCTTAACTAACCGATAAATATGCTTAGGATTTTGTTGCACTTCCTCCCATGAAATATTCTATTTTCCCAACCATTGATCTTTTAAGTTTGTTTAATAACTTATTTATATCTAATCTATCTACCCATTCTTTAATCTCTTTTTATACTTTCATTATTTGTAACCGTAATGCTCTTTGTATATATAAATTTCTTACACACCATAGATATCTTTTTTTTTAACAAGAAAAAAAGATGAGATTGCATTTAATTATGCCCACAAATGGTGATGAATAACAATAGTTAGATATTATAGCAATTTTGTCTTTTCGTCTTTTTTCTATATGACTACTTGTTGGATTGCATTCTCCTCCCAATTTTGTTAAAAGACTTATTGAGCTTTTTAAGTTTTCTCTTTATGAACTCATTTTATATCTAGCCCATCTACCAATTCTCTGATCTCTATCTATACTTCCATTATTTGCAATCATATTGCTTTTTGTATATATAAATTTATTTTGCATTAGTGATTTTTTTATAAGAAAAAGGATGATAAGTTCACATTTAATTATGTCTGAGGAATAACAATAGTTAAATATTATAGTAATTTTTTGTAATTTTTTTCCTCTCTTTTCCATTTTTTTGGAAAAAATCAAACGAAATTGTATTCCCAAAAAAAATGCTATACATCCTTACAGCGCAGGCCAGAGCTGCTGGCCCCACACGGAATAGGAACATTAACCCGAATCCCCAGGAACCACCCCCGGGCATCCCCGCCGTCCCCAACCGTTAACCAGAGTGCATTCCGGAACCGGGCCCCTCCCGGGTGTTTCCCTTCCCCCCACTAGCTTTTGGGGGAGGCGTGGTTGGAGTTTTGAGTCTCTTCAGCCGTTTGCGGCCTCGGAACCCGCTCGCTGGGCCTGCCACTAGGCATCGTCTATTTTTCTCTATTATCTGGGCAATACCCGTCATATGGTCTCTAAGAACGTCTTCAATCCAAAGCAGCATCTAGATTTGTGACTGCGGGCCCCCACGGACTGTCAGGACGTTGCCCCCGGTTTTGTCTCTGGGGCTACCTTAGTCTTCGGCTCCTCACCCTCCAGGATCTGCCCCAGCTCATCCCGCCCACCGTGAGCATCGTGGAGGACCCTCCTCACCCTCCAGGATCTGCCCCAGCCCGTCCCGCCCACCGTGAGCATCGTGGAGGACCCTGGAGGGCGTAATCGAGGCCCTGTTCGCGGCCGCAGTATCCTCCTCGCGGTTACCCTGCCTCCTCCGCTTCCGTTGCTGCCCCCGCGCCGGATGAGGCGGTGGCTGAAGCCGCCAGCCAAAGAGCCCGGATCACCCCGGGTGCCTACCCGTCCTCTCTTTTCTATATGGCTACTTGTAGGATTGTATTCTCCTTGGAATTTTTAATAAATAACTCTAAGTTCTTTTAATAACTCATTTTATATCTAGTCCATCTACCCATTTCATGATCTTTTTCTATATTTACATTATTTGTAACCATAGTGCTCTTTGTGTGTATAAATATCTTTTATACTATAGCCATGGTTTGTTGGTTTTAACAAGACAATGGATGTTGAGTTCACATTTAATTATGCTTCTCCATGAAGTATTTAATATATAACTTATTGGTTTTAAATTTTTTTAATAACTCAATTTATATCTCATCCATCTACCCATTCTCTAAACTCTTTCTATACTTTCATTATTTGCAACAATAATGCTTCTTTTATATATAAATTTCTTTCACACAATAGATATCTTTAGTTTTCTTAGCAAGAAAAAAGATATTGTATTAATAAAATTGTCAGAGTATGCACCAAAGCTTAAATTGAACTTGAAACTTGAAGATATCACTAGAGGCCACATGAATTGATACAAATTAATATGCTTTTGACTCTTTTGCTAGAGATCACTGGAGAAAATTGATTGGTCTTGGGTGAAAATTGATGATATTGATGGGCATCAATTTTTGTGGCTTGAATTGAGACAAGAAGCATAATTTAAATATTATTACTAGACATCATTGTGTTAATATGTAGCGATATCAATATGAATATATTGCTGGCAATCGTCTAAATCAATGGTGAGCCATTGGCAAAAAACTAATTTTTCAATTGCACAATCCAAATGAATTTGACGTGGTTTTTTTGTAATCTTGATGAAAAAATATCACAAATGATAGGAGAACATGAATTGAGAAGAGATTAAGTAAAAAAGATTGTGAATAGAGCTATATCTAAGGTTCAAGATGCTAATGTTGCTTGATTACTGTTGATATCAACTCTCCCATGCCAGCATGGGGCCATGATTAATAAGTTTTAATCCCATGACAATTAGAATCCTATAGGTTTTAACCCCATGCAAATTATTTGTGAAGGTATTATCAATAAAGCAAAGTAAACTCAACAAATAGTAAGAAAGATGTTGTCACTAAACTTAATCTAGCAAATATTTACTATTCATTTAATATATCATTTGTTTTTGTAACTTTAGATAAAAACTAACAAGAAAGTAAAGCATATGCAACCCACTTAAAACAATGTAGGTTCAAAGGACGATAATGGCCACATTTATTATATGACTATGTACAAATCCATTTTAAATTATTGGAGGAAGGTAAGATAAGGATAATTAGTATTACTTATTTATATTTATTTCACTAAATAACTTTCTTTACCACCTTTTAACTAATAGGATGAATTTGGCAGAATGGGTAACATTTCACCAAATAACTTGCTTTACCACCTTTAAACTAATAAGATGAATTTGGCAAGATGATTATTGTGTTGGATGTTAGATGAACTTTCGGTACCTTAAAACTGAGAAAAGACTAGATCTCTGAGCGCACGTATTGTCCGTTTGCTTGGGGCTACAAAAAGCTATTAGCAGCAAAGGTTGCAAAAATACTCCATCTGAACTGATCATAAATTAAATTATAAACTTAAGCATAGGCACAAGAGAGATTAAATTTCGAAAGTTTCTTCCCCAATTTCATTCAAAAGAATCTGCAGTGCTATAAGCTTTGGAAATCTTGTTAGCATACTGCCAAATTATGTTCTCACGACGCTACTGTTTATTCTTTGTTGCCTAGTTCTCCAAATCAATGGTTAACATGTGTCTGTACTTTAATCACATACGCCAATCATGAAAGCATGACCTCTCTTGCTTACCGAACTATGTGCACAGGATTCCGGTCACTGCAGAAACAAACATTATCAATACTCCAGAATTCCTGAAACCAGATCATGCTGTTGTGAGTCTGTCGGAATTGGAAAAAAAATAACCCATCAATGGCAGCAAAGTCGAATACAAAATCACAAGTGAAACCCCACCCCAAAAAAAAAATTCACCGACCACCTTTTTCTCTCAAAAAGCAGGACAAAAACACGGCAAAAGACAACCCAAGGAAGAGCCAAATCCGTGGGGCCTGCAAAAACTAGCAGTTAATTAGCTAAAAACGTAAGAAAAGACACACCATCCAGCATTAAAGGTAAACAAAGCTTGCATAACAATTGGATAAAAATTCAAATCCCATGCAGGCCATGTGATTCCTCCTCCGTTAAATGTAGAGAGAACTTCCCATTCGTTTTCCCTGTGTCCCCTCTGCCTTCCCATTTTTCACACAGGGTGATTCAATAAATAAATATGATTTAAGAGAGCTTCTTTGATATGATATCATATGTTTGGACAATATGAAATACAAGGATTCCATAGCCAACATTTGGTGGTTTGACCTCGTTTAATAGTCTGTACTCCATTCATTCTGAATGACTGGCTTTCCCGTGCTCCCCCTCAATTATTCCCGCCCTACAAACCCGGTCTCTGCATCCTCATCTTCATCATCCTTGTCTCTGCATCCTCATCTTCATCATCCTTTCTTAGTTTCTATCAAGATATACCCCCATCTCTTTTCCCATGACCTGTTTCTGCTTCCATTCAAGGAATAAGGGGATATATTTTTTAACATTGTGAAATAAAACAGACAAACTTTAGAGGAAGGTACAAGGACAGCTCTGTATCTGTTGCGTGTTGTGGGTCTGCATCCCAAGAATCGCAAACCAGCAATTTATTGTTCATTACAGCAATTTGTTGCTGACTTGATGTATCATGCAGCATTCCGCGTAAAGCGGACAACGTTGCAAGATTTAAATACAATGCACCAAAAGAGGTTGAATGATTGCTGCCTGAATTGGCATCTCTTTCTGCTGTTGAACAACCAATAAGAAGCCGTGAACCAAATACATATACATCGACGGTTGTCAACGTGGGCTTCCTTCCTGCCGTTCAATAAACATTTGAACTGAGAATCTTCTTTAACACATACAGGGGCAACTGCCCGTGCAAGGCAGTCCTTGCTCTGACACCTGCCGTTCATTTCGCGGTAACTGCCATGTATGTAACATGTGTTATGCGTTTTCGATTTTGCATTAAGGTGCCCTCCATATGCGGTAACACGGGCATTGGGTCTGTTAGTTTTTTCTAATTTCTCATGGTATCAGCCCTCTTCATCTCTGTCTCTGTCTTGATGCCATTACCATTACCATTACCATTACCAGTTAATAAGTGGAAGGCTTGTTATGATTGTGATGGGTGTCCTGTAAAATTACTAACCTCTTGCAACGTTGTTTTGTATGGTCCTTTCTGCAAGGCCGGATGGGTGACTCTTTAGGTGATATTTTGGAGTTTTGAACTATGCATAATAAAGTTGCTTTATTTAAAGAATATTAAAAATTTTGTAATGCATAATTTTTCCTACATAAAATTGTAACTCGTGATCTATTTTTTTTTTTTTTGGTACTATTAGAGCGTATCCACAGCATCTTTAATTGTGCAAAATTGTATAAAAGTTTTGGATCACATATGGAAAAATTAAATTGTGATTAATTATATGTAATATAATAAACTTTATCCCATAGGAATTTTTATTGTATTTAATATGATTAATTATGATGATATGTTAAATTATTTTTCTTAATTTGCCCACAAGGATTAAAAAAAATAATATAGTTTAATAGTTTCATCATAAGGATTTATGAATATGTTTGAATTAAAATTTAGCCCACAAACAATTTTATGTTATTTGATTTATATTTTTACACGATTTACATTGGTAAACATGTCTTATGATATTTTAACATCAAATTTAGTGACAATATGTTTATTTATGCAGTTGTACAACCTATAAGCTACTCTGATTTTAAATGTGACATTCCTAACTTAAAGGTTGATAATTATAAGGTATGAAAGGAGAGAATTCTTCTTCATTTAGGCTGGATGGATATTGATTATGCTATCCATAAGGATGAACCACCTATTGTTACAACAATCAGCAATCTAGATGATATTCGTAATTATGAAAAATGGGAGTGATCTAATTGTCTCTATGTCATGTTCATAAAAATCAAGATTTCGATTGGTATGCGCGGTTCACTGGACGAGTATGATAATGTGCACATTTTGTTAAAGGCAATTGATGAATGATTTGAGTCATCAAACAAAGCGTTGGCTAGCATCTTAATAATGAAGTTCTCATCCATGAAGTTCACCGAAATTCGTGGTGTGCATGAGCACATCATGCAAATGAGGAATATAGTGGCTCAACTCAAAACATTTAAGGTTGAGATGTCAGAATTTCTCCTTGTGCACTACATCTTAAACATGCTCCCACCATGGTATAGACCCTTTAAGATTTCTTATAACACACATAGGAACAAATGGTCAATCAATGAATTAATGATCATGTGTGTGCAAGAAGAGGGTAGTCTTGCAATGGAAGTGAAAGAGAGTGTGTATCTAGTCACATAAGAAAATAATAAAGAACAAGCCAAAGGCAAGTGAAAGGTCAAATTGCCTACATAATTTGATATTAAGAAGGAATCCAAATGCTTTTTCTACAAAAGAAAGGCACATTGATGAGTGGCAAGGTACCCCTACACTCAACCATACGAATACGAGCGTAGCATGCGTGATCTGGTCAAACTCCGCAGACTAAGTGCCTACACGCCTCATGGAACACTTAAGGTTAATAATTCGTTGTCTTCCTAGACTTACTTGTATTTTTCAT
The DNA here is from genome assembly GCA_015680685.1 of Gnetum montanum. Classification (NCBI taxonomy): domain Eukaryota; kingdom Viridiplantae; phylum Streptophyta; class Gnetopsida; order Gnetales; family Gnetaceae; genus Gnetum; species Gnetum montanum. The sequence continues at coordinate 191,112 of MNCI01009938.1, read as the reverse complement.
GGTTGTATAGTTAAGTAACTCTGAGGTATATGATTTTTATATCTTTTCTGTTTTATCTCCTATGCTGATAAGATGAAGGGTGAAGAGACTAATTAACTAACTTTAACTAACTAACTAAGCCTTAATTAACCTAGCATCAGTATTCGTTCCCACTTATCATTCACACCTTGAACCAATGCAACCTTGGTTACCAAATGCTAGTCATTGCTGGGATCACCAAGCGTAACGCACGTGCTCGAAGCAGTCGTACTGAGGCACTTAACTAGGAGAGAAGGGTTGAGAAAGATTTAATAACTAATAAAGCATTTAAATGATAAATAGTAAATAATAGTAAATAAAGTCCTATTTAGCCTATTTCATGCACTACAAGGTTTATCCAAGAAGTTCATCTTTATTGTTGTATACAACCATGTGTTCACGTATAATATTTGCTCGAATAAAGATCTGTTCACTTTGGAGCTCCTACTGCAGGCACATGGAAAATATTCAATCTCTGGAGGGATCAAACTGCTAGAGTTTCGCTACGGTCTAAGCCTAGCATTGGAAACAAGGGAAAGCCGCCTCTTATTGATAGATTTGATGGAGCACTGCGATATCGCGTATGTGATATCACAGGGGAAGACGCGATATCGTGTCCCATCATATCCCCATGATTGAATAAAAACTCGTCATCAAGTTCCTTACAAAATATTGGGATGGTATGGGATTATTGACTCAAATGGAACTAATGGGATGACATGTGAACGGATCATTATTACAAGATAAGACAAAACTAGTGTTCACGACAACAAGAGTGAACACTTTATACATTTGACATCAGGCCTCATTTAGCAGCCGAGAAAGAGAGAGAAAGAAGTGTTGCTATTGCCAACACCAAGATTACGCCTTTTGTTGTCTATCCATAAGCGTGCCATCGATCTTGCTCCTTGCATAGCTGCTTTCAACACTGCTCCATTCCATGTGATCCCTCTAGATCCAATCCATTGTTGCATGATTGCCATATGCACACACAACACAATCTTTATATTAGCAAGGGTAAATGAATCATAATGCATTTGATACCTTGCTTCGGTGAAAGGTCCATTGGCTGAGTTGTGGTATGGCTGATACGGATCTGGAGATATCATAGTGGTGACTACCGAAGGTGTAGGGGTTAGGAGAAAATTGAAAAAATTGGGCCCCGTACCCCCATGACTAATAGCGAACCTCCGGTAGTGATAAAATGGGGAAAGAAGAAAGAACAGGAAAGATGGAGAAAAAGAGACAACTGTAACGTCGATGAAATGGATGTCAAGATGGAAATGAACAAAATAAAATAGATTGCAAAAATGTTAGGGAAAAGAATTTAACTGGTGCACCAAATAGGAATGTCAGTGGGTCGTCCCCAAAGTAGGCTCATACCCTTAATGCCCTGACAAACCCACATTCAAAGAGTCCGTAGGCTTTGGGAATGTCATTTGGAACAAGAGTTAAAGACTTAGCTGCAAAAATTTAGCAAAAAGAAAACAATGCATCAACCAAAATATACACTAATGATACAACTGGCAATGAGGTGAGCAATGGAGAGAAGGATGGAGAGGAGAGAATGGAATGGAGTCCTAAGAACAAGGTAGTGTACAACCCCTTTTGTAGTTCATGATTAATGTGACTTAGTAGATCCCATTCCAAGTCCGGCCTCAAACAAGCCACATCCAATGACTTCGCATTAATGCATTTGGCCAATCCATCCTCTTGAAGTAACAAGAATGCCTTCACCCAAGAGCCACCACCATTCTGACGAAATGAAAGAGGAGAGAATGGGAAGCGAGAAGGGCCTTAGTTAGAGAGAACATTTTTATTTTAGTTTCATAACCAATGCTTGTAGCCCAAATGGTTATTTCGTCTAAGAGGTGTGGTTTGAATTCTCACTTCTTTTTTGTTTTATGTGTTTATACATGAGAACCACACCATGCAAAGACTTGGTTATTTTTATTTGCTTAGCTTCTCGATAATTGGGTAACATCGAAACGGTAAGAAAACTCAAGAAGAAAACATCCAAGCACCCAAGAGAATGACCAACACAAATGCATCAAGTTCTCTTGAAGTCACATCCTTTTCAATCCTTGAGTCCTTCCTTAGTTTGAGAAATGCCCAGTCACTGATTCATTAGAGTTCTTATTATTGAAAAAGGAACTATACATTTCCAAGCCGAGAGAGACCATAGAAATTCATGGATGTATGGATGAAGTGGACTCATTGCCTATCATGTCAAAAGAAACATACCTTAGTATCAACATCATAACTTAAAGGTAAAAACCAAACATTAGCAACCAATAGAAAAAAAGTTCATACCATCATTAAGAACACTTATTAAATGACAAACTTGACAAGATGGATAACACACGCTTGCACACACAAAAAATGGAAAAGTATAATGATGTTGTAAAACAAAAAAAAAATAAGAAAAGAAAAGTTAAAGAAATTTGTAAAACAAAAACGTGTAAAACAAAAACTAAAAAAGAACTGAGGGCTTCAATTTATTAGCACAGGTGGCCATCTCCCTCATTACTGAATGGAAGGGGAGAGATCCGAAATAAGGAGCATGGTTGTCTGCTATCAGAGGTGTGAGTTGCACTGGTTGTTCTGGGTTCATGGAAAGGTTTGGTTTGTTGCACATTGACTAGTAATCTCTTATTAGGGGTCTCAGGCTTGTATATTGTCATGGCTCCAGAGGGAAAGGTCATATGGATAATGTGGGGTCCTTCCCACAATGTTTGAAATTTTGTACGTTGTGGTACATGTGCGGGGTTCCAGTAAAGGACCTTGTCTCCTGGTTGGTACTTAACCTCTCAAATTTTGAAGTTATGACATTGTTTGTTATGTGCCTTGTGTATCTTGTTTGATGATAGGGTAACCAATCAATTCTCTTCTAGCACGTTTAGAGACACCAATCTTTGTTTTTGTGCTAGGTCGAGGTTAAGGTGGTGGTCACATGCCATGGATAGTGTACAGAGCTTAGTTTGAATTGGAAGTTTTGGGAGTTTTCCGTACACCAACTAGTAGGGAGAGTAGCCTATGGAGAGTTTCCAAGTGGAGCGGTAAGCCTAGAGAGCGTCGTTCAGTTTCGTGCTCCAATCTCACCTAAATTTGCTAATTGTTGTTGTTAATATTCTCGTAATCTCCTGGTTGGTGACCTCGGCTTGGCCATTAGCTTGGGGTTGATAAGGTGTGGTCAATTTATGTTCCACCCCTAAGCGTTGCATCAACTTGTGAAAGGTTGCACCTATAAAATGTGTTCCATTATCAGAGATGAGTGCACGCAGCACACCAAACCTATTTATGATTTGTTGTTGTACAAATCGTGCAGCTGTAGACGATGTGAAATTTGTTACAACAACTGCTTCAACCCATTTGGTTAAATAGTGAACAACAACAATGATATAAGCTTTCTCATTGGACATCGGTGTAATAGGCCCCATAAAATCTATTCCCCAAATATCAAAGGGTTCCAAGGGTTGAATCCATTGTTGCAGACCCTCCATTCTAGTAGTCATTCCACCATCCCATTGATAGTGCTCATAGGACTGGACAAATTGATGGACATCCTAAAATAACATTGGCCAGTAATATCCTGCAAGCAGGATCTTAATGGCCGTTCATCTCCCTACATAGTGGCCCCCACAGGGACCCTCATGAGCATCTTGGAGAACTCTTAATCGATCCTCATCGGGCACACACCATCGAACCAAGTCATCAGGATAGAATTTATAGAGTTGTCACTTGATTTCCATGAAATACTTGGTTGTATGAAGAAACCGTTGCTTCTTCCTAAAGTCCAACCCCTATGGTGTTTGTTGGGAAAGGAGATAAGTAAGAATGCTACTATACCAATTTGTTCCTGTGGGTTGGTTATTTATTACACTAGCAAAGAGGGTTTCGTCAGGAACATGATCAGATATGGCATATTCATCCTCTTTGTTGTCCCAACGCAACTGAGATAAATGATCGGCAAGTACGTTCTCAGTGCCCTTTCAATCTACTATTGTTAAATTGAACTCTTGAAGGATTACCAACTAACGTATAATACGAGGGCTAACCGTTGGCTTGTTCATGAGGAACCGAATTACACTATGATTTGTATGGATGTACACTTTGTAGCCCAACACATAGTGCCTAAATTTATCCAATGTAAACACTACAGTCATTAATTCCTTTTCGGTAGTTGTGTAGTTGAGTTGTAAACCATCAATACTCTTACTCACACAGTGGATGTAATAAGGGAATTTTTGTTCATCTAACTGTGTTAGTACGGCTCCTAAGGCATAATTAGATGCATCGGTCATTATATGAAATGGTTTGGACCAGTCGGGGGCTTGTAGAATAGGGGTTTCCACAAGCCTTTGTTTTAGATTTTGGAATGCTCATTCACATTCCCTGGTCCATTCAAAAGGTGCATCTTGTTTTGTTAATTCTACAATGGTTTGGCAATCTTGGAGAAGTTCTCAATGAATCTCCTGTAGTAGCCAGTGTGTCCAAGGAATGACCAAATATTTTTGACTATTTCTGGTTGTCGAGTGATTCCTTGGATAACCTTTACTTTTTCTGGGTCTACCTCTATTCCTGATTGTGAAATCTTATGCCCCAGTACTACACCCTCTTGAACCATCAAACGGTTTTTCTACCAGTTGAGCTTTAGATTGGTTTCAATGCATCATTTTAGCACTTTCCCTAACTGGTCTAGGGCTTGATCAAAGCTTGTCCCATAAGTGGAGAAGTCATCCATAAAGACTTCCACTCCATTTCTTATCTGTTGTTGAAATATGCTTAGGACCAAATGTTGGAATGTGGTGGGGGCATTGCACAAGCTAAATGGCATTTGCGTATATACGAACGTTCCCCAGGGATTGGTGAATGTTGTTTTGTCTTGATCTTCTGGTGCTATTTGTATTTGATTATATCCACTATACCCATCCAAAAAACTATAGTAGCGATGCCCCGCTATAGTATCCAAGACTTGGTCAACGAACAACAACGAAAAATGATCTTTTAATGTTGCCATGTTCAGTAGCCTAAAATCTATACATACCCTCCATTTGCCTCCTTTCTTAGGCATGATTACTAGTCACTATTAGCAATGGGATATATGAACTCGGCCTTGAGGAGCTATTCTATCTCTTCTTTCACTACTTGTTTGAATTTCAGGTTCAATCACCTCTGTGGTTACTTCGAAGGCTTCATAGAGGGGTCTGTGTAAATCCTATGCTGGCATATCCTAGGGTCTATTCCGGTTAGCTCGAGGTATGACTAGGAAAAATATTTTGACCATTTATTGATTACTTTCAATAGGCTTTCTTTTTGCTTGGGGAAAAGTTTTGCATTGATAATTACCGGTTTTCCATTTTCAAGGGTCATGTATTCTAAACTGGTGGAAAATGGTTTTAGGTCTAGGGGCTCTTGTCTAAATTCTTTAGGAATCTTCAACTTCCCCCCATTTATGTTTTCGAAGTTAAGGGCTAGAAATTGGCAACGAACTTGCTCTAGTACGTCTGTGCTTTCAATGTAAGCACTAGTTATCCCCTCAGTTAGTTCCATGCATGCTATCGAGTTGCTCCCTTGATTAGCCATTAGCCACTAGGTGTTTTCTTGTTGTGTGGTTGTTGTATATAGGCACTTTTATATGTAAATATCTTCCGCACACCGATTGCATGCAGGAAATGTTAAACTTCACATCACCCATGATTTCTGCATGCAATGGCACCCTGTATCACTATATGCGATGCATGGAACTCTCTTTCTCTCAATCTTCCCAAAAGTATTTTTCTTGGATATTTCTATGGAAAGATTGTGGATTCTTAGGTGTGCATCAATTGTACTTAGCCATGCCCTTCCCATTATTATTGGGAAATCCCTTTTGTCATTGTTTATTTGGATCACCAGGAAATCAGCTGGGTATGACCAACCACCCACAGTGATAACAATGTCCTCAACCTATCCCAAAGGAATAGTGATGGACTGGTCAGCCAGCTCTAAGTGAATATTTCTCTTCTTGAGCAGAGGAAGGTTCCAGGTTTTATACAATTCTTGTGAGATTAAGTTGAATTTGGAGCCAAAGTCAAGAAAAGCCTTATGATGTTCATTCCCAGTGACCTGAAGATAAATTAGGGGGCTCCCAGGATTAGATAATTTCTTGGGAAGGTGGCCTACCTTAATCTATTTAGTTATGGTATGTGTTAACATAACCGTGTGCATTGGGCCTAATTTTTTGTTTGAAGGGGGTCTCGAAAACTTATTTGGTACGGTAGTGTTTAGATGTTGAACCGCTTGTGAGGGTGAGGGCTTAGTTGAATTGTTGGTTCTGAAGAAAGGTCTTTTCACGATAAAATTGTCAAGACCAACTAAAGATTGAGGATTGGAAGCCCTCATAACAATGGGTTGTTGCGGTTGAGTGGGAAATACCCTTGGCATTGTTGGAGTGGTTGGTGGTGGAGCTACCGACGTGAGAGGTGTGGATGGATTTGGAGGATGGTATACATGTGGAGTGTCCCTTCTGGGAGGAGAAGTCTGATAATATTCCCAAATTGGGTAGTGATGTTGTGGAGTTGTGTAACCCATAGAGTCACTTGGAGGAATCAGCTGCTACACATAGTAGCCATAAGGATTGGGCTACCGGTAAGGATATTGTTGCCCAGGTGGTGGCATCCTCGATGACTGTGGGCATTTCCATTACTGATGTTGCCCGATGGGTTGTGGTGGAGTTTCACTTGGATAGTACGTTAATGGTTGGTGGAATTGCCTTGGGTTACTATGGGGATAAGGTAACCTTCGAGGTGTCTACTGTCTGTTAAGTCTCAGGTTGAGTGCATACACCCCAAACTCTTGTAGATGTGAGATGATTGGACAACATCCCTTAGGATGGTCATATTGGTAGATCTCACATCCACTGTCATTATCTATGTTTGAATCCACAACCTCATTGGAGATAATTATTTTTCCCTTACCCTTGTCACATGCAGGGCCTGAATCTCTCTACTTTTTCTTATCTTTGTCACTACTTCGTTCCTCCTTAGACTCCTCTATAATTTTCAGGACATGTTCAAGTCTACTATCCAAGGAGTCCTATATCTGATCTACCTTAGCTGCCACTTCCGTTGTTAGCTTCTGAAGTGGCAAGGTTTTTCTACTCACCAACTCTTCGAGTGGTGACTCATCCTCTTCATTGCAGAATCTCACTCCCTTCTTCCGGAGGAAAGGATCACGATTATATTCTTCTGTGCTTTCTCTTTTTTGTAGCTCCCCTTCTTCTTTGGCTACTTGCTCCAAAAATTGGTGAATTTCATGGGATCTAAGTTCTGATAGTCTCCCTTGGGCATAAGTCCCTAGGGTTCTCCTAGTTTCATACCTTAGCCCATCTATGACGTGGCGGAGTTGATTCTGTTGTGCATAACCATGGCCTAGGCAACGATGTAACAATGCGTAATAGCGGCCCATGGTAGGATCCAAGGGTTCATGAGTACCTTGCTTCTATCCTTGGATTTGCTTATGCAAGTTAGACACTTTGGAGTATGTTTGATATTTATTGTTGAAGAGTTCTAACATCGTACTCCACCTCCTAATGGTTTCCGGTTCTAAGGACTGGTACCAGCTCTCTGCTTCCTTTATGAGTATCCTAGGAAACAACTTCAATTTCTACCACTCGTTCTCTATGTTCTGCGAGGCACAGGCATCGTGGAATGCCTGTAAATGATTCTATGGATTAGCATTATATCCCCCCTCAAACTGTGGGATATTATTCATGTCTAACTGCTTGATCCGGCTATCTTTTTGATGCATTGTCGGTATTCTCACTGTCTTCGTCATGGCTGGCATGCTTTGGGTGGCAAGTAGGGGTTCATCATGATCATCTCTTTCATGACATCTATGATGCCTATGTTGTTCCCTATTTTCCCTTCTTTCATGCCTAAACTCTCTAGACTGCCCTTATCCTCTCTCTCGACTCTCTCGTCGAGGTCTCTCATTTCTCTTACCCTTATCCTCACCGTTATGCTCTTGATGATTACACCCTGATGTCAAAGGAGAGGGTGAATGATGTGATGAAGGGGAAGAAGAAGGAGAACCATCATCATGATAATGTTTCTTACCTTATCTTCTGTGGCTTTGGCCCCAATCGTGATGACGATAAGAGTGCCCATCCTTGTCATGTGTTGTTGTTCCCTTAGTGAACAACTGGTGTTCACGAGGATCAGAACTAGGGTTGTGTATCATGGAGTGTAGGTTCTGATACCCCACCTCCTCACTATCATTAGGAGGGGGAACATATTTCAATAGAGAAGACATTATAAGTGGTTCACCATCTCCAATTTCGCTTAGGACGTGTGGGACCCCTTTGCCCTTCAACAATGTATGGTGGCTCTCCTGCCTTGAGTCCCTTGAACATTGTGCTGATGTGGGATGGTAATCCCTTGTGTCAAAATCACCTATAACATATTCAGCATAGAGCTGAGTCATGTTGATCTATGCCAAAACATGGAGGAGCATGTTGGGGACTACACGATCTGGACGTAACACTATGTTACCTTGCAAGTCTCTCCAGTGCATATGTTCATCCTGATGGAGGATAAAAGTAAAATTGGGTATGTACTCATCAGGATGAGTATATACCACCCTATATTGTTGAGGAACTGGTGGATTTTGGTTATGTGTTTTAGACTACCGACTATTTCTTGTATGATCCCTAGGTGGTGAAATTCTTTAATGAGAAGAAGACATCTTAGTTTAATTTGGTGTGTTGATTAACCATTATATAAATTTTTTGTTTAATTAACCCTAAGATTTTTTTAAGCTCCCAACGATGTACATAATCTCCTATGTTCTACTTAGTGCACAAACACTTAGTCCTCAGCAACAGTGCCAATGATGAGTGGTGAGGTACCCCTACACTCAACCATACAAATACGAGCGTAGCACACACAATCCGGTCGAACTCCGTACACTAAGTGCCTACACGCCTCATGGAACACTTAAGGTTAATCATTCATTGTCTTCCTAGACTTGTATTTGTCACGTTTATATGGTTATGTCTGAGGTATATGATTTTTATATCTTTTCTGTTTTATCTCCTATGATGATAAGATGAAGGGTGAAGAGACTAATTAACTAACTTTACCTAACTAACTAAGCCTTAATTAACCTAGCATCAGTATTCCTTCCCACTTACTGTTAACACCCTGAACCAATGTAACCTTGGTTACCAAATGCTAGTCGTTGCTAGGATCACCAAGCGTAACGCATGTGCTTGAAGTGGTCATACTGAGGCATTTAACTAGGAGAGAAGGGTTGAGAAATATTTAATAACTAATAAAGTATTTAAATGATAAATAGTAAATAACAGTAAATAAAGTCCTATTTAGCCTATTCCATGCATTGCAAGGTTTATCCAAGAAGTTCATCTTTATTGTCGTATACAAACATGTGTTCAGGTACAATATTTGCTCGAATAAAGATCTGTTCACTTTGGAGCTCCTACTACGGGCACATGGAAAATATTCTATCTTTGGAGGGATCAAACTACCAGAGTTTCGCTATGGTCTAGGCCTAGTGTTGGAAACAAGGGAGAGCTACCTTTTATTTATAGATTTGATGGTGCACTGCGATATCGTGTACGCGATATCATAGGGGAATACGCAATATCGAGGGGGATGCGATATTGGGGCCGTGCAATATCGTGTCCCATCACACATAAAGAAGGATGATCCTAAATATTAGAAATGGCTTGAAAAGAAAGGTACTCAACTCTCACTTGTTTTTTTGAATCTAATATGTTTGATGTTGGCCTTGACACATGGTGGATTAACTCTAGTTTTACAATCCATGTTACCAATTCCTTGCAAGAGGTGAAAAACCTAAGGAAGCCAGTGTGAAGTGAGTCATGCATTTATTTAGGCAACAAGAAGCGCTCACATGTGGAGGCAATCAAAACATGCAAATTAGTTTTAAGTAGTGATTTTGTTTTAGAGTTGGAAAAAACATTTTATATTCCAAGTTTTTTTTAAAAAAATTAATTTCTATTTCAAGGTTTGTATCATTGGGATTTTTCTTTAATTTTTTGAGACACTATATTCAGTCTATATTATAGATTTAAACTTATTGGAAGTGATACATTGATAGATGGTCTTTTCAACATTAATTTACAAAAGAAAACTTCTTATAATTCTATGCATGTTCATGCTAGCATTAAGAGATGTGTTATGAATGAAAAATCCTCTATGTTGTGGCATCATAGATTAGGACATATCTCTATTGAGAGAATATAGAGATTAGTAAATGATGGAGTACTTAGTACTCTAGATTTTACTGACATTTTAGAGATCATATATACAGATATTTGTAGTCCAAATATGGATGCATATGGTCAAAAGTATTTCATTACCTTTATTGATGATTACTCACGATATATGTATCTCTACCTACTTCATAGCAAGAGCAAAGCATTAGATGCCTTTAAGGTGATTAAGATTGAAGTAGAGAAACAATGCGGTAAGCAAATAAAGTTAGCAAGATCTAGTAAAGGTGGTGAATACTATGGTAGATATATACTGATGATGGACAAGCACCTGGTCCATTTGCTAAGTTTCTTCAAGAGCATGGAATTGCTACCTAGTACACTATACTTAGTTTTCCAAAACAGAATGGTGTGGTAGAAAGAAGAAACCAAACATTATTGGACATTGTGCAAAGTATGCTTAGTAGCTCCATGCTTCCTAAGTCCTTATGGACTGAAGCTCTTAAGACGACAGTGTATATATTAAATCAAGTTCCAACCAAGGCTATCTAAAAGATAGCATTTGAATTATGGGAAGGTTGTAAACTGAGTTTGCAACATATATGCATTTGGGAATGCCCATTTGAAGTACAAGTCTGCAACCCATAAGAAAAGAAGCTAGACCCAAGGACCATAAGTGGGTATTTCGTTGGATGTTCTAAATGGTCTAAGGGATATATATTTTATTACCCATCACATACTACTAGGTTTTTGGAATCAAGGAATGCTAAATTTCTTGAGAAGGACTTTATTAGTGGGAGTAGTAGATCTTGGAACATTGTTCTTGAGATAGATCATATAGATGCATAACTTGCTACTTCAAATGATAAATTGATTGTTGTGCATAATATGCCTAGAGAAAAAATGCATGATGAACAACACCCATGCATTAAATATCTACAAACTACTAGTCAAGAAGTAGTAGATCCAGCTAAACAATAGATACCCGAACCTATTGAATAGCTTGTTGAACATCATGATCCTCAAGAAAATTATGAACCAACATTAAGAAGATCTACTAGAGTAAGGCGATCAATGATTGCTAGTGACTATATGGTGTCCCTACAAGAGTTTGACTACAACATAGGAGTTGAAAATGATTCCAAAACATTTTCACAAGCCATGAGTTGTAAGGAATCTAACTTGTCGTATGATGCCATGAAAGATGAGATGAACTCTTTGTCATCTAATGGAGTTTAAAGTTTCTTGATGGTGTAAATTCCATTGGATGCAAATGGGTCTTTAAGACTAAGAAAGACTCATTGGGCAACATTGAAACATATAAGGCCAGACTTGTCACTAAAGGATTCACTTAGAAAGAGGAAATAGATTGCAAGAAGACCTTTTCTCTTGTATCTAAGAAGGACTTCATTTTATCGTGGCATTGGTTGCCCATTTTGATCTTGAATTACATCAAATGGATGTGAAAACAACATTCTTTAATGGTGATCTAGAGGAAGAGGTTTATATCAAACAACCTGAAGGATTTTCCTCTAGTGATGTATGCAAGCTCAAGAAATCCATATATGGATTGAAACAAGCCTCCTGTCAATGGTACTTAAAATTCCATGGTATCATAACTTCATTTGGTTTTGAAAAAAAAATCATGGATCAATGTATATACCAAAAGGGTAGTGGAAGCAAATTTTTTTTCCTTGTTCTAAATGTGGATGATATCCTTGTTGCAACCAATAATAGTAGATTTCTATACAAGGTGAAACATTTTCTCTCCAAGAATTTTGACATGAAGGATATGGATGAGGCCTCTTATAGTACTAGCATTCTAATCCATAAGGATATATCAAGATGTATTCTAGGACTATTGTAGGAAACCTATATCAATAAAGTTTTAAAGAGGTTTCGAATGAAAGATTGTTCACCAAGTATAGCACCCATTGTGAAGGGTGAGAGGTTTATTTTGAACCAATGCCCCAAGAATGATTTAGAGAAAAGTTAGATGAGTAACATTTTGTATGCTTCAACTGTTGGAAGCCTTATGTATGCTCAAGTTTGCACAAGACCTGACCTTGCATTTGCTATGGGAATGTTTGGTAGATATCAAAGTAATCTAGGTATTGACCACTAGAGGGATGCAAAGAAAGGGATGAGGTACCTTCAAGGTACAAAAGATTACATGCTTATGTATAAAAGAACTGACTCCTTGGAGGTGACTGACTACTTTAATTTAGACTTTGCTAGTTATATTGATTTACAGAAATCAACATCTGGTTATGTTTTTTTGCTAGCTGGAGGAGTGGAAAGTAAACTTTGGTTGCTACTTACACCATGGAGGTAGAGCTCATTTTTTATTTTGAGGCTACTTCACATGGTGTATGGTTAAAGAGTTTCATATCACGGCTTAGAATTGTGGATTCTATATCTAGGCCATTAAGAATGTTTTGTGAAAATTTAGCTATTATCTTTATGGCTAAGAATAATAAGAGTGGTAGTCGAAGTAAACACATCAATGTAAAGTACTTAGCCATAAGGGAACTTATTAAGGAAAATGAAGTGGTCATTGAGCATATACGCACTGAATTCATGGTAGCTGATTCTTTGACAAAAGGAATGCCACTGAAGTCATTTAAGAATCATGCAGTTTGGATGAGACTTGGTTCCATAATGTAATTTGTTGTACGTACAACTTTACAGTCTTAATGAAACTCTTATTTAGTTGTGCTATTTTCTCATATGGTTTTCACTTACAGTTATGAGAGAAAATTCACATATGGCATGATCCAGAATGAACATTGGTTTATTCATAAAGGTAGTTACCATATAAGGAATTACATTTGATGGATAATGCATTGTAATACATGGAAGATAATACTCATATTAAGAGAAACTATTACAATGATTCATGCATTTATTTCTTGAACTCTAGACTTGATTAAATATGGAGACCAAGTGGGAGATTGTAACATGCATTACATGTTTTCATGTTTATGCATACGTTAACGAATCAAGGTGGCCTCCATATCTGATAACGCATTTATGTGTTGGCATTAGGTCTCTTATTATTTTCTAATCTCTCATGGTGACCTATAAATATGTTCTTAATGGGAGAACAAAGGCACCATGAATCACAATAGGATTGTAGTTCTAGTCCCTTTCACAGATGCTTAAAGGTTGCATACACCATCATTGTAGAGCATCAGTGTGAAGGAAGAATTTGAATTCCATGTTTAATTTAAGGCATAAATGGCTAGAGGTCAGTTCCATTTCCTTTTGCATTGTGCATTTTTGATTATCTATGCATGTGAATTTCTTATCCAATTCACAAATTTTTTTCTTACAATGTAAACAATCAATGTAATAAAATGGCTAAGTGGATATCCAAATCTCTTATTTGCCTCATGTTATACTCTTGTCTATTGTAGAGGAGACCTAGGAGTGATCCCTGGGCTCTACTTTGGTTGGCCAAGTTCTACTACGCATGGAAAATTTTGTGAAGTAGAAATGCTACTGAATTGGTACATAATCCAACCCTGTGAGGGTGGCAGTTTTATAATCTACACTGTAAATAATTTTGATTTGGAGTCATGGAGTGTGCCTGAAGTAATGTGTCCTCTATATGAATCCTTGACATTTCTTGCATTGAAAATGATGATTGTGGCCATTAGGATTCTTTGCCAGATTATGCAGGAAAGTAGTGGAGAAGTGCTTTTTCTTGGGTGGTCAAGGCAAACTGCACTGCTCAGGACTTTTAGTCAGAGAATAAGTACAAGAATCAACAAGGTTGTTAATGGATTTGCTAATTAGGGCTGGTCAATCATGACCATTAATGATGGCTTAGTTGAGGATGTCACCATCTCCATTAACTACTCTAACTGAAACCACAAATGTATACAACCTAGAAATACCATTAGACCCCAAGAAAAGGATCAAATACCATTTTAGTGATTTCTAAACCATTATTCTTAGTTTCTTGGATGAGTTTTGGTCCCTTCAAGTTGAAGAAGAGGATCTAAGCTATGGGTTGTACTTGAATAAGCAGTTTTTTTTGTTGGCTTACCAATGGTCTAGTAGTTCGAGCACAAGGATTTGTTGGAGGAGGCTTATTGGTTGGAGGCACTAGTTGGAAAATTGCTCTAGCAAGTTACAGATCTAACAATAGAGATTTAGAGCTCTATATTGAGGTAATTCTTTTGTTGCAACCTTTGATTTGGTATTCCAAGATCTATGAGCTTTAGTCTTTGTTGTGTGTTTAGTCATTTGCAGTTAAGAGAAATAGCTTAATTATAAAGCCTTTTGTTTGTATTAAAGGTTCATATTATTTTCTCTTTAAGTTATCAATTAGATTATTTTATACACTTAATTTTAGAAATTTTTTAATGAATAGTTACTTTATTTAATATTCCTTGCCAAGTTATTAATTTATTTCCTAAAGTTTACTTTACAAAAAATCCTAGATTCGTTCACATAAGTCCCATACACCACTTTAGCAATTTGTTATTGTTATCATTTAGCCACTAAGTTTAATTTTAAAACTCTACTCTTTTAAAATTAGTAGCATTATTAAATGTAATGGTTTTTTTCTATTAAAATACCACATTTGTTTTACCAGTTGAGACTATTCTTGGGTTTTTGTACCCACACGAGAGGCACCCTAGACAATAGTCTTTTAAAATAATTTTTCCAAGGGTGTCACCGCATGACCCATATTTACGCATCAACAATTACAACTAAAAAAATCTTTGAAATCAAAGTTCAAAGTAAAACTCATAATGAAATCTAAATTTTAAATGTTGTAAGCATTCATTTTAACTAGGACAAAACTTATCTTTAAGAGATATTATGATAGTTGACTCCTTAGAATAAAACTTGATCTTTGTAGAATCTTAATATTGAACTTGCTTGAATGTGATGAAATGTGAAATTGATCTTTAAGAATTATAAATTGAAAATGAGAAATGATGAAATATTGAAAAATTATTGAAAGATCTATGAATAATTGTGAGAAATTATGAAGAATGTGAAGAAAAAAAATGAAAACTTGCTCTTTCTTCTCCTTCAAACCCTTGCTTGATGAAACTTTATATTGAGAAATGAAAAATGAAGCTTCTCTCTTATGAGATCTAAAAGAGACCTCAATT
Source organism: Gnetum montanum (assembly GCA_015680685.1). NCBI lineage: Eukaryota > Viridiplantae > Streptophyta > Gnetopsida > Gnetales > Gnetaceae > Gnetum > Gnetum montanum. Next base: position 175,719 of record MNCI01009938.1, on the reverse strand, counting down.
TATAGGTAAAGTTGACATAATTTTTACTATTTTAGGCATGTTATGATACTATTATGACTTACATATGAAATCTTTAATTTTAGGGAACTTTTACATATGTGAGCCAGACCTTGTAAATACAATATGAAACAAAGAAATAAAGGATAGTAAAAATAAAATATGAAATGAAGGATGAGAAATGAAACGTAAGAAAATATCCCATCCATACTACAATGTGACAAAAAAAAGATTGGAGGATGTTCAATCCTAAAATAATCTGATTATAGGTACATCCTAAGACATATAGTCAATGTGATATATTAAAAGGATTATAGAGAGATATAACAATAGAATTTGAAGTATAATTAGATTATTCTCCAAATCTTAAGAATCAACCAAATAAGATAATCAAATTTCTAAAAATAAAATAATTATATTAAAGTATCAATTTAATCATAGATTTACAAATAAAATTTAGATTTTGTAATGCTCTAAATTGTAGTAGTTGAAAAATATGCTATCTTAAAAATTCAAAAGTAAATCAATTTTGGAAGAGTTCTTAAATAGCGAGGAGATGATTTAGCATGTCAAGAAGTCAATTTCTAGAGTAGCAAGGAGGTTTTTCCTAGATGAAACTACAGGAAAATAATAGCCTAGGGGAAGGATGGGATTCAAGATTCACAAGGGCTTAAGTATACTCTTTAGGCTTGGGTGATCTTTCTTTGGGATCCACTACTTTGTAGTGGATTGGTGGATATGAGCTATCATAAAAATGCATACATAGATTAGGGGAAATAAAATATTTATCATAATTTAGAAGAACATCTATCACCATGTAGAGAGAAAATTTCAGTGTAGCCTTTTGTAGATATTAATTTCTTCAAATGCAATGCCAAAACTAGACTAGATTCATGAGTGGATTATGACTAAATGAAAGGACTTTATGGCCCAAGTCATTGCACTTCATGTAAGACTTCTTTGTTTGATTTTTCCTCATTTGAGGTAAGGGATAAAGTTCTTACTAGGAGGTAATGGTTTTTTAGAATGTGAGGGCTTTCCCTTGCTAGGTAGTATCCTAGGGTATTTTCTAATCCAAACTTATTTCAAAGAATTTTCATCTAGGTTCACATCCTAAACTACCCAATGAAGTTCTAAGAGAACAATATGCTTGAATAGGTTGCTAAGGACTTTGGAGAATTCATTAAAGTTGATAATGTGATGACCAATGATGGGTAGTAAGTACGCCTAATGCCCAATTATACATTCTAGAAGTATTTTGGTAGATAAAGCCATGATCTGTAGATGCATTAACAATAGTGTTTAACGATAGTTAAGTGATTGGAGGTCATTATCTTTCCATCTAGACTAGTAATAACTCTCATATTTATATGATTTAATCTAGATGAAGCATATGATCATTGATGTTGTATTAACTATGTCTAAACTAAGTACGACCATAAAAAATTAATTAATTAACTAATTAATAAAATATAAATAAATAAATTCTAGTTCTGTCGAAGAATGTCTATCTCTAACTTATCATTATATCCTAGACATGTGCATTAACTACTAGGATTATCAAGCAATATCACTATTGGATGTACCAAATGTTATCATTGTTAGGATTACTAATCCATTACTTGTTAACGCTTGAAGCTAGATCATGCTTATTTTGCTAATGATTATAGTGCAATGATATGGAAGCATTCTATTAAGAAAAATAGTAAAATAAAGGTGAAAATTAAATGCAATAAATGTAAATTCAATAAATGTAAATTTATGTAAAGTAAAAATGCTATAATGGAAAAAAGTTAATATCAATCTTATCATCATTCATGAATTGTGTGTAGGTACAATCTAGTTGAATAAGATTTTCGAGAACTAATTCAATTCCATATTATAGTCACTTATTAATTATTCTTTAAGTTATATAAACAAATTGATAGATTATAGCTACTATGTGACTGAATGGTACCATAAATATGATAGGTGATTCGTATTTAAAGGCATTTATTAACACCAAGAAAATACATCTATGATGCAGTAGCTAAAGCTACAATTGTGCATTTGTGATGTTGCAACTAATGATAGAAAGATTTTTCATTATTCATGATACCCCCACAACCAAATAAATGCTCATCCTTGAGTCATATAAAATAGGATAAGACTTGTTACAAAATTTGTGGTAGCGACACTAACTAATATTAACTAACTAACAAACATCACAAAAGCTTAGGTGCTACATTTAATGAAACGTCAAAGTGTTGTGTTGACGAGCCCCCATCAATGTGGTGTTGCTCTATTGATGGGGCCACGTGAACGTAGCATTTGCTACATTTATGAGGCCCCATTGATGCAGTTCCATAATAAATTCTATAAATACATGCTCACCTGCCATGTCTATAGCATGTCTTATCATAGTTTTAGTAGAGCTCTTGTAGTTTTGTCATTTGAAAGTTAGAATGTATAGATCTTTATTTGAGCATTGATGTGCCTAAGCACACTAATGTGAATGGCAATATAGATGATCCTTTTAATGAAACCTTACAACACTTGGAAAAGATTAATGATTTATTTTTACATTTATTATTTTCATTAATTATGAAATTAATTAAGATAAGTAAGACTTTAATTAATTAACTAATTAAGCCAAATAGATTAAACTCATAAGTATGATCACTTCAAGCATAACATACAATGCTTGGTAATCCCAATAGTGGTTAATGCTTGGTAACCTAGCAATGTTGTATGTGTTCAGGATGTGTATAGAAAATGGGACCAGATACTTAGGTTATAATAGTTAGTTATTTATTAATGAGAAATTATATTAGTTAAATTGGTTAGTAAATTGAGCTTCAAGTTGTTATCAATCATAGGAAAATAAAATATAAAATAATAAAAATCATGTGCCTCAATTATAGTTAACCGTATAACTAAGCTTCACAAGTGTAGTTGGGAAGATAATGATTGTCACAATTAAATTTCACTTCCTAGAATTAGTGTACTTAGGAACTTAAGGTCTATGGAATTCAATTGGATTACATGTGAACACTTGTAATTTGTATGGTTGGATATAGGGTATACTCGCTGATCATCATTGGAATTGTTGCTGGGGACCTTTACTTTGTTACATGTAGTGAAAAATTATTTAACATCATTGGAATGAACCCTAAATTCATATCATACATCAAAATAACTACAAAAATTATAAGAAAGCACACTACATTTCTTCTCTTCTAATATAAGATGTCTTCTTCTCACAAGAGTGATTCTTTGCCCAAGTCTGATGAAGTAAATTAGTAGGTGCCCCAAAAATACAGAGTTATGTATGCTCATCCTGATGAGTATGTACCCAATTTCACCTTCATCCTACACCAAGATGAACAACTATGGTGGTAAGACATGGAGGAAAACATTGTGTTGCTGCCCAATCAATCCATTCCTACAATGATCCACTAAACTCTTATGTGGTTAGGCATCTAAGGCCTTCATGCTAAATATGTTGTGTTGAAAAGTGACACTAGGGATTATCATCCCATTAATGCACAATGTCTAAGGGATCAACAACTAGAGGAGTGTTATGAATCTATGAAGGGGATGTGGTCCAATGATTTTCCATTCTTGATGTACCAAAAAGATGATAGAGAATCCTTTTCTTTGGGTTTTCCATATAGAGAGACTCCTCTCTTTGAATTCAATGAAGGAGGTTAAAACTAGAACTTGCAGTCCACGATACATAATCTTGGTTATGGCAAGAACGGATGCCATGGCAAAGGGGGATTTAAGGAGGAGAGTCATGGCAAGGATATGGGCAAGTAGCATGATCATGATCATGGCCATGATCATTGAAGATGGGGTGGCAAGCACTATGATGATGTTAGTCCTTCCTCCTCTTCACCTTCATTATCATCTTCTTTCTCTTCTAGCTCTAAATGTAACTGTAGGGAATGCAATCATGATGGAGGTGACCAATGAGACTAAGATGATCGTAGGAACCATTGGGTAAGTCAAGATTTAAGGCATGGGCATTCAAGAGGGGCTTGTCACCAGAAACAAAGGGGTAGTAGAGGGAATTATATGCACAAAGGTCATGGCTATAATGAGCCTTTGTTCACCACCCAAAGCATGCTAAACATCACAAAGGTAGTGAGAATTTCGACAAGACATGTGAAATATAGTAGGATTAAGTAGTTGGATATGAACAACATCCCCAAGATTGAGTGGGGATATAAATCCATTCATCAAAACCATCTTTAGGCTTTTCATGATGCCTGTGCCCTACAAAACATAGAAAACAACTAGCAAAAGCTTAAGTTATTTTTTAGGACACTCATCAAAGAAGTAGAAAGCTAGTACTAGTCCTTGAAACTTGAATCAATATATACATGAAGTATGATGTTTGAACTATTTAACAACAAGTATCAAACATACTCCTAAGTGTCCAATTTGAGAAGATAGATCCAAGGATGGAAGTAAGGAACACATGAGTCCTTGGATGTCACCATGGGTAGATACTATTTCTTATTACACCAATTCTTTAGTTGTAGTTACTCTCACTAGGAACAACTCACATCATAGATGGACTTCACTCTAAAATAAGAAGAACTCTTGAGGTCTACACCCAAGGAAGTTTGTTAAATTTAAGAGCCCATCAAATCCAAAGTTTGATCAAGCAAGTAGTAAAATAAGAAGGAGAGTTGAGGAAATGCAAAAGTGCAAAAAAATAAAACCAAGATCCTTCCATTTTCAAAAGGGAGGTCTGATTTTGTGATAGTGAGAAGGAATCATTACTTGATGAGATGGTCAACTAGAAAACCTTATTGATTCAAGAATTTACCTCTAAAATTTTAGCTAAGGTAGATCAATTATGGGACTCTATGGATAGCAGATTTCAAGCTATTCTGAAAATTATTGAAGAGTTTAAAGAACAAAGTAGTGATCATAACCGTAGGAGACGAAAGGAAGTTGAATGTGCCAATAAAAGGGGTAAGGACAAGATTGCTACTATATAGGAAATTGTGGAAACTAAAGTAGATAATGACAGTGGATGTGACATCTACCAATATGAAAATCCTAAGGGATGTTGTTCCATTGTGTCACACTTACAAGAGTTTAGGGTGTATGCTCTGAATCCATGACTAGTAAAAAGACAAGTAGCAGAAGATTACCTTATCCTCAAGGCAATCCTAGGTAGTTCCATCAACAATAACAATATTATCCAAGTGAAATTTCATCATAATCAGATGAGCAGTACCAATAGTGGAAACATCCATAGTCATTAGAGATGCTACCACTAAGGTAGCAGTACCCTTACAAACAATCAAATCTATATGGGTATTACGTTCAACAATCCCTGTCTCCATGTGACTCTTCCATTCATGTTTCTCCTTTCCAACATCACTACTATACTCTCAAATATTATTGTGCTCATTCTCCATATTTCAAGAGGGATAGCACATTCCATCCTTATCCTCCTCCTATTCCTACACCTATTGTTCCATCCTCAATGTAGCTACTACCTGCTCCATCCATATAGGATAAACTTCCAACCAAGTAGTAATAACGCAATGCTACCAAGGCTATCAATCTAAAATTGATTAATCAACCGAGCGGTTTGAAACCTCATGCCTATAAAAGACCATTTTTCTAACCCAAAAAAACCTACTAAGCCCTCATAGACTCAAGCAACTAGTCACCTTACTCCTACCTCATCCTCTTCAAACTATTTCATAAGGAACCCTTGAAACCAAATGCTACCCAAAATCCATACTCTGATGCTCACTCATGTCATATTTGATTGGATTTGGGCTAGCAAACTTCCTAGTAAATTAGTTGATCCTAGGAGTCTTCTTATCTATTTATAGATTGCTGGGAATGATCATGTAAAGCTCTTCTTAATTTAGGTTTCGGTGTTTACTTAATTTCTCATGATATGTATAATTCTTAGAACATTCCACCTCTAAAAAAGAGAAATATCTAATTGGAATTGACAGACCAATCCATTACTATTTCATTGGGATTAGTAGAAGACATTATGACCACTATCTATGGATGGTCTTATCCTACCAATTTCCTAGTAATTAAGGTTGAGAACTGTAAGGGGGACTTCCTAATCATTATGGGGAGGACGTGGCAAAGCACTATTGATGTGAGAATGGACATTAGAGATCTTTCTTTAAAAATTTTCAAGGAGAATAAATCTGGAAAAATCAAGAAGAAGAGAGTTCCATGCATCACATAAAATGATATAGGGTGCACTTACGTGCAAAAACTCTAGTCCATAAAATGAGCATCCATTTCTACATGTAGGTAGTATGGACATAAAGCAAATATTCAAAGGTGTCTATATGTATTAGCACAAAATAGGAGGGCACCCAATTATTGATTGCTAATCTTGAAAGCAACACAATGTGCATGGAACCTACTGAGAGCGTGACATGCACTTATGTCACAGGCATGGATGAACTAGAGCTAGTTCATCACCAACTCTTTAATGATGAAAATGATTATAACAATTGGGGAGAGTTGGAGATCCCTAAGAATTTCAAACAAGAGCCCCTAGAATTGAAAACTCTACCTGCTAGCCTGGAATATGTATTCTTGAAAAATGACAAGCCAATCATACTTAATGCCAAACTTGCTCTTAAGAAAAAAGTAAAACCATTGAAATTTATCAACAAATGGCCAATAGCCTTTGCCTAGTCATATCCTAAACTCATTGGAATTGATACACGGATATGCTAGCACTACATTTATATTGATATGTCCATGAAGCCAAGGAGACAACCCTAATGATAGTTGAACCTAAAATTGAAGTAAATCATCAAGGAGAAGATTAAGAAACTCCTTAAAGTAAGGTTCATCTATCCCATTGTGGATAATGAGTAGATCAAACCACTCATGATAGTGCCAAAGAGAGATGGCAAATGGTAGGTCATTATTGACTTCAGGCTGGCAACATTCAAAGATCATTTTCCATTGCCATTTTTTGATTAAGTGTTGGACACCATATCTAGGCATTGCTATTATAGTTTTTTGGATGGTTATAATGGCTATAAGAAAATCTAGATTGCACTAGAAGAGTAGGCCAAAACAACATTCATGAGTTCCTAGGGAACTTTTGCATATCAAAAGATGCCTTTTGGTCTATGCAATGCTCCTACCACTTTCTAATGCCTTGTCTTAAGCATCTTTCATTAGCAAATTGATAGCGAAGTGAAAGTCTTCATGGATGACTTCTCCACTTATGGTGCTACATTTGAGCAAGCCTTAGACTGCCTTAAGCAAGTACTCAAAAGATGTAAGGAAGCAAACCTACAGCTCAATTAGAAAAAAATCCATTTCATGGTCTAAGAAGGCATTGTATTAGAACACAAAATTTCTCAAGCAAGGATTGAGGTGGACCCTGAAAAAATAAGGATCTTCCAAGGAATCACTTGCCAAATGAAAATCATTAAAGATGTGTAGTCATTTCTTAGACATATTGGCTACTATCGACAATTCATAGAGAATTTCTCTAAGATCGCAAAACCATTGGTCAAGCTAACAAAGAAAGATTTTACATTCATTTGGACCAAATAATGTGAAAAGCATTCTCAAGCCTCAAGTAGAAGCTTGTAGAGAGACTCCAATTCTATGAGCACTTGACTAGTCTAGACTATTTCATATCATGATAGATGCATCAAATTATGCCTTGGGAGCCATACATATGTAGTTGGATGACAAGAAGCATGCTTATTACATCCACTGCATAAGTCAAAGAATTGTGTATGTATAGCTAAATTACACCACAATGAAGAAAGAACTAATGGTGGTGGTGTATGCTCTAGAGAAGTTCAGGCACTATGTGCTTAGAGATAAAGTTTTAATGCACACTGATCATAGTGCCATTCACTTCCTAATGAACAAGCTAACAATGAGTTCCTATGTCATATGGTAGTTGGTGATCTTGCAAGAATTTGATCTTACGAGGGTAGATCAAATGGTGACTAAGAATGTGGTCACTAATCACTTTTCTTGGTTGCGATGTGATAACAAAGAGGCAGAGAGCCCCCTCTTTGACCAATTTCTTGATGAACTCCTCTTTGCTAATGCAATAAATAAACAAGTGCTTGTAGAATCAAAATGGTATTATGGCATCCTTACTTATCTTCTCACTCAACAGATGCCACAAGATTTGGACTACAAGAAGAATTAATAGTTTCTTCATTAGGCCAAACTCTTCATGGAAGTTAATGAACACCTTTACAAGGTGTGTGCCAATGGCCTGATTCATTGCTATGTCCCCGATGTAGATCAACTACACATTCTCCAAGACACTCATGAAGGCCCTTGTGAAGGTGACTATGTAGGGAGATGCATAGCTATAAAAATACTAATGGTAGAATACTACTGGCCCATAATCTTCAGGGATGCTCACCAATTTGTTCGATCTTGTGAATGCTCTCAACTAGATGGTAGGATAACTACATGAATGGAGGATCCTCAATAGTGGATTCAAGCACTAGAACCCTTTGACATATGGGGCGTTGACTTCATGGGTTCCATCACACCCATGTCAAATGGAAAGGCATATGTAATCATCATCATTGATTACTGCACAAAATGGGTAGAAGTAGCAACCATCATTGATCATACATCATAATAATAAAAAATTATTAAAATAATAAATCTATCATGGATCAACCATAGCCAAGTGTAACTAATTAATGAGATAAAATATCTAAAAATTTTAAGTTACACATTATATCTACTAATCCATGGATGTGTTGTGATCATAGATGACATTAAAAGGGAAACACACACAAGAAGGAGGAAATCTCAACCAAGGAAAAAATGACCAAGAATGGGAAGGGACTAAGAATTAACCTAGGAAGAACTGATTGCAATCCATGCCACAAGATCTCTTAGGGAAGAGGCTAAAATGGAGTCTGTTTGTTAGATTTTAGAACAAGTGGAAACAACAGGGCATTCCCATTAGGATGAGGTACCAACTCAAAAAGTGAACCTTGAGGTGACCTTGATGGAAGCCTGCTATGAAAAAATCAGATCAAGGGAGGTCCAGAAGATAGTGCTCCAAGATTTAAACTTTTTCTCTTTCTTGAAGCAAGCACCTAAAGAGGTAGAAGACCAACTAAAGACCTCTCCCATGTGGCCAATTATCACTTCCAACACAAAGTGGTATATGAGAGAGACATTCCTATTTTGGAACAATAGGTAGGCCAATTCAATGGTCAATATTAAGGACATTTTAGTGTTCTACTTGGTGTAAGAAATTGTAGATGCAGTTAGGTTGCCTAGAACTGGGGCGAATCCTGCTGAGATTCCAATGTAGGTGGACCCTAGCATCAAAAAGGAATGGATTTAGTAGTGATATAGTGTTGTTCATAAGGATTATGACATGCTCACACTAGTAGAAAGAATCTAATACAAGATTATGACCTTTTACCTAAATCCCATGGTGAGGCCTAGCAATATCATTGCCTTTTCTGCTCGTGCATATGTTGCCCTGAGTAAAAGATTCCCTATTAACATTCCATAACTAATCTATCTAGAGATAGAGAAGTGTTTCAAGGAGAATGAATGTGGAAGGAAGGTACTCCCTTTCCCATGCCTCATTAGAAAACTATGTCAAAAAAGAGGGATTAGTCACTACACCAATGATGTTATCTAACATGCTCCAACTGCTAATTGGGCAAAGATGATGAAGGATAAAACTCCTACAACAATAATCTAAGAAGAGGAGTAGTAGCCACAACCTCCACCTACCACTTAGAAAATAGTGTCAAACATCACTGCAACATCCCAATGGTTGCACAAGTACTGAGAATGGCTCTTGAGTGAGCAAGAGAAATAAGCAAGCACGAGTGGTCAAGACCCATTTATGTATCATCCTATGATGAATCACCTAAATGAGCTGGCTTAAATAGTTAGCTTGATGGGGAGAGGTGGATCCATTTTCTTTTTTCAACGAATGCAATTTTCCACGAAGTCAAATCCTAGTGGTAGAGAGGTAATGATATCTCTCTCAAAATAGTAGCAAATCCTAGAGAGATCTAGAAACACTATGACCTTTTTAGTGTGCATGGAGGAGGATGAGGGGGAAATAGTATTGGTGATGTAGTACCAAGGATAAGAAAGGTAGTAGATGTGGTTGCTAATAGAATCATTGAAACACTTAATGTAGTGGCAATGTTTGTACTAGATGTCACTGCACTTAAATATTTGTAGAAAATTATAGGGACCATAAGAGTAGACTAAGCACAACTCAACATGAGCAACTGCTAGACCAACTGGTAGGAATTGGGTAACTGCTTCTAGATGCCTTTGATCTTTTGGATAATATAACTACAACCCAATTGGAGCTGATAGAGGCAAGGTGCAAGAATATTATTTTGGAAGGGCAACTTGAAACAATCGAGAAGCTGAATGAATGCTTAGCTATGGAGGTTGCTAGAATGGGAGACCAAATTTCTAACCCTGCATTTTTCAACCCAACATTGACAAGGAATGAAGCTCTTGAACATCTTCACACTAGGTTGAAAGGGGTTGAGGGTGTGATAGAGATGGTAGTGTTCTACCGATCCTTGGCAAAGGCCACCTAGCATAAAATTCAGAAGGCCTTTGATCTATCCCACCAGGAAAATGTTTAGCTAACTACAAAGAATCATCGCCTAAAAAATGTTGATGCACATAAATAATGGTTGATTGATTTTATCTATCAACAATAAAAGAAACTAGCTAGAGCAAATATAAAGTTAAGGAGATTGATAGCCAAGAACAGAAACCTCTCCATGGAGGAGGTTTGTACCCTTCTTTAAAAGACTACAATAGAGGTAACTATCTAGAAATCAAAGGCTCTCAAATTTGAGAGAGTAAAAAATCATTACAAAGACCAAGTTAGCCTACAGAAGGAAATAAATGAGAAGCACATTCAAGTGGAAAAGGCAAGGATGAACAAGATCCTCCAACTACTCCAACAAAGATGTGAATTGTGCTAGCCCATTATTGATGGGATTGATTAATAAAATAAAGTAGAAATTTTCCTAAAGGAGTTGCAAATAGAAAAGATAACTAAATATATGGAGCTTTTCAATCTCTGGTATGCAAACTTGGCCATGTTGACTATCAAATGATCCTAGTTAGAGTTGGAAAAGCAAGTGGCTAGCTTATACTTGTTGTACGAGGTCAAATTCAAGAATCATAATGACACCAAGCAAAGGCTTCTAGAGGAAAATGCTAAACCCAAGGTTCTTAAGGATAAATGTACCAATTAGAGATCCACTGCTGAGAGCCTAGCCAAAAGAATGAGTGAATACTAAGAGTTGCAAAATGAAATCAGGGAATTCAATATTAAACACAAATAATTCGTAGCATGGTTCATCAACATCAAGGAGCTATTCCTAGTAATGCCCTATCTATGTGATATCCCCATTCCAGCCCACATTGGTGATGTTGTGTGGACTATGAATGATCCCCATAGCAAGGAGGAGAAGATAAAGGCATTATTAGATGCATTTTTCCTTCCATTAGAGGTAGTAGCTACAATAGGATAACCTTAGTGATGAGTGGCGAGATACCCCTACACTCCACCATACGAATACGAGCATGCACGCGCGATCCGGTCGAACTCCGCAGACTAAATGCCTTAACGCCACAAGAAACACTTGGGGTTAATCGTTCGTTGTCTTCCCAGGCTTGCTTGTATGTGTCACAGTGTATGGTTAAGCAAGTCTGAGGTATGTGATTTTTTTGGTATTTTCAGCTTATCTTCTATGCTACCAGGAGAAAGGGTTGAGAAACTAAGCTAACTCTAACTAAGATCTAAGTCTAAATTAACTAGCGTCAGCATCCGTTCCCACTTACCGGACACACCCTGAACTATGCAACTGCAGCTTACCAAACGCTAATCGTTACTGGGATCGCCACACGTAACGCAAGTGCTCGAAGTGGTCGTACTGAGGCACCTATTTAGCCTACGTGTGATAAGCAGCCGATTCCTTAGCCAGCCGTACACACCCGTGGGTGCTCGTAACTAAGTCGTACTTATCACACGATCTAGCCTAGCAATGAGCAGCCGATTCCTCAACTAGCCGTACACATCAGACCCGGGAGTTACCAAGCGCAGAATCCTGGAATACGCTACTGGGTTACCAAGCATCCAATGCTCGTAATTGAGTCGTACTCATGCATTGCGTCAAGCAGCCGATTCCTTGACTAGCCGTACACGTCCGTAGACGCTCGTAATCAAGTCGTACTTGAACGCACTAGGAAAGCAGGAAATAAAGCAATAAATGAAACCACGTGCTGCAAGGTTTATCCAAACAAGTTCGTCTTTATTGCCGTACACAACTTGGGTTCAGGTTACAAGCTGCTCGAATAAAGAGCCGTTCACTCTAGGACTCCTACTGCGGGCACATGGGGAAAAATTCTAACTCTGGAGTGATCAATCTGCCAGAGCTTCGCTACACTAGCCAGGATTGGGAAATGAAGGGAGTGCCGCCTCTTATTTATAGAAATGGCGGCGCGATGCGATATTGCGTACGCAATATTGCAGGAGAAGACGCGATATCGCGGCCTAGTGTAAACCGCGTCTCATCACTTAGTCTCCTCAACCACCATGAAATTTGAAGCTAATAAAGGTCCTTCGAAGCCTTAGGAACCTCCACCACCTAGGACTATTTGATCTTCTCAACCACCTTCATGCCATCAAAGGATGTGCTATCTAGTTTGAGTAGTCATGTCATGGTTTTTAATTTTGTATCATGAACATCACAACTTTTGTAATGATGTCAATTTGTACACTCAAGCACTCAGTTTTGATGTCAATTTTATTGTGTTAGTTTGGTATGTCAAGTGTTAGTCAATAATCCCATACCTTTCCAATTTTGTAAAGGAATTTGACAACAAGATTTCATTCAGTCATGGGGGTATGATGAAGCATCAGAGTGTCACATCAACAAGCCCCTGTTGATGAGTCCCCATCAATGTGGTGTTGTCCTATCAATGGGACCATGTCAATGTAGCGTTTGCTACATTTATGAGGCCTCTTCGACGTAGCTCCATAATAAAGTCTATAAATACATACTCACCTGACATATTTATAGCAAAGGTCTTGTAGTTATTCCACTTGAGATTTAGAATATTTTTCTGAGTGCCTAGAATAAGAGTTAGAAACTTTACGAATCTTTATTCAAGCATTGATGTACTTGAGCACACCAATGTGAATGACAATAAAATAATTAGAATCATGTGTCCTAATTACACTTAACCATACAACTAAGCTTCACAAGTGTAGTTTGGAAGACCATGATCATCATGATTAGATTTCACTTCCTAGAACTAGCGTACTTAAGAACTTAAGATCTACGGAATTTGATTGGCTTGTGCATGAATGCTTGTAATTCATATGGTTGGGCGTAGGGTATACTCACTGCTCATCAACATTACAAAAATTTATTCTAGTTTTATCCATTACAAAAAATTGACAAATGCTAAAAAGGCATAAAAAATTTACAAAACTCTTTAAAATGTCTTCAAAATATGCTAGTAATGAATCTTCAATTTGCTCTAGGTAGTGATGATTCTTCTCTTAGTGGCTTCTTTGCTAACTCATTTCCTTTGCATTAGTAAGGATGGACTAATAATTTTTTTATTAGTTCATAGGTTACCCATAATTCAAGTGTTCTTAGTATGAATACAAAAATTTCAAAAACATCTTATTACATTGGACAAACTAAGTAGTAAATGTAGTGCACTCTAATTCAAGCACCATTACTCGGTTCCTTTGCTACTACTAGCTTGTCATTATTTTGGCAAAGTTCTCTATAACATCTCTTGAATTAATGAACTTGGCCTTTAAAACCTTGAGCTCTACTATTACAATTTGTAATTTCTACTTAGTTTGATCATAGATTTAACGCTCATGTTCAAAGAAAGATAACATGGTTGCAAGTTGCTTCTCGATCTTACTTCTATGTTAGCCAGATATCAACATGGCCAAGTTGGAATATTGTAGGTCAATAAATTCTAAGTAATGGGTCAAATCCTCAATCTTCAAATCTTTCATCTCTATCTCCACCTAACCCAAGATATTAATGGCATCAAATATTCTTATCTATGTAGCTATTATAGGTTGTTGTAAAGTGGCATTCATCTTGGCCTTATGTAACACCTCAATAGTTAGCTTCTTTGAAGCTTTGACCATGACAGTCATTACAAATAAGTAGTATTCTACAAATTATTCAAACAATGTATACACCCTTTAGGTTGTGGGTTTCTTAACATTGTTGGTGGAATTGCAAATAAAGTTTCTTCTTTAAACAATTTTAGCTTCTTTGATCGCTTTAATATTTTTAGTTTTGTTAAAACTTGGGAACATGTTGGTTCTATAAATTTTGTAGTTTATGAATTTTTTATATCTATTGTAAGAAATATAATAGTAGGGTGAACAGATAGACCTTCTAGTGGCATTGTAGTATTAGTGAGGAAATATCTTGAAAATTATGTAGTTTTAGAAAAAATTAATGATCATAAATAATATGTTTGGCTAAAAATTTTATGTCATAATTGATGTGATTTCCTTGTTGTATGCTATTTTTCTCCTAGAGATGCTACATTGTATGATTCTATGGAGTTTTCTCATGATCATTCTTTTCAACTCATAGATAGAGATATTGTAGAATTTGTAGCAAAAGGTTCAATTTTTATTTGTGGAGATCTTAATGCAAGGATATGTTCACAACAAAAAAAACTTATTCAATGGTAATATAATTTTGGTAGTTTAGACATTATTGGAGATCACAACTCGACCTAACATTCTATAGATGGAACTATTAATAAGATGGATCAACAACTATTAGAATGGATATAACTTTTTTATCTTCTAATTTGCAATGGTCTTACTAGATTTCCTTCAATCTTCATCATTTACTTATTAGGACCTCAAGTTATCTCTTGCATTAATTTTCTTTTATGTTCTTATGAAAATATTGATTTTAATGAGTTAAAAGTTAGAGAGGAATTAGCGGATTCTTGCCATGATTATGTTGAGTTTTTGTTGCAAATTCCAATTATTTCTTAAACAACAAAAAATAGAAATAGAAAAAAAAATTTAGTACAAACTCACCCCAAAAGTTAAGGAAAAATATATAAATATAGCACATAATAAATGGACTCTTGAAAGATGACATAAGAAACTTCAGCAAATTTTTCTTACAATAGCTAAGTAAGTTGTGCATTCGTAACAACAAGGTGCTTAAATGACTTAGTTTGATGAAGATTACATGCATGATAGGAAAAATATTAAAAATGCAAATAAGAATCACAAACAAAGTTTAGTTATAAATGCTTGATTAAAATCAAGAGAAGGAAATTTATTAGGGAATAGTATGAGTATTTTTCTTACATCATTAAAAAGAAACTTAGATAGTTTTAACATCATTTTCATTATAAAGCCTCTTCATCATTTAATTTTTCTTTGCAAAATATTTGTTCATTTTACAATAAGCTATTTACAAGACAAGATGGTAATTCTAATACTATTGTATAATAAGTACCTCTTCAATTTACCCTTGAGAATGCCACAAAGGATATTTGATGAATCATTTGACAAGCTATGTTGATAGGCATATATCGACGCAGCCCATCGATGCATGGTTAGATGTGTCGACATAGTGTCTAGTCTTGCCTATATAAATGTGTGTATCCATAGCATTTAGGGCACGTTAAGTTGATAATGTAGTTGAACTCTTACGACTACTTTCCTTCAGAGTTAGAATATTTTCTAATTGCCTATAATAGAACTTCAAGGATTGTATGGATCCTTATTCGAACATCAATGTACTTGAACACTTTAATGTGTTAACAATAAAGATGAGATTCTTGGAATTCCTTGTAGGACTTAAGAATAGTTTAATATTTCCATTCATGCACTTTATTAATTATGCATTTTACGTTCATGTCCTTTGTTAATTAATACATTTAATAATAATAATGCATAAGTATGATCACCTTAAACATACCATTAATGCTTCGCAATCCCAATGGTGTTATCGCTTGGTCCACCCAGTAGCCTAACACTTGATAACCCAGTAGCATTTATAACGAGTTCAAGATGTACGAAGAAGTTGGGCTTGAATTCTTATGTTAGGATAGTTAGATTAAGATATTAGATAGTTGATTAGTTAATTTACAACTAATTACCTTTGTTTTACACTTAAATTAAATCAAATAAAATATACAATACACATAAAAATCATGTGCCTTAGCTTACACTTAACCATACAAGTGAACTTACACAAGTGAAGGCAAGAAGACAATGATCACATCTCTAATTCACTATCTTTGGCCATCAGTGTATTTAGGGGCTAAGTCCACAAAATTCGATTAGATCACTAGTGCAATGCTTGTGATTCATATGGTTGGACATATGGACTACTTGTTGCTCATAAATATTAAAATGTTAACACCTAGCAAAGTTATTTATTCTTATGGTTTATATGCAAAATTATTAAAGTGGGCAAGATCTACTATTTATAGAGATATTTAGCACAAATTAAATTCAATAATAGAATAAGGATTAAATTACCATTGAAAAACTAGTAAAGCTATATTGTTATATAAGAATGAGGATAAAATAATTTGAACAATTATCAAATGATCATTATGAGTAATATTTTTGCTAAGTTGTTGGGCACTATACTAGAAAAAGAATCAATTCTTGGCTTGAAGATAACTAGGTTAAGACAAGATGTCAACAAGGTTTTAGATAAAATCACTCCACTATTGATCACTAAGCTATTCTTAGATATCATATGGAGTTTGCAAGGTTAAGACAAGATGTCAACAAGGTTTTATATAAATTTTATTTATTTTATTAATTTTGCAAAAGCATATGATTTAGTAATGTGTACAAAGCTACGGTTGCACTTATATAAAATTGGCCTTCCTTCAAATTTGATTGTAGTAACTCAAAGACTGTATGAGGAATTAATTATTAAAATTGCATACAAAAATTCATGGAAAAATTTCAATTCCAAAGAAAAATTGGAGTTAAGCAATGTTTTCCACTTTCTCCAACTCTCTTAGATATTTTTATTGATGAAATGCAAAAATGGTTATGCAACGAGCAAGATAGTCATGCTATCAAAATTGGATCTTAAGTAGTGAATTTTTCTTTTTTATGCAGATGATGCTACCTTAAGGATATGAAAAATATATTGAAAATTTTAGAAAATTATTGACATTCATCAAGTATTTAAGTGAATGTAGATAAAACCAAATTGATGATCTAGGGCATAATAAATAACTATTATAACTTACATTTTGGAGTTACCAATGTATAAATAGTAGATTCTTTTATATATTTAGGTCTCATTTATATAAGCAATTACATGTAGAGGAAGTGTATCAAGGAAAAAATATCATGAGGTTTTAAGGCTCTAAATTTTTTTAAAAACAAGTGTAAGAATTTAGGACTCTAGGCTTGGAACATTGGAAAACATATTTTTCAATCTATCATCTATCCTATTGTATTGTATGAATGTGTTGTTTGGGGACCTAGAGTTAATGCTAAACTTTGAAAATATATCGAAAGAATGCTAATGAGCAATAGGTATCCCTTACACCCAGCCATAAGAATCACAAGTGTGCACATGTGATTCAATTGAATTCCATGGATAAAACTAGTATGGTGTCTAGATTGTTAAGTGTTAATCGTAGGTCATTGTCTTNGCTACTAGGATTACCAAGTGAATACATATTTACACTTGAAACTTGTTGCACTCCTTCTACCAATTAATTAATGTACGTGAAATATTAAATATTAGCTAAGTTGATGAGTGGCGAGGTACCCCTACACTCAACCATACAAATACGAGTGTTTCACGCGTGATCAGGGTGAACTCTGTAGATAGACTAGTTGTGGTATCTAGAAAGTTATCCTTAGGTCGTAGTTCACTGTCTTCCCATCTAGATTAGCATTAGCTTTGTTATGTATGGTTTAGTCTAGAATGAGGTGTATGATATGTTCCTATACTAATGCTACTCCTAAGTGTAATAGAAAGTGGTAATATTAACTAAGATAAAAGAGAGAGGGTGAGAGAGAATCTAAGCTAGCCTAAGTGCCATGAGCATCCATTCCTCAATCATCCGTACACATCTTGAACCTCGTGTACGATTACCACTAGGATTACCAAGCGTAGATCCTAGGTACGCTACTAGGTTACTAAGTAGTCACACTTAAATGCTCGTAATCAAGTCGTACTCATTCCACGTTTCACAGGAGTTTAGGGTGAAGAGATATTAAATAAGAAAGCAGTAAATAATAATTAAATAAATAATTAAACTAAGTGAATGCTGCAATGATGAAGTAATCTCGATCTTTATTTCTTGTCATGTGCATGTCCAAGTATGTCACACTCGAATAAGGATGTCGTACAATTACAATCACCACACTGCGGGCATACATTGGGAGAGAAGGGTTAAGAGAAGATCTACGTAAAACTTACACTTAAACTAAGAATTGAAAAAACTAAAACTCAAGAACTACTTATTGGAACTGTCTACCTCTTATTTATAGATGAGGAGACAGGCTGCGATATCGCATATGCGATATCACAGTTAACTAAATGGTGACTCATCATACCCCCACGACTGAATGATAACTCGTCCTTGAGTTACAGTGAGAACAAGTTCCATTGATTACATAGTGGATAGGTACAGGATTATTGGATGGTGAAAATGGATTTATGCCACAGTGTGGGGTCAAAACAAAATTAAGATACAACACAAAGAATGTGCTACAGCTACAAAATTGGTGGAACTCATGTAGTTCCTAGTGGTGGTGGCTCCTCCATTGGTGCTTTCTCCTTGTCTTGTGCTCTAGGTCTTGGGACTTAATGGCGTTGGAGTATGGCCTGGAGTTTCTCCTCTTTTGTCCAGGGATCTTGTGCTGTCCATGCTAATGTTCCGATGTTTGATGGAGTCGACACTTTCCATGGCCAAGGTAGTTGTAGAAACATTTGATTTTCCTTGACATACTAGGTCACAAATACCCATCATTCCTCCTCGTAGGCTATGGCTTTGTCTCTGTATTCTTGAAAATCTACAAGCCATTGAGCCAAATCTATTGCAATACCTTTTTTCCTTGGTAGCTTGCCTTCATGACCTCATGTTCGAAATTTGTAATCTCTAGTTTTTGCAATATCTTTTTGTGTTTTGCAAATTCTGTTTCATATTTGATGTAGGTGGTAGCTACCTATTGCTTGAGCTCTATCCTCGGGTGCCCTACTGTTAACATGGCAAGGTTGGCATACTACAGGTTTGCCAATTCCATGTATTTTGTAAGATCTTGTATCTGTAGGTCCTAGTTCTTAAGTTTCGCTTAGTGGGAAAGTGCATATGTGTCCAATATGGCCCGCTAGTCAGTGTGCTAAGCCCTGATAGCATTGATGTGGGCCTTGGCCATATGGATCTCCTTCTCAAAGATCTTTTTATACATCCCCACCTGGTCCCGGAAGTGCTCCTTTAGCTTTTCATGCCATTTAGCCTCATTTTGCCACACGCTTATTTCGATAGCTGTCTTTTGGCAGATGGCACGTACCTCCTCCATTAAGAGGATTTGATTCTTCTTGGCTAAACGGCTCATGTCTTGGTTGACCTGGATGAATTGTTCTCACAACTGATGAAAGTGTTCTTTGAGAACATTCGAAGGTTTTCAGTAAAAATCTACCTATTTTCCTCTTGTAAGGCCTTGAGTGCCTTGTTATGCACATGAGTTTGCGCCTGTGCTATAGAGGCATCCCAAATAGCCTTCTCTTTTTCTTCTGCCACCTTTTTATTCTCTATTAATAGCTTGGTGAGTTGCTCAGTTCGAAAAGTATCCAACTAGTCCACAGGAATGAATTGCAAAGGGTCCTGCTGTGCTTCTTGTAAGGCCACAAGCTTTTCTTGCAATTTTTGCACCTCTACTTTAGCATGCTTGGCCCTCACCTGTGTCAAGACTAGCCTTCCCTTAGTGGAAATGAGGTTTGATTGAATTGCTCTAACATCCTGAGGGATGTCAAATAGGAACATCATTACTTGTCCTGTTTGTAGAAATCAATCAAGCACATTCTCATGTTCCATAGGAGTCATTGAGGTTCCGACCAAAGTTTGAGCATCCCCTGCTCCTATGAGATCTACAGGTGGCACAACAGGTACATTAAACAATTCTTTAATGTGGTCTATGACCACTTCTATGACTCCCATTGCATCTTGGTGTTGCATGACCACCACTGTGGCCACTTCACCAGTTTATAATTGTACTTGGGAAGATGCAGCGTTTCCGAAGATCTGTTGTGACCAAGTACTTTCCCCTCCTCCTGTATGGATAGACACTTCACCCCTTACATGATCCAAAGAAACCATGGGCTATATGGCATCATCAATGATGCGAAAGAGATTTGCATTATCATGACTTCCCCAACTAACTGTCTCAGCGATGGCCCTGAGATGGCTCATCGACGATTTGTAATATGGTAGCGGTGGTGGTTGATCCTAGCCCATGCTAGGCCCTTCTTCCTATTTTTGGCTAGGTCTCATACTTAGAAGTTGGCTGGGTCCTACAAGTTGAGTTGCAGTTGGTTCAGCCATTTGTTCCTTTTGTCTTTCTAGTCCCAGCGTTTCACCAGTGATTTTCCTTGCGGCTAGTGGCTTTAACAATTTAGCATATGAAGCATTTTGGGCTTTTCAGAGGACATCATTAGTGTATCCCCTAATACCAGCACATCAACATAGCTTCCTGATAAGGCAAGAAAAAGGAAATGCCATCTTCCCTGTCTTTTGTTCCTTGAACCACCTCAAGATCTCCGTAAGGTATAGATGAGGCAGGTTAGCATTAACCTTTCCCATCAGCACTGCACATCCCCTTGCTACATATGTTGAAATCCTTTTTAGGCCCCTCATGGGGAAGAGGTGATACGTTCCAATTTTGAAATAGATCCTCTCTTCTGTCATCAACTCTCCAAATGTCTTATCCCTGCCATATGTCCTTTCCAACCAAACTTGTCGCACATCGGGGTCTAAATAGGTAGAAAACTAAGCAACCTTGGGCCCTATATTTAGAAGGTTTAATACTTTTGAAATGGCTTGCATAGAGAAATCAACTATCAAACCACAAATGTTAATGATGGTTCCTTATTCTCTGTTGTGCCAAAATTGGTACGTTTCCCCTAGGTACCAAGCACTGCTTTCAGAGAGGATAGGCCATAAGGGAGATCCTTTGAGGTGGTCCCTAATAGCCTCAGGAGTGAACTCTATGAAAGATTCAAAATTTAATTCCACAATCATCACAGTGAATGTGGACCTTTCGTGGATAGCCTGAACACAATCCTAGGACAACGTGAGATGTTGTCCTTGTTCAGGCGTTGTAGCAACTCCTCCTTCTACCTGCTCAAAATGTATAGTAGGAGGGTCCTCTTGATGAATGCTAAATGATTGTTCCTCCTACTCTGCATGTTATCTGGTAGGGACTTGTTCTTCACCTCTCCTAGGTTATTTACTTCCACCTTGAGTAGGACCTTCCTATTGTCCACGTTTTTAGGGTCATCTGCAGTCACATGGAGCCAAGCGTTAGTAAGGTTGTTTCTAAAGTTAAGTTATACCTTACTACTTGCCTTAATTAATTAATTTAGTTTATCTCCGTGTGATGTTTCCTGAAAGATTATAATAGTGGGTCCTATTTTACTTAGGTGGTTTCCAATTTTAGTTTCCTGATGTACCTAAAGGAATGAAATTATTTTCAACACAACTATCCTTAATACTATAACTAATTACCCTTGATGATGTCCTTCAGATGATGATAAATTCCAAAAAGGTTATGTGCTATTTGGCATGTGTCCCTCCCCCATGACTAAGCCGAACACTCCGGGTTCAAGTAGGTTCAGACGAAATATAAATCGGAGTACTAGTAGGTAGAAAAGCAGGGGTCTCACAATCGCAAGTCATAGAGAAAAATTTGCAAAACTCCCCTGCATGAATGGTTGGAAATGATGCTAAGTGTTGTAGGAGGGTGGGGGGAGGGGGGGGGGGAGGGTTACGTATATATAGTTTATAGGGACACGATATCACGTACGATACATCGCATATGCGATATCATGTCTATGATGAGTCATGAGTGCAAATTACAAAAATTATGCAAGAGGGTCCTCCCCAAAGTAGGTTCCAACCTATAATGCCCTTGCATAACCACAATTAAAAGTGTCTGTGGATACTTGAAGGGTTAAATGTAATCCAAATTGATTCCACAAAACACACATATGTAAGTATCACTGGAATGAGGTAAGAATTCTACACTATACGAGACACCAACAACAATTACATGGACAATGAGATGAGATGGACTACAGAAGGGATTGTAGAGATTGGGACATGAGGTACTGACCTCGGGCATAGTGAATCCTATGTGTAAATCATGATTAAGGTGTCATCAACCCATTGTTCCAAGATCAGGACCAAGTCCATTCCTCTGATCAGTGACACTACATTGTTTCATCCCATGATGAATGGCTATGAGAGTACCAGAGCAAAAAGGTGTATGATCACTTGGAATTTGGTTCAAGGGAGGAGTGATTTTTTCTTTGTGGCACTTTTGTTTTCTGCTTTGATTTTCTTTTTCTTTTCTTCTTTCTTCTTTTTTTTTCGATTGCTGAATCCAGAGAAGCTGCCAACCTTTAGGCATGGATGCATGTCTTTCCAGTGGGGCCCCCTTAGAACAGCATTGGATTTTTGAGTGCCCTTTTGATTACTCTTACTTCTATTTTTCATTAGATCTACGAGGATCTTAGTACAACCACGTTGCATGATAACTCTCATAGACGTCACCAAAGAGAATCCACAAGTCCCCTTGATGTCACACCCTAATCATTCCCTCTTGGTCCATTTTTCTTCATTATGGGTACAATGAACACAAAATTAATTTTAAGTTTTAAGAATGTCAAGAATATCTCTGTACCTTCGAATAGAACCTCTTATTTGTAGAATGGATGGGTGGGTGTAATGGGCTCATTGTCCAAATAATTGATCGTTCAAGACTTTATAACATAGAACACACCTCAAACAACGAGCCACATGAGTGTTTTATTCATAGATGATATTACTTATAAAAAGATAAAAAAGATAAAAAGAAAAAAAAGATAAAATAAGAAATTGAAAAATGAAAAACTAGAAAACAAAAAATTGTAAAATTAAAGAAAATAAAAAATATTTATTAATCCCACTTGTTATTAAAATGGGGGATATCCCCCATAACTAAATAGTTGAGCATGAAGAGGATTAATAAATGAAAGGTGAGGATCCTTGCATGTTGGAAACATTGAAACTTGGCCATTCCTACCCCATTGGGGTTCACACACTTGATTGTAGTAACTGTAGTGGGGAAATTTATAAGGTGTGGTTCTTGGGTAAAGAGTTGACCCACTATGATATTTGTGACCATACGATGGTATGCAAGGATCGGGGTGTTGCCCTCCATGGCTATGTTCATTGGGTCGTATGGTTGTTGGAGTGTTAATTGGTGGCCTTGATGAAGTAACATGAGGCATTGGATTCGAAGAGAGGGCTGTGCCACTATGTTGGACTTGTGCTGAATTGGAGGATGTAGTGGCCTTGGGATTTTTTTGTCCATTCCTATGGTCATTTCTAAAGAAGGGATGTCTTCGATGTTGCTGAGGTCTCTCACTGCTATTAGTAATATTAGCACAAGTGATGTTCATGGGTTGTTGTTGTGGTGTAGACACTTCAGGAACAATAGGTGGCAATGTAGAAGGAGTGAAAGGATGAGAACATTGAAAATTAGGAAAAGTGTAGGATACACAAGGTGGTGGTTGTGCTGAAGACATGGGCTAATAGTATTGAGGATAATGATAATGCGATGAGATAGAGTATGTTGGCCTAGTTGGAGAAATAGGGTATTAGACTAGATAAGCATTTGTATTCGGATGATATGAAGGGTGTCTCCAGTTTAGGGATGGTTTCCCCCACAACTAGGATTGTTGCCACTGTGATCGGACACAGTGTCTCTGTACAAACTCTGGATGTAACGTGCTTCCCTAATGCTCATATAGATGTAATAGGATTGGGCATTGGCCCTTGGGGTTATCGTATAGGAAAATGTTGCATTCATACATGTGATTGGTAGTTGAGCTCTTATTTTCCTTATCCCTTCTTTCTGATTGTCTAATGATACTTTGTCCTGCTTCTTGGGTTGTCAAAACTTTATCTCCAATGATATCGATATATTCTTCACACTTTTTATGCATCCATTCCAACATCTTATTGATCTTTGCCTCAACTTCTGCTAATAATTTTTGTACTAGCAAAGATGGTTCTTCCTCCTTGAGATAGGTTGCTTTCTCCTTTTGATAATTATGGACCTTTGTTAAGTTGAGATTCTGGTCCTGCTGATGTTTTTTAACACTCTCCCATCTAGCCATTTCTCCTTCCTCTTTTGCTACCCGCTTAATAAGCTCTTGGACTTGATGGATTTGTAGTTCGTATAGTTGACCTTAGGCATACATCCCAAGGGTCTCTCTTGTTTCATCACAAAGCCCATCAATGATATGGTACATTAGCCTTTCCTCAGAGAACTCATGGCATGAACAGTTATTTAACAGTGCATAATATCTTTCTAAGGCTATGTCCAAGGGTTCATGTTGTGCTTGTTTCCACTCTTGGATTTGTTTCCTCAAGTCTGACACTCTTGCATAGGTTTGATATCTTTCATTAAAGAGTTCTACCATTGTTGGCCAACATTATATTGAATTTGGTTTTAATGATCTATACCATACTTTTGCTTGGCCAACAAGTGTCATAGGAAAGAGCTTGATTTTTTGCCATCTGTTATCAATGTTGTTCCATGCGTAGGCATCATAAAAGGCTTGTAAATTTTGTTGTGGATCTAAGTCATAGCCTCTTGAAAAATTGGGAAAGTTGTTTAAATCGAGCCTAGGTAGGCAACTCTCTTTATGATGCCTACGGAAGATTTGAATAGCCTCTTGTATTTGCGTTAGGCTTGTAGTGGCTAGTGGGGGTTCATCATCATTAAGTAGGTTATGCCTTTGTGCATCGGGATGATGCTGCCTTCATTTATGTTTATAAGAAACCCCCACCTCGGGTTGCATACTCCAATCTTCATTGTCATATAATTCATTGGTTCTCCAATGAACTTCCTCACTAGGTGTGGCATTACTGTAATCTTCTAGGAGAGGCATGGTTGTACAATTGTGTGTGAATTTATCTGTGACTTTTTATAATTATTTCTTTCTAAAAGATATATCATTAATTCCTATACAGCAACCTTATATGATATAACTAATCTAGATAACTAGCACCATCCCCGACAATGGTGCCAATGATGAGTGGCGAGGTACCCCTACACTCAACCATACGAATATGAGTGTTTCACACGTGATTTGGTCAAAATTTGTAGAAGGACTAGTTGTGGTATCTAGATAATTATCCTTAGGTCGTAGTTCACTATCTTCCCGTCTGGACTAGTGTTAACTTTGTCATGTATGGTTTAGTCCAGAATGAGGTGTATGATGTGTTCCTATACTAATGCTACTCCTGAGTGTAATGGAAAGTGTTAATATTAACTAAGATAAGAGAGAGAGGGTGAGAGAGAATCTAAGCTAGCCTAAGTGCGATGAGCATCCATTCCTCAATCATTTGTACACATCTTGGACCTCGTGCACGACTACCACTAGGATTACCAACTGCAGATCCTAGGTACGCTACTGGGTTACCAAGTAGTCATACTTAAATGCTCGTAATCAAGTCATCCTCATTCCGCATTTAACAGGAGTTTAGGGTGAAGAGATATTAACTAAGAAAGTAGTAAATAATAATTAAATAAATTATTAAACTAAGTAAATGCTGCAATGATGAAGTAATCTTGATCTTTATTTCCGGTCATGTGCGTGTCCAAGTACGTCACACTTGAATAAAGATGTCATACAATTACAATCACCACACTATAGGCATACACTGGGAGAGAAGGGTTAAGAGAAGAACTACGTAAAACTTAACACTTAAAATAAGAATTGAAAAAACTAAAACTCAAGAACTACTTATTGGAACTATCTACCTCTTATTTATAGATGAGAAGATAGGCTGCAATATCGCGGTTAACTAAATGGCGACTCATCATAAGTACATGGAAAGTAAATTGCATTAAGATAAAAATCTATTCTAAGTCAAATTTATACAATGAACATGAATTAATCTTCATCTTATTATCATTCTTGGTATGTATCCAAGTACAATGCCACTCGAATAAGATGTCATAAAATTAACTCAAATCCATACTACAAGCACTTGCTAACTATTTTATAAGATTATGAAAGAAAACTACAAGAGTTTGACTACAATTTTAATCAAAATTGTGCCTCTATGTAAATGGTGTTCACATATATATAAGCTTTGGATGATGTAGCATCAATTCATATGCACCAACACATCCAAAGATGCATCAAAAACCATGCATCAATGGGGCTACATCAACAGGGATGCATCAATGTAGTTGCTTGACAAATGATGCTTCATCATACCCCCATGATTAACTAAAAACTTGTCTCCTTGAGTTATATATATATATATATGGATAGAGTTTTGTTACAAAAAATTATGGGGTAACCAACATTAGATTGACATCCATTAAAAAGCTTAAGTATTGCATTACAAAATGATAAAAAGACTCTACAAATATTAAATTTTTCAAGATTACAAAAGTCTTTAAAAATATGTTGATAATGGATCTTCATATTGTTGCTAGTAACAATAGTTTTTACATCCTTGGTTGTTATGTTGGCATTTTTCTTTTGTGCAAAACTTTTTGAAGGATGAATTAAAAGTTCTCCTTATCAATCCATGGTTTTCTAGGTTGTAAAGATATTATTTTTGAGATTTAATTATTATATATGCTATGTTTCCATGGGCATGTCTTCCTCTATCCTCCTCTTGACCTCTTTTCCTTGCCTTGTAAAAGACCTCCAACCTTAGGCATTTTTTTGGCATCATCTATAATCGCCAAAGGATCAAATTTTGGTTTGTTAATTTTTCCTTGATAATTAATCCTTTCTAGATCCCTAGTTAGCTAAAACTTAGAAACAATTTCAGTATTTAGGCCCAAGGTGACTACGAGATAATGGTGCAAGGCTATGACATAACTAAAATCATCAATTTGTTTATGTTATTTTGATTATTTTTACTATTAGTTACCATAATGTTTGAAAATGAGGGTATTTGAAAAATTTAGAAAATGGAGGTATTAGAAAAATTTTAAAAATCACATCCTTAGCCCCCATGACAAATGAGCTCAACTCCCAAAACTCACAAGTTTTCAAATAATGACAATCAACAGTTTGGTTCACAAGATATTAAAAATGCACTAGACTATTAAAGATCATAAGGTTCTAAGATAGTTAAGAAATATCGAATTATGAAAGAATTAAAAATTAATCAAAATTGTTGAGAATTAGTCCCAAAATAGTGCATAAATTTAATTAAGTGGCCCATGATATCCTTGAAGTTTCAAAACCATGATCAATAAAGGTCATGCAAGTGAATCCTTCTCAAAGCAAGCTCTTGCCATAATGCCCTCAGATAATCACTTTTATAGATGTTCGTGGGCATCTTAGAAGTTAAATATGAATTATGCCTTTGTTCCAAATAACAAACAACCATCTTGGTTAGGATCCTACACTATAATATATAAAACCATTAGGTACATAATTGCATGGAACAACGAGGTGAATAATGGGATGAGATGGGATTGCAAAGATTATGATGTGAGGTATCTAACCATGTCCATAATAGATTCTTGTGTAAATTATGATTAAGATAACCATCATACCTATTTGTCCAAGTTTTAGACCAAGTCCATACCATTAACAATGTCCTCACATTGATGTGTTCCTTCTTGCCTATCATCATGAGTCTACAAAAACCATAGAGAATGAACATCACTCCAAAAAGAGAAGAAAAGATAAGATTGAAGTCATTTTAGAGATTATTGAGGAAGAAATTTAAACCTTAGTTAGAGGGGTGCCTTCACGCATGGGTAACATGTCTGTCTAGCCTCATAACCAATGCTTATATCCTAAGAGATCTTTAGAGATGTTTGTTTATTCTCTTTTTTCTTTTCTTTTCTTTTGTTATTCTTGTTTTTTTTTTTTTTTTGAAAATGAAAATCACATGTTACAAATATATACTTCCTTTTATGATCTATAAGAGGAGTGATGATATGTTCTATAAGGAAGTTAAGAAGACAACCTAAATAATCCCCTTGAAATCACATCCTTTTCCATTCTCACTTGGTCTTTCCCCATTTCTTTAAGACATAATGATCATTAGTTAATTTTAGTTTCTAGTAAGAAGAACCATATTTCTTTCATTATTAATTATAGAGATGGAGGGATGGATGATGTGATCTCACTACTTTAGAAAATTATTTACCTAATAATCTTGATAGCATAAGACAAAGACCTAACATATGGTGTTGACTTCTGCATCATGAATGACAAAATTATTAAAAAAAACATAGTATATATCTATAAAATACAAAGGAAATGACTCAAGAAAAGATAAAATTATAAATAAAAGAAAAGAAAAAATAACTAAGAAATGGAAAACGTATTAAGAATTGAAAAATTTTAAAGAAATAGGAAAATGATAAAACATTGTAAATCAAAAGTAAAAATGCACTAATTAGTTCTTGATTTAAGCTAAAACATTGATGAGGACATCACCCTACCCATGTCTGATCCTCAATATATTTGTACATAGATGTGTGTGTCTTGTTGTGTTTGTTTTTTTGTGTTGTTTTGTTGATGATGATATTAGGGTATTTTGATATGTTTGGGAGTGTTTTGGAACTATTTTGATGAGTTTAGGAGGTTCCATAGGCTATGGTAACTTGTTTGGAGGTATCAGGAGGTTCTCAACCTTGAAATAGGCATCTTTGTGTTTTGGCCTTACAAGTGAGACGTCCCAACTACAGGTGAGATGTTCCAACTGTGTTTTATACATCTTAGTTGAGATGTCCCACATGATTTGAGGATGCCCCAATTGTTAACACTTTCCAGTGAGACTTTCCATTCTCCTCTGAGATGTCCCAAACGAATACGAGATAATTTTCTATGAATTTTTAAATATTTAAATTTTTAATTTAAGGAGGGAAGATGAAGAGATAGGAGGAAAGGATATAAATAGGCCTCTTGAGCCTTCAATTCAGTCAAGAGAGAGTCTAGGAAGTTGAGAGAAGAGCAGAGAAAAAGAGATTTTTGGCAAGATGCCTTGATCATCATCCATGTGAGTGCGTGTTTTCTTTGTTTAAGTGAGTGAGAATTTGATTGAACCTCTTGTCTATCCTTGGGAATTGTACTTTATTTTAGTTGTGATTTCTTCATTTGAGCAAGAATAAATCTTTCATTTTTTTTCTTATTCAAATTTGATGTTTTATTACATTGAGAGAGCTTGTATTGTAGAATCCATGAAAGCTCCCCATCAAATTGGTATCAGAGCAGCTTAAAATTAAATACAATTGCATTCAAGTGGATAATTCTCATCTCAATTGAAAATAATCACTCCAAATTCTCAAACTTGGGTGAAGTTTCTCTTGTTACTTGTTCTACTTATCCTAGGGTTTGAAAATTTTCCTTTCATTCCTAAGTTTTTCATATCTTTTAAGAATTGGAAGATAATTGTGGAATTGAACATCCATTAGCTTGTAATAGCTAGGGTTTGAAGATATTATGCTCATTTCTCTTAAGATCTAAGAATTTCTTATCTCATTCTTTGAGAAATCTTCAAAATTTCATCTTTTCTTATAGAATTTTGTGAAAATTACCTTTTAAATCAATTTCCATCATGCCTCCAAAGAATAAGATAGTTCAAGATTTGTTAGGAGATATGGATGATATGAGAAATGTTTTTAAGATCATTGTTGAGAAAATTAAAAAGCTTGGAGAGAACAAAGAACATGCTACTTCACCAAAAGCATCCAAGCAAGGACAAAATTCATGCAATTATTCACCAAGATCTTATTCAAGACATTCCTTAATGCCATCCCTTAAAGATGATATTCCTTTTGAATATGAATACTTTGAAGAAGGAGAAGCTCAAGATGATGTTTTTCTTCATGCTTCTAGTGCTAAAAATAAGTCTCAAGGTTTCAATTTACTAAGAAAGAAAAAAGAAACTTCCTTCTAAGCCTCAAAGGATGCAAGGTGAAGAAATTGAAGTCACTCTTGAAAATGCTTTTAGACATGCTTCAAGGATGCCTCATGTTGAAGTCAAATCTTTCAATGGCATAGAAGGAACTAAATCTTTCCTCTCTTGGCTGAAATTGATTAACAAGTATTTTGAACTTAAAGATGCAGAAAATCATCAAATGGTATCTTATGTTAAAACCAAGTTAGAAGGCATAGAATTTGTACAGTCAGAGAAGGAAATTCATTCTTACAAGATGAACTGTGATACTCCTATCAAGGATTGGTCTTTAACACAATTCATGCTCAAGAAAAAATTTGAGAAGATTCATCATAAAGAAGAGGCCATTTAAAAATTGAAGTAACTAAGGTAAGGTAATAAGAGTGTAAAAAACTACTACATGAATTTTTGTAAGGCTTTCCAACTTGCAAAGGTCCATTGGAATCATTATGAACAAGCATCTAAGTATTAAGGAAGACTTAAAAGCGAGTATCAACAAGAGCTAGCCTTCTATGAGCCTTGAACATTGGATAAGGCTTTTGAATTGGCTCTTAAGGCTAAGAAGAGACTCCAAGGATACAATAGAGGTCCTTAATTTTCTAAATGCAAGGACTCCAAAGCTTCTAAAGGTGAGAAAGAAGCCAAGGAGAAGGAAAATGCCAAAAAAAAAACACAAAGGAGAAGTAAGAGAAGTTCAAGGAGGTCCAAGATTCCAAGAAAGACTACTCCAAGAATGGAAAGGATTAAGGAAATACCTATGCATATAGACTTCAATGCTTCAATTATTTTGAAAAGGAACACAAATAATAGAAATGCAAAAGGCCAAAGATCTGCAAAGTCAAGGAACTTCAGACCTTAAGAAAGAAAGAATCCTCTAATGAAGGCAATACTCATGCATCAATGATTAAAGATATTATTGAAATTAATTCTTGCACTTTTAGGAGAAATGTTAATGCCAATGAAGATCCTAGAAGAAAGATGCTATTTAGAATTGGAGCTAGGTGTCTAAATATTGATGAATGGATACACTTTTTAATTGAAAGTGGAGCTCAAGAACATGTGATTTCTTCAAAGATTATTTTAAGCTTAGTTTAAAGACATTTCCACATCCTAGACCCGATAAAGTCCATTGGCTATCCAAGGATCATTTCCAAGAAGTCAAGGAGAAGTGTATTTTATCTTTTCTAATTGTTTCTTTTAAGGAAAAGCTACATTGTGACATCCTCCCTATTGATTGTACTGATGTTATTTTAGGATGATCTTGGAACTTTGATAATAATAATTCTTTTAGTGGTGTAAGAAATGTTTCATCTATTCCAAGAGAAGATGGGATACATGAATTCATTCCTATGAATTGGTAGTAGTGTAAGGAAAATGTCCCTATTAATGCTTCATTGATCTTACATAGTGAGCAAGAGTACATACAAGCACATGAAGAGTCTAAGCATGGGTTTTTCATCATGTTAGCACTTGTTAGAAGTGAAGCGGAGGATAAAAATGAACTTCCTTTAGTGGTACAACCTTTGGCATTATAATTTACTAATATTTTCAAGTAAAAATTAGAAGAGCTTCCACCAATGAGATCCATTCAACATTAAATAAAATTTATACTAGGAGCTACAATTCCAAATGAAAGAGCCTACTACATGGCTCGAAATTAAAGGGAATAATTGGGAAAGAAAATGAATTACTATCTAATGGTTTTATTAAGAAATCCATCTCTCCTTATGTCATTCTAGCTATGCTAGTTTCCAATAAGGACATCGATGAATTAAGGAGGTGCATATATTTTAGGGATATTAATATGATTACTATCAAGTATAGATTTCCTATTCCTAGGATGGATGACATTCTTGATGTGCTTGCCAATATTGAGATTTTTTTCAAAAATTGATTTAAAACATGGTTATCATCAAATATGGATTAGACTAGGAGATGAATGGGAAACAACCTTTAAGACACTATATGACTTGTATGAGTGGTTAGTCATGACTTTTGGGCTACCCAATGCTCTAGCCATATTTATGAGGCTCATGCATGAAGCCCTAAGGGATTTTATTGGTAAATGTTGAATTTTTTTCTTTGATGACATTCTTGGGTACAGCTCTAAGGAAGAGGACCATGTACATCATTTGAGGATGATCTGCTCTAAGTTACAAGAGGAAAATTTGATTATTAATGCCAAGAAATGCCACTTCATGAATAAAGAAATTTTCTACCTAGGTCATGTTGTCTCCAAGGACCAAGTCAAAATGGAACCAAGTAAGATAAAGGAAATTAAGGAATGGCCTTCACCTAAGGATGTGGGAGAGGTGAGATCTTTTCTTGGTTTAGTTGACTTATATAGGAGATTTATTAAGAATTTTAGTTCCATTACCTAACTTATGCTCTCTTGTTTGAAGAAAAATTCAGCCTTTGTTTGGGATAATGAGAAAGAAAAACCCTTTCAAGCATTGAAAGAGAAAATTTGTAGTGCTCCAGTTTTAGAAATTCCAAATTTCTCAAAAAATTTTGAAGTGGAAATTGATGCAAGTGGGCCTGCTATTAGAGGTGTGATTTCTCAAGAAGTTAAGTTAATTGCATTATTTTCCTAAAAATTAAATGAATCTAGACAAAAGTATGATATGTATGAAAATGAGTTATATGCTATACTTCAAGCCATTAAACTTTAGAGACATTACTTGCTAGGATAAGAGTTTCTTTTATTTGCTAATCATAAAGCACTTAAATTTTTAAATTCTTAAAAGAAATTGAGTGGCAAGCACATGAAATGGATAGAGAAATTGCAGGAATTTCATTTTAACCTTTCCAAGCCCAAATATAGACATGGCATGACTTTTTCCACTTGGTAATTGAGGCTCTAACAACTTATAAGGAATTTTCTAATCCTAAAAGTTAATGTGAAATTTCATCTCATGGATTATAATCTTCACATTTCACAATAAAATTCTAGCCTTAGGCTTTATGGTGAAGGTTACAAGTTGCAACATGAGATTTATTGATGGTGTTTCACTCTTCATGATTCATATTTTCTACATGTAATGGCACCCTGTGTTACTATAGGTGATGGTTGAAACCTTCTTCTTCTTAATTTTTTCAAATTCATTTTATGATCTCTAATCCCTAACTTGACATCAATTGTACTTTCAAGCCTTTCCCATGATGATTAGGAATTCCCCCTTATAGTTGTCTACATGGATAACTTACAAGTCCACTAGATATGATCATCCACACATGGTAGTCACAATATCCTTCATCAATCCCAAAGAAATAATGATGGATTGATTAGCAATCTCTAATCTAATGTTACATTTCTTAAGTATAGGTAAGTTTCAAGTTTTGTAAATTTCTTGAAAATTAAGTTTACATCAAAACCTAACTTTAGTAGAGCTTTGCATAGATCATTTCCTGTAATCTGCAAATAAATTAGAGAACTTTCAAGATCAATTATTTTCCTAAAAATGTGTCCTACCTTTATCTAGTCTATAACTACATGAGTTAACATGACAGTGTGTATGTTTTGTGATCTTTGATTTCAAGCTAGCTCAATGAGTATCTCTGAAGCAATTTGAGAAGGATTCATAACTACATATGCTTACAAGGGTTTCAATGGACTATTGGATCTAAAAAAGTCCTTTTCTAGGGCTTACACTTAGAACCACTTGAATTATCTTCTAGTTGGAAATTTATGGCCCATGTGGCATTGTGTTGCTAAGGCTATAGTGGTATCTAACCTTACATAGGTAGCAGAAGTAGTAGAGTCGAAGTGTGAGGTGCATAGTGTTGTGATTGATAATAAAGAGTGTAAGTGAAAGGAGATTTGGTTCATGGAGTGGTAGGCCTATGATATTCAAGGGGAACGTTGTAATGAGAAGAAGAAGTGTGACTTGTAGAGCCATTAGGAGACACAAGTTATTAGACATAATTTTCATATGGATCTAGTTGATGATAAGGATATTACTATGTTGGTGGTGGCATCCCCCATGACTATGGGTTTTGTAATTGATAGTAGTAATCTTGAGGTTAAGATGGAATTCCACTTGGATAATATTGTTGCCAATAATTTCCTTGTGGATAAGGCAATCTCCTTGATGATTACCTCCTAGCAAATTTTTTATTTAAGGTATAAATCCTAGATTCTTGTAGGTATGATAATATTAGGCAACATCTCTTAGGATGTTCATATTAGTAGATGTTACATCCTTCATCTTATGTTTCAAAATTTGTAGCCTCATCAACTATTGCAACCTTATATTTTTGTTGATAGTAATCCTTTCCTACATCCTTTCTTCTCCTTTTATTTTTATCTTTGTTTCCCTACTCCATTTTCTTCTCCACAATTTTTTAAGTAGTTTTGGAATTTTTCATCTAAGAAGTCCCACATTTTATCCACCTTATTTGATATCTCTATGATAGATTTTTGAATCAACAACATTTTCCTTTACACCACCTTCTCCAATGGTTCTTTCTCCTCATGATTGTAGAGATATATCCCCCTCTTGTAAATGGAGAAACCCCTATTATACTCCTTTGAACTTTCTTTCCTTTTTAGTTCTTCTTCTTCTTTGGCCACTTGATCAATAAGTCTTTGTATCTAATGGGCTCTCATTTTTAAGAATCTTCCTTAGGCATCAATCCTAAGAGTCTCTCTAGTTTTTCTCCTAATCCCATCTATCATATGGTGAAGTTGCTTCCTTTCAAAAATACCATGGCTTGGGCCTCAGTGTAAATGAGACTAGTGCCTTCCCAAGACTGCATCAAGGGATTTTTTATTATCTTGCTTCCATCCTTGAATTTTTTTCCTTAATTTGAACACCTTAGATAATGTTTGATATTTTTCATTAAATAGCTCCAACATTGTACTCCATCTATGGAGAGATTCTAGCTCCAAAGACTAGTACAAACTCTTAGCTTCTTTGATGAGTTTCTTAAGAAATAATTTAAGCTTCTACTAGTCATTCTCAATGTTTTGCAAGGCATAGGCATCGTAGATTGCTTGCAAGTAATGTTGCAAATGAGCATTATAACCTCCAAACTTAGGGATGTCATTCATATCAAGCTATTGGATCTAGCTATTCCTTTAATGCCTAGTGGGAATATGAACTAACTTTGAGATGTTTATCATGCTTCTAATAGCAAGCAATGGTTCATCATACTCATCATATTTATGATAGCTACTATCATGGCCATATCTCCTATGATGTGGCCTATTATGCCTTCTCTCCTAATAGTGTTCCTCCTCTTCTTGTTGCTATTTATATTCTCTCCTTCCATCTTTGTGATGGGTTCTTCTATCATCTTCATCTTGGCCATGATCATTTCATCTTTGATCTTGATCATATTCCTAGTAGCCACACCACTTGTCAAAGCTTGATTATGAGGAGGATGGTGGTTGAAGACTAGGAGAGTTATGTTTTCTTTCCATACTTCTTTCATCCATTGGTTGTTCTTTTGGTGATTAATTAGGGAACCTTGACCTTAAGGTTCCCTTGGTTGTAGGATCAATTCTCTCCTTACCTTGGTTTCTTGCTAAGGTTGAACATAACCATTTATGAGTCATCTTATCCTCATCAAAGGAGGAAGGGCCTTGCTGTTGGGATTACCTTAATGGAAGTTTGGTATCCTCCTACTCTAATGGTGAGGTTAGTAAGATTGGGATCTTATTTTCCTTAGAGGCTTCATCATGAGCCTCCATGAGTTTATCTTTTCTAAGTTGGACTTTAATTGGCTAATAGTTCTATTGATGCATAAATTTTGGTTATGCCAACACTGAAAAAACTCGTTTGAGGAGACTATAGCCTAGGGCACCTCCTGTATGGGTATGGAAACCTGAGAATAGTCTCAGCTGGAAAGAGCCATGTGACCAAGTGATAGAGAGATAGAGAGATAGAAAACATAGAGAGAGATAAAACATGTAAAAAACTAAAGGAGAGAGAAATAGGAACCATCGACAGGATGCATGGTTGTGTTGCCGCAAGAATCATGTGTAGTTGCAATCCAACATCACCAATGCCCTACAGACTGCCAACTACATAAACATCATGCACAAATCCACTATCCACCACATGCCATTTGCTGAAATAAAAGAAGATAGAGAGAAGATCCACCGACAGGATGCATGGTTGTGTTGTCGCAAGAATCATGTGTTGTTGCGATCAAACATCACCAATGGCCTACGAACCACCAACTACATAAACATCATGCACAAATCCACCATCCATAACATGTCATTTGCTGAAATAAAAGAAGATAGAGAGAAGATCCACCGACAGGATGCATGGTTGTGTTGCTGCAAGAATCATGTGTAGTTGCGATCAAACATCACCAATGCCCTGCGGACCGCCAATTGCATAAACATCATGCACAAATCTACTGTCCACCACATGCCATTTGTTGAAATAAAAGAAGATAGAGAGAAGATCCATCGACAGGATGCATGGTTTTGTTGCCACAAGAATCATGTGTAGTTGCGATCAAACATCACCAATGCCCTGCGAACTGCCAACCGTTGTTGGCTCACACACTGCCAACCACCTAGAGAAAGGGGAGGTTCAATCCATGGCTTCACGGCCCTGAACTCACTGGCCTAGGGCTTCCTAGCCTAACTTCTCCTCCTCTCCTCCCCCCAACTCCATCACCTTGATGGCTTTTTATAGCCAATTTTAGGGTTAGGGTAACCCATCTTTTTTTTCTAATTTTTATTTTAATTTTTTTAATTTTTTATTCTTCTTTCTTCTTTTTTTAAATAAACAAAGGTCCCATGCCAAGCATGGGCATGTTGGCACCAACACTTAGCCCCCAACCGAAAAGGAAAAGAGAAAAAAAATTGGTTAGGACAAGCTCCCAACTAAAAAGGAAAAGAGAAAAAAAATGGTCAATTCAGGCCCTTCTTCTAGTGCCAAAAAGGTGTTGATGCATAAATTTTGGTCATGCCAACACCGGAAAAACTCATGTGGAGAGACT
This sequence comes from Gnetum montanum, assembly GCA_015680685.1. Lineage (NCBI taxonomy): Eukaryota > Viridiplantae > Streptophyta > Gnetopsida > Gnetales > Gnetaceae > Gnetum > Gnetum montanum. The sequence continues at coordinate 138,528 of MNCI01009938.1, read as the reverse complement.
ATAGCCTAGGGCACCTCCTGTATGGGTACGGAAACCCAAGAATAGTCTTAGCTGGAAAGAGCCATGTGACCAAGTGATAGAGAGATAGAGAGATAGCAAACATAGAGAGAGATAAAACATGAAAAAAACTAAAGGAGAGAGAAATAGGAACCACCGACAGGATGCATGGTTGTGTTGCCACAAGAATCATGTGTAGTTGAGATCAAACATCACCAATGCCCTACGGACCACCAACTGCATAAACATCATGCACAAATCCACTGTTTACCACATGCCATTTGCTAAAAATAAAAGAAGATAGAGAAAAGATCCATTGACAGGATGCATGGCTGTGTTGCCGCAGGAATCATGTGTAGTTGCGATCCAACATCACCAATGCCCTACGGACCGCCAACTAGATAAACATCATGCACAAATCCATCGTCCACCACATGCCATTTGCTGAAATAAAAGAAGATAGAGAGAAGATCCATCGACAGGATGCATGGTTTTGTTGCCGCAAGAATCATGTGTAGTTGCGATCAAACATCACCAATGCCCTGTGAACCGCCAACTACATAAACATCATGCACAAATCCACCGTCCACCACATGCCATTTGCTAAAATAAAAGAAGATAGAGAGAAGATCCACCGACAAGATGCATGGTTGTGTTACCACAAGAATCATGTGTAGTTATAATCAAACATCACCAATTCCCTGCGGTCCGCCAACTGCATAAACATCATGCATAAATCCACCGTCCACCACATGCCATTTGCTGAAATAAAAGAAGATAGAGAGAAGATCCACCGACAGGATGCATGGTTGTGTTGCTGCAAGAATCATGTGTAGTTGCGATCAAACATCACCAATTCCCTGGGAACCGCCAACCGTTGTTGGCGCACACACTGCCAACCATTTAGAGAAAGGGGAGGTTCAGTCCATGGCTTCACGGCCCTGACCTCACTGGCCTAGGGTTTCCTAGCCTAACTTCTCCTCCTCTCATCCCCCCAACTCCATCACCTTGATGGCTTTTTATAGCCAATTTTAGGGTTAGGGTAACCCATCTTTTTTTTTTCTAATTCTTATTTTAATTTTTTTTAATTTTTTATTCTTCTTTCTTCTTTTTTTAAATAAACAAAGGCCCCATGCCAAGCATGGGCGTGTTGGCACCAACAAGTTCCTAGAGAGGTATTCCTTCACATGATATTTTGGAATTGCTATTTTGAGTTCCAACTTCATTAGAGCTATCATGAACATTGAGGGAATAACATGATTACGAGGCAACACAATGTTACCTTCCAAGTCTCTCCAACATAGTTGTTCATCTTGGTAAAGAATAAATGTAAAATCTAGACAATAAAGGTTTGGATTACCATAGACAACCTTCAATTGTTGAGGTATCTTATCATAATTTCTTCTAGTTCTATCATGTTGCTTGTTAGGATCATTAGTAGATGGTGAATCAACCCTATGAGAAGAAGACATCTTTAGTTTTCTCTTGTGTAGTATGTTTCATATAAAATATTATTATTTCTTAAGGATGATGTGTTATATTTGTACAATGATCTTGTATGATTTTACTACCTAAAAATACTTGATGCACATAGCTAAAAGCAATCCTTGGCAATGGCACCAATCATACGAATCACAAGCGTGTACGCACAATCCGATCAAATTCCATGGATGCCTTCTACCTAAGTGTCCTATGTCATAGATAGTCAAATGTGAAGTTACAAGTCATTATCTTCCCCATCATCACTTATGTTAACTTTTTCCATATAGCTAAGTGTGATTGAGGTGTAAGATATTTGTATTTATAATTTTTATTATTTTTATCTTGAAACATATTAAGGAAAGAAGTGGTTGAAATATTCAACCTTACTAATTAATAACTAAACTATGCTAAATATAGAGTCTCTATTCCCACTTTTCATACACATCATGGATGTATACTAATACTGTTAGATTATCAAGTGCTTACTGCTACCAAATATTCATTGCTTGGATTACCAAGCATTAGTATATTATATTCAAAGTGGTTATACTCACATTACTATGAAATAAGATATTAAATGCTTAAGCACAAGAAAGTAAACTGCATCTAAAGTAAAATGATTGAAAGTAAACTTATGCTAATTCAACTGTTGTAATGGAGAGAAAAAGTCTCGATTTTATTTTCATTCATCTAACAATATCTAAGTACATCTAGCACTCAAATAAAACTTTGTATACTTAATTTATTCCATGTTGCATGAATTCAAAGGGAAATTTCACTCCATGTTGCATGAATTCAAAGGGAAATTTCACTAAGTCCTATGGAAAAAAATTATAAGAGCTTTGCTAAAGGAATGATGAAAGATGTCATAAATGCAGCTAATGTGCACATTAATATAGGCTTTAGGAGGATCAACATTGACACATATGCACCAACACATCCAAGGATGTGTCGATGGGGATGTGTTAATGAGGCTAGATTGATGGGGATGCATTGACAGGCATGTATCAACATAGCTAACTTATTGATACTTCATCAAGACTGAATTAGGATATTTTCCTCTTATTTTTTAAAGTGTTAAAAGAGGAATTGTTAGTAGCATTGACACAATCTTGAAGATAGAGTCAAAAACATTATTAGATGGTATGTAGTTCACATTTTCTTTTATAGAGATTTGTTTTCTCTTCAATGGTCAATTCATCAAGGTTATCTTCTAGCTCCCTGTCTTTTTATTATTTCTACAAATTTTATTTTACATAATTAATATTATGACATACAAAGGAATATCATTAAGAAAATTCTAATTAATGATCAAGGTGCACGATTGCTTAATATGCCCTCTACAACATATTAGTAATCTTTTAGCTAGAGTGGAGCATTATTGCATATTATCTAACTCTTGGATCAATTAGTGAAAATTTCTTATTTATTTTAATGACAATGTTGATCAGTGGGTTACACTCAAGCCTTGAAAAATATTTTTAAAAAGTTTTGTTTGCAAAATTTTAGAAATACCTTTTTCTTTTGAGCCTAATCTTACTATTTTGTGGAATTATGTGGTTAATAAAATTAAAAATAAGCTTGATAAATGGAAATACAAAAGCCTACCCTCACTAACAAACTCTTGGTTATTAATAAAATGCTTCAGTCAACTCATATTTATTACTATAGTTGTTCAACTCCTTCTAAAACTTTTTATGAGAGAATTGATCATATTATCCATCTATTCCTTTGATGTACTAAGTAACATAGAAAAGATTGTTCTAAAATTACTTGGGATATTTACACTAGTAGAAACAAAGATAAAGGACTTAGCCTCATTAATTACTATAACTATGGTACTTCTCTTGCAACAAAATGGATTGCAAAGTAAATTCATCGAGATGATGTTTGGTTGCTCCTTTTAAAAAATAGATTTATGTAAGGGAAACTTTAGAATTATAACAGTTGGTCTTTTAATAACTTTCTTCACTATCTTTTTTTTCCTCAAGCCATTTTGATTCTTGATTCTCTAATTCTTAAATAAATTTGGAAGACATAGTGCAAGCTTAGTAAATATTGGAATTACAATCATATTACAGTTTCAAAAAATATGCTTAAGCAAATTAAACTATGATGGTTTTCTTTTAATGAAGGATCTTGGGCTACTAATGCATCTAGATTATGTACCACTTGAAGTACATTTGGTATTACTATAGTTTCTAGTCTGGGTATGCATGATAAATGGATTACTTGGAATGAAGCTTCTAGCCTATATGGTTTGAATAGAAAGAGGAAAAAGAATTTTAAAAAATTAATTTCTAATCTTGAGAAGTTATAAGAATTTGCATTAAGCTTTTCCAAATATCTTTTAGAAGGATGACAGATATGTTTTTCCTTTTAATTTGAAAGTTGCTTATGAAATTATTACAAAGAATGATCTTATTCATAAGAAAGTCAATGAGGCCTAGAAAATGCAATTATCTTCACACTGTTGGATAAGAAAAATAAAAGATATGTAGAGAGGTCCTACATTTTTGAAAATTTGTATTTCTTAATTATTTCTTATTCATCAAAGTCTTTCTATTGACAATCATCTTAAACATATGAGAAATGTTTCTCCTTAATGTCCTATTTGTAGAAGTGATGCCTCATTTCCTTATTTTTTTTAAGTATCTTGTTGCTCATCATGCTTGGAAATGTACATCCAAAATTTGTAACAACTTTCAACCAAGCATCACTAAAGTCATTTTTAGAAATTAGTTTACTTTGTCTACCTCATTTCTTTACATTTGAAATTATCTTTGACCACTTTTTCTTTACTATATTTGGAAGCTTTGATGTGCATTTTTTTCAACAACAAGAACATAACTATGACATCCCTTAAGGTGTGAAACACTATATTCTCAAATATGTCACTTTTCAGCTACAACTTTAAGCAAAAAGCTTCCACTAAAAGCTCAAAAATCTATCTATTTTCTACTATATTAATTCTTTTTATTTTGGAGATTTAGATATGGGATGCTTTTAGCTTTTATTACTATTTGTTCTTTATATCTAATTGATGTATTTTATTTTTCTAGAGAGATTTTTCTCCTTTTCTTTATAAAACAACCCCTTGAGTAAAAGGTGAAAACCCATGATGGTACTTCTAAATAAAGGCAAGGCTTGATCCTTTGCCTACCCTAGAGAGGAAGTTTTTCAGGATTGGTTGTAAGGATGAAAACCTGAAAAGAGATCCCTGAAACCATTGGGCTTTTCTTTAGACTCACTCTTTGACGATTTGATATACTTTGAATTTTTTTAATATTATTAATATTTTCAACATAATGTCAATCACGATGGATAATGCATGTCATCATTTCCTATTGGATCTTCTTTTCCTATAAAAGTTAGTATTTCATCAAATCTTTCTATTTCTATCTTGAATACTTTTTGCTATTTAAGTTCAAGCATAGATGTTGAAAGTGATTTAAATGTTGTTAGAACTAGGATCATTCTCTCTACTAAAAAGTAATTTTTCTCTCTTGATTTTTCAAAGCATCAATTGTAAAGTTGTACACCTAAATTCCTAACATTGGAGATTAGTTCCTTTCAATGTTGTTTTTGATATTTTCTACCTAGTGTTAAGCATGTGATGTACCATGATTTTTTTTCTTATTATTATTTTTTGAGTATCATACCTCCTTATTAAGTCCTACTTATATTGCATAAGCACCAATAATATAGAGCCATTTTAGGAAATTCTTTATTTAGATCAAATATTTATCCTTCATTAACTCAAATTAACTTCTCCAAAAAGAAAAATAGTATTCACATTATATAATTTTTATGTTCAAGTCCATCATGTTACTATGGATGACAAGTTATGTTTCAATCTAGTAAATAAATTCTTTTTATCTTCTTCAGAATACTACCAAAGAAAACTATAGTTTAATTTTTCAAGTATTTTTATCACCTACTTTGGGATTGGAAGACATAACATTAAATATATTAAAAAAAATTGAATATAGATGCAAATTAATTGTAATCATCCAATCATGGTAAGAAGCTTTCTCACAAATAATTATTTGTCTAAGTCATCCTTTCTAAAGCACCATTCCAAAATTTTATTTATATCTTCTAAAAAATAAAGGTATATCCAAATATTTATTTGGAAACCACCCTACTCTCAACTTAACATGAGATATTCTACATTTTTATTTGTCTAATATAAAAGTTTGTTCATTTTTTATTTACATGTGTGTGTATATGTATATTTATATTATTATGCTCAAGTTCAATTTTTGTAAGATATAGAAATTTGAATGGGTTGGGTTGCATAACCAACTCCAAGAACATGGTAGATGTGACTGAATATAAAAGAAAGACATTTAAATGGCCACCTTCTTTATGAGAACTACTACACTATGCTGTTAACTCGGTTTATCCTTTTATGACATGGAAACTAGCAATGCCCTCTACAAATCTTTTATTTTAATCTTATTTTTATTATCTAGTTTTTATAAGCCCTTCTCTAATATTAAGTGCTATCAATCTTTGCTGTTCTTTGCTTTTTATCTTTAAAGAAAGATTTAAAGAAGCTCTCGTTAAAACCTGTAAAAGAATTTGCATACTTTGAATGTCTTCCTAATTTAACATAACATTTGTATATAGTAAAATAAAGTTATTATGTGAATTTTTTTCTAACCTCTTAATGGTTAGGAATCTGCGTTCTCTGCATGAATATACAACTTCAACAAGGACAGTTATTTAGGCGAATGCTGTTAAAATCTTATTTTGTGAATCTTTTAGCAGCAGAGAAAGTCCAGGAGCAGGAGGAAATGAGTAGGTAGTGACTAGTCCAGGAGCACGAAGAAATGAGTAGGTAGCGACTAGGTAGCGACTAGTGACTAGTGCGAGAGGGAGGAGGAGGAGGAAATGAGTAGGTAGCTGAGGCCCTGGCAATACGCTCAAGATTGTTTTTATAGTCAACGCATAATTTTGCCCAAGCTCCACTCAAAATCATCGAGCAGGGACCAGACGGTGTAGCCATGAACATTGCACTTGACTTTGTAGATGGACAAGAGCACCTGCTCCAGATGTTGCTGGTGGTACTTCACGCGACCAGTGTCGTTGAGTTCCTGTCTCAGCGGAACGCTGCCGTTATCCTGGTCAACGTAGCCCGTCTCTGTGATGAACATCTTGGGGTTGCCGTACTGGACTCTGAAATAGTAAACGCGGGGAATCGTACGTTGGGAGATTCCCAAGCTGGGTAGTTTCGGGCCGTCACTTGCCGGCAATCGATCAACAGTTCTCAGGCCGAAAACAAATCAGTGGGGCCATGCCTCCTACATTGTGACAATTGTGGAAACATGCCTCCTACGTAAACATGGAAAGTCCTAAAAACGATTCAACTTTCTAATGTAACAATGTGATAGCTTTGGAAATTTCTATTCATTGTTATCAGTAATGGTCTCATATTTTTCTAATAAATAGTAACTGGTTCCGGTGCCTTACGGTTTCTTGATGGGAGAACACAGCATCAGGAATCAATTGCAGTATAGCAGTTCAGGTCCCTTTCACAGTCGCTTACAGTCTGCATACACCATCACCGCAGAGCGCCCGTGTGAAAGAAGATTCAGAACATTCATCAATCGCATCAATGGCTAGAGGTCAGTTCGATCTGTTTTTCAAATTGATTTGTGCATTTTTGTTTCATGCACATTTGTAGATTAAGAGATCTGTTTTTTTACATGCTTCCGCTTGTGCAATCTGGTTCTTGATGCACGTGAGATTTCTAACATTTGGTATCGGAGCAATAGATCTCTGCCTTGATGCCTGTTGCCATTCCCTTCCATAGAGTTGCCACGACTTTTCTCTTCTAAATTCGTTGCTTCTGAACAGCAGTGCATAAATGTACGGTGTAAATTTGTTATTTCTACGCTAAAATAGCTTGTAAATCGTTACGTTGTACTTTTCATGATAAAATGCGTAGTTGAAGATGCCTGTTCCCATTCCTTCGTCCAAAGAATTGAAGGAGAGCTTCAACCGTCAGTTTTGCTCTGTTCGGTCTACACTCTAAAAAGCAATGATATAAATATCCGCTTGCCGTTGTGTAATCGGATGGTTCGGATCTTCGGATCAGAGCTGTTTTCCTGGATTATGAAATTGACATGACACAAAATGCAAACTCTGTAAAATCGTTGTTTCTGTACAGTAGTCCAGAAATTGACGGTTTAGATTCGTTGTTTGTAAGCTGGAATAGCTCTTCAATCTTTACGTTTTACTTTGCAAAATAAAATGCGTAGAAGATTCTCGTTTTCATTATTTGCTTCAAAGATAGGGTGAAGAGCTGCAACGATTTTTCTCTTCTGTATTCGTTGTTTGTGTACGCAGTCCATAGCAGGAGGGTTCTGTTGGGTTTAGGAAAAATTTTCTGTCATTTTCGAACACAGCACCTATTCTGTCTGTTCTCGGTGTTTTGCTCTGAGATTTTAAATCGCTTATTTTGGACCGGGGAAGGGACTGTTACATTTAATTTATTTAATGGATGTAGTTTACTATATGCGGTTTTCAAAATAACGTAAACCGTTTCACATGTAAACTAATTATCATGATGAATGTTGGCCTTTGAAATAATTTTGGCATTATGGAATGGCAATTATGGACTTATGTTTTGGTGTTTTTTAAGCAAGAAATGATTGTAGGTTTTTTTCATGCTTGCTTGGAATTTAATTGCATTTGTCAATATTGATTTTGATGCATAATGTAATCGTATGCCTCATTTACTGGTGATCCTTATAATTTGTATAGTCATAAAGTGGCCATAGCATCTTTGATTATACAAAATTATAAATTCAGAGTTTTAGATCACATAAGTAATTGTGATTAATTACATATAATATAATAGACTTTATCCCATAGGAATTTCTATTATATTTAACGTGGTCAATGAGGATGAAATATTGAATTATTTTTCTTAATTTGCCCACAGGGATTAAGAAAAGGCATATAATTCAATAGTTTCCTCATAAGGATATATGGATCTATTTGAATTAAAATTTAGCCCACAGGCAATTTTATGTCATTTGATTCATATTTTGCATGTTTTACATTGGTAAATGTGCCCTAAGGTATTTCATCACATATATAGTATTGTGATTAATCATCTGTCATATAATAGATTTTGTCCCACATGAATTTCCATTATATTTACAGTGATTAATCAGGGTGAAGTATTGAATTATTTTTCTTAATTTGCCCACAGGGATTAAGAAAAGGAATATAGTTTAATAGCTTCATCATAAGGATATATGAGTCTGTTTGAATTAAAATTTAGCCCACAGGCAATTTTATGTCATGTGATTCATATTTTTGCATGTTTACATTGGTACACATGTCCTACAGTTTATAGCCTAAAATTTAGTGACATAAGCATGTTTATTTTGCAGCTATGCAACCTGTAAATTACTCTGACTTTAAATGTGACATTCCTGAATTGATGGGTGATAATTACAAGGTGTGGAAGGAGAGAATTCTCCTTCATTTAGGATGGATGGACATTGATTATGCTATCCGTAAGGATGAACCACCTGCGGTTAATGCAACCAGCCATCCAGATGATATTGGTCTTTATGATAAATGGGAGCGATCTAATCGTCTCTGCGTAATGTTCATAAAAACCAAGATCTCGGCTGGTATACGTGGATCATTGGAACAGTATAACAATGTGCGCGCTTTGTTAAAAGCTATTGATGAACAATTTGAAACATCAGACAAAGCGTTGGCCAGCACCTTGATAATGAAGTTCTCATCCATGAAGCTCACTAGAATTGGTGGTGTGCGTGAGCACATCATGCACATGAGGGACATAGCGGCTCAACTAAAAACACTTGAGGTTGAGATGTCTGAATCTTTCCTTGTGCACTACATCCTAAACACGCTCCCACCGCAGTATGGACCCTTTAAGATTTCTTACAACACACATAAGGACAAATGGTCAATTAATGAATTGATGACCATGTGTGTGCAAGAAGAGGGTAGACTTGCCATGGAAGCGAAGGAAAGTGTGCATCTGGCCATGCAAGGAAAGAATACAAAACAAGTCAACACTAAAGGGAAGGGAAAAATCCCTCCACAAGCTGATATCAAGAAGGAATCTAGATGCTTTTTCTGTAAAAAGAAAGGGCACATAAAGAAAGATTGCCTTAAACATCAGAGATGGCTTGAAAAGAAAGGTACTCAATCCTCATTTGTTTGTTTTGAATCTAATATGGTTGATGTTAGTCATAACACATGGTGGATTGACTCCGGTTCTACAATCCATGTTACTAATTCCTTGCAGGGATTAGCAAACCTAAGGAAGCCAGTAGGAAGTGAGTCATGCATCTATTCGGGCAACAAGATGCGCTCACATGTGAAAGCGATTGGCACATGCAAATTAGTTTTAAGTAGTGGTTTTGTTTTGGATTTGGAAAGGACATTTTACATTCCTTGTTTTTCAAGGAATTTAATTTCTGTATCAAGGCTTGTATCATTGGGATTTTCCTTTAACTTTTCAGATACTATGTTCAGTTTATCTTATAGATCTGAAATAGTTGGAAATGGTACATTAACAGATGGTCTTTTTCAACTTAATTTACAAAACGACACTTCTTACACTTCTATGCATGTTCATGCTGGCATTAAGCGATGTGTTATGAATGAGGAATCCTCTATGTTATGGCATCGTAGATTAGGCCATATCTCCATTGAGAGAATCAAGCGCTTGGTAACTGATGGAGTACTTAGTACTCTTGATTTTACTGACTTTGACACTTGTGTAAACTGCATAAAGGGAAAGCAGACCAATGTGTCAAAGAAAGGTGCCAAGAGGAGTTCTGCCATATTAGAAATCATACATACGGATATTTGTAGTCCAGATATGGATGCATATGATCAACGGTATTTCATTACCTTTATTGATGACTACTCACGATACATGTATCTCTACTTGCTTCATCACAAAAATGAAGCTTTAGATGCCTTTAAGGTATTTAAGGCTGAAGTAGAGAAACAATGCGGTAAGCAAATAAAGATAGTGAGGTCTGATAGAGGTGGTGAATACTATGGTAGATACACTGATGATGGACAAGCACCTGGTCCCTTTGCTAAGTTTCTTCAAGAGCATGGGATTGTTTCCCAATACACTATGCCTGGTTCTCCGGACCAAAATGGTTTGGCAGAAAGAAGAAACCAAACATTATTGGACATGGTGTGGAGTATGCTTAGCAGCTCCAAGCTTCCTAAATCCTTGTGGAATGAAGCCCTTAAGATGGCAGTGTATATATTAAACCGAGTTCCAACCAAGGCTATCTCTAAGACACCATTTGAATTGTGGAAAGGTTGGAAACAAAGTTTGCGACATATACGCATTTGGGGATGCTCGTCTGAGGTAAGAGTCTATAATCCACAAGAGAAGAAGCTAGACCCTAGGACCATAAGTGGGTATTTCGTTGGATATGCCGAACGGTCTAAGGGATACAGATTTTATTGTCCATCACATACTACTAGGTTTGTGGTATTAAGGAATGATAAATTTCTTGAGAATGACTTGATTAGTGGGAGTCATCATTCCTGGAACGAAATTCTAGCAACTGATCATGCAGATGCTCAACCCTCTACTTCAAGTACTCGATTGATTTTTATACACAACACGCCTACAGTACAAATACGTGATGTACATCCACCAGTCATTGAAGTTCCACAAACTGCTGGTCAAGACATAGTAGATCCAACTGAACAATAGATACCAGTTCCTGTTGAACAGCCCGTTGATCATCTTGCCCCTCAGGAGCCCGATGAACCAACATTAAGACGATCTACTAGAATAAAGCGATCAACGATTCCTAGTGACTATATAGTGTATCTACAGGAATCTGACTACAACATAGGAGCTGAAAATGATCCTGACATGTTTTCACAAGCCATGAGCTGTAAGGAATCTGACTTATGGTATGATGTCATGAAAGATGAGATGAACTCTATGTCCACTAATGGAGTCTGGGATCTTGTCAAGTTGCCCAATGGTGTTAAAGCCATAGGATCCAAATGGGTCTTCAAGACTAAAAGAGACTCCTTGGGCAACATTGAAAGATATAAGGCTAGACTTTTTGCCAAAGGGTTCACTCAGCAGGAGGGAATAGATTACATGGAGACCTTTTCTCCTGTATCTAAGAAGGACTCCCTTCATGTGATCATGGCATTGGTAGCTCACTTTGATTTTGAACTACATCAAATGAATGTAAAAACAGCATTCCTTAATGATGATTTAGAGGAAGAGGTTTATATGAAATGACCTGAAGGATTCTCCTCTAATGATGGTGAGCAATTGGTATGCAAGCTTAAGAAGTCTATATATGGCTTGAAACAGGCCTCCCGTCAGTGGTATTTGAAATTCCATGATGTCATCACTTCATTTGGCTTTGAGGAAAACATCATGGATCAATGCATATACCAAAAGGTCAGTGGGAGTAAAATCTATTTTCTTGTCCTCTATGTGGATGATATCCTTCTTGCAACCAATGATCATGGATTTTTATATGCGGTGAAACAATTTCTCTCTAAGAATTTTGACATGAAGGATATGGGTGAGGCATCTTATGTCCTTGGCATTAAGATCCATAGGGATAGATCTAGATATATTCTGGGTCTATCGCATGAAACCTATATTAATAAAGTTCTAGAGAGGTTTCGGATGAAAGATTGTTCACCAAGTATTGCACCCATTGTAAAGGGCGACAGGTTCAATTTGAACCAGTGCCCTATGAATGAATTAGAGAAAAGTCACATGAGCAACATTCCATATGCTTCAGCTGTTGGAAGCCTTATGTATGCTCAGGTCTGCACACGACCTGACATTGCATTTGCTGTGGGGGTGTTGGGCTGATATTAGAGTAATCTAGGTATCGACCACTGGAAAGTTGCAAAGAAAGTCATGAGGTACCTTCAAGGTACAAAGGATTACATGCTTATGTATCGACGAACTGACCATTTGGAGGTGACTGGCTACTTCGATTCAGACTTTGCTGGCTGCGTTGATTCCAGGAAATCAACATCAGGTTATGTTTTTATGCTAGCTGGAGGAGCCATCTCCTGGAGGAGTGGAAAGCAAACCTTGGTTGCTACTTCCACAATGGAGGCAGAGTTCGTTTCTTGTTTTGAGGCTACTTCACATGGTGTATGGTTAAAGAGTTTCATATCAGGGCTTAGAATTCTGGATTCAATATCTAGGCCATTACAGATATTTTGTGACAATTCAGCTGCTGTCTTTATGGCTAAGAATAATAAGAGTGGCAGTCGAAATAAACACGTCGACATAAAGTACTTAGCCATAAGGGATCGCATTAAAGAAAATAAAGTGGTCATAGATCATATCAGCACTGAATTAATGCTAGCTGATCCTTTGACCAAAGGAATGCCACCACGGTCATTCAAGGATCATGTCACTCGGATGGGACTTGGTTCCATGATGTAATATGTTGTACAACATTACAGTGTTAATGAAACTCTATTCAGTTGTGCGTTTTCTCATACAGTTGCGCATAAAGTCATTAGAGAACACACACATAAGGTCGGACCGCGAATAAACATTGGGTTTGTTCATACAGTTAAAGTTACCATATAAAGGAATTAACTTTGAGAAATAATACATTGTAATACATGGAAGATACTACTCGCATTAAGAGGAACTATCGCCATGATTCATGTATTTGTTTCTTGAAAGTTGGATATTAGAATAAATATGGAGACCAAGTGGGAGATTGTAACAATTGTGGAAACATGCCTCCTACATTGTGACAATTGCGGAAACATGCCTCCTACGTAAACATGGAAAGTCCTAAAAACGATTCAACTTTCTAATGTAACAATGTGATAGCTTTGGAAATTTCTATTCATTGTTATCGGTAATGGTCTCATATTTTTCTAATAAATGGTAATCGGTTCCGGTGCCTTACGGTTTCTTGATGGGAGAACACGGCATCAGGAATCAATTGTAGTATAGCAGTTCAGGTCCCTTTCACAGTCGCTTACAGTCTGCATACACCATCACCGCAGAGCGCCCGTGTGAAAGAAGATCCAGAACATTCATCAATCGCATCAATGGCTGGAGGTCAGTTCGATCTGTTTTTCAAATTGATTTGTGCATTTTTGTTTCATGCACATTTGTAGATTAAGAGATCTATTTTTTAACATGCTTCTGCTTGTGCAATCCGGTTCTTGATGCATGTGAGATTTCTTACATTCCTGTCTCAGCGGAACACTGTCGTTATCCTGGTCAACGTAGCCCGTCTCTGTGATGAACATCATGGGGTTGCCGTACTGGACTCTGAAATAGTAAACGCGGGGAATCGTACGTTGGGAGATTCCCAAGCTGGGTAGTTTCGGGCCGTCACTTGCCAGCAATCGATCGACAGTTCTCAGGCCGAAAACAAATCAGTGGGGCCATGCCGTCAATTATACCCCGGTTGGTTATTTGTTGGCCAATGCATTCTTTTCGATCTTGTACCCAGGGTGAGCCAGCCTTTCCCTTTCCTACCAAAGTATTATTTGATAGTTGAAGCACCAAACAAACAACCAGCCATAACCACCACGTCTATAACATCGCCCTGACTTGTTTGGCTCGGAAATGAAGTGTGCAATCAGTTGTTTTTATTTTAGCGGCAAAGAGTTCTTTTGGCATGAAATCGCAGATGCTATTTTCTATAACTCAATTCAGTCAATTGAAAGAAAGGTTATTATTTATCCCTTCAATAGTCATCTTGCTGAGCAGAATGAATTTTTAAATAAAATAGAAGCAAATTTGATTATAAGTCTAATGTAAAATTAAAGGTAAGAGTCTTGACATAAAAATCTCATGTTTAAAAGCAATGACTTGGTTATTAAGAGAGTAAATCATTTAGATACTCAAGGAAATCGTAAATGATAAGACACAGAAGGCTTAATGCAAGCTTAAGGGAAAATGTGGTGACATGAAAATTCCAGAATTAGGTTAGGGTAATGCAAGCTTAAGGGAAAATGTGGTGACATGAAAATTCCAGAATTAGGTTAGGGTAAGAATTTTGATATGGAAATTCAGAATCATAGGTTAAATGACTCATCGAAAATCATATAAACCTAAGGCTCAGAGAAAAAAACCTCTCCTATAATGACTCTCACTCCCCAATTAAAATAAACAAAAACCAGAAGCAGGTTGGAACAGAAGACGTACCTGACGAAGTCCCTTGGGATAGGAACGGAAAAGGAACCTTCAGATTCGCCAATAGTTGTGCCATTGAAGGAAAAAGAAACGTTGGCAAACATGTCGCGGGTGTGGTCGCGGGGGTAGCCAGGATTAGGGTTGTCCACCACAAGATTGGTAGTATAGTAATTGATGCCGATCCAGTCAAAGGAACCTTTCACAAGCTTGGCCTGCTCAGGGGTGAACTCAGGCAACCGCTCTTTCACAATCTTACGCATCACGTCAGGGTAACTGCCGAACACCAGCGGATTCATGAACCATCCGATACTGAACTCTTTGGCCCGTCTTGTGGCCTCCTCATTCTTACGCTTGGGCGAGCAGGGAACCACCCAATTAACGGCATGAACAATGCCGATTTCGCCCTTCTGCGTTGCACTGTATTTGCGCTTATACACCTCCACAACGGCAGCGTGGGCGAGAAGTATTTTTCCTCCAATCCAAGTCTCTGTTCAGAGCAATGCAGTGATTAAAAACTTGTAAAAAGATTCTGCTGGGTATTAAAAAATGATAAACTTGTAAATAACTCTGCTTTGTATGAAAATGACTTGGCAAAACTTGGCAGACTCAGAAGCGTCAGCCAAAAAAGCTTGGCAAATATTAAATTACAGTTGTTATGGTTAACTCTCTGTAAAACATCATCTTTTTGAATATGATGAATGTTTTCAATATTTTTTATTAGAAGTTAAGGTTTAACTTGCAACACTTACAATAGCAAATGTAGTAGTTAAAACCTGAGCTAAACAAAGACGCTCTACCGGGTTAAAGTGAAAAAAAGCAAATTTCAAAAGAGAATCTATAAATTAATGGTAATTATTTTTAAAGTAATCCGTATTTTCTGGATGTGTTTCTTTATTTTATGATTTGTTATTTTGAAATTATTTTAAATTGATGAATCAACTGGGCTCACCAAGAAAGGAAAACCTGCGTTTGTTGAAACAGCGATTGATCGCATTAACAGAAATAATTGATTCAGAAAGAGCACACAAGTTTGTTGAAGCTAAACAGCCATTGATGGCATTAACAGAAATCCTTGATTCAGAGAGAGCACACAGGTTTGCTGAGGCTATTCTTTTAAGATGAGTGAAGACAAAAGAAAGCGAAGGTTTTGGTGAAGGCGGACTCAAAACCCAAACTCTTTTTGGAGGAAGCCAAAGAGTTTTATGTGCATGGAAAAGGCTTTATTCAGAGAATGCACAGATTTTTTTTAAAGCTTTTTCCTGGTGGAAATTAAAGAATTTTACGCGTGAAGCCCTGCTCACCAGCCCAAAAGAAAAAAAAGAAAATGTACAGATTCTTTTTAGGAAAAAATGTTACAGAAAGAAGAAAATGTACAGTTTTTTAATAAACAAATATTACCTGCCTAGTAGCCACATATGAAGAGAAATGAATAAAATATGCAGTTTTTAAGGAAAAAATAAATATTACAAAAATTTGAACACAGAACCGGTACCATTTCAATATTACAAAAATATTTGTTTTATTTTATAATGTTAATGGTCCAACCATTGCTTAAGCGGTGCTGCTAAGGCAATAATCAAACCATTACAAAGCAAACAAGAAAACCACGTAAGAAGACAATGCATGGGGTTTGGGGTTTAATCAATAAGGTGCAGCCTACTTGCTCATCAATAATAATAGAAAATAAGTAGTGCCCACTTGCTCATCAATAATAATAGAAAATAAGTAGTGGCCACATCACCCAGAGAATTTCAAGTGAAACCAGTACCCACCTTTTTATTGTTGATTGAAACTTGTGGAACACCTTTAAACACTATGTAACACATTCTCATTTTCCTTATTTTATGTTCATTTTTCCTATTTCTTGTAGGAAAATATGCCTTGTTGATGGATTGAAAGTCATTTTCCTTTAGAATGGGGAATAGGGGTTGGAGGTCCATGCTAATTTAATCATTCTTTAGAACTACATGGACCCTAATTCCTTGTGAACTTCATCACAAGGATATGTAGGTTTGCAAAAGAGCCTTGACTTCGATGCTTAGGCTACTACCCTCTCCTTGAAGTGGGGCCTAGGGCTAGATGCATTAGTATAGGAACATGTCTTAGCTCTTATAGGGGAATGATGTGTTGTGTGCTTGTTGTGTGTGCATGTGCCTTATCGATCTAGTTGTATAATTAATGCTTACTACAACTCAAGTGCCTCTAACCATTAACTAACGAGTACATGATATATGCTTCTTTTATTTGATTCTAAACTCTTTCTATACTTTCACTATTTGCAACAATAATGCTTCTTTTATATATAATTTTTTTTCACACAATAGATATCTTTAGTGATGAGACGCGATATGCACAAGCTGCGATATCGCATCCCCTGCGATATCGTGTACATGATATTGCGTCGTTCCCTATGATATCGCGTATACGATATCGCGGTCCGCCGCCAAATCTATAAATAAGAGGCGGCACTCCCCTCATTTGGAATCATAGGCATAAAGTAGCGAAGCTCTGGCAGATTGATCACCCCAGAGATAGAATATTTTCCATGTGCCCGTAGTAGGAGTCCCCCAAGTGAACGGTTCTTTATTCGAGCAGCTTTGTACCTGAACTCAAGTTGTGTACGGCAATAAAGACGAGCTTTGTGGATAAACCTTGCAGTACATGGATAGGTTTATTTAATGTTATTTACTGCTTTCCTAGTAACGCGGCATGAGTACGACTTGGTTACGAGCATTGACGAATGTGTACGGCTAGCCAAGGAATCGGCTACTCATCACGATTAGATTCTCTCACCCTTACCTCCTAGAACGTGGGACAAGTACGACTTGATTACGAGCATCTACGGATATGTACGGCTAGTCAAGGAATCGGGTACTTGTCACACTTAGGCTAGTTAGGTGCCTCAGTACGACCGCTTTGAGCACGTGCGTTACGTGTGGTAATCCTAGTAACGATTAGCATTTGGTAGCCACAGTTGCACAGTTCAGGCCGTGTATGGCAAGTGGGAACAGATGTTGATGCTAGGACTTAGTGCTGTAGTTAGAGTTAGTTTTAGTATCTCAACCCTTCACCCCTTAGCATAGGAGATAAACCAGAAAAGATGAAAAAATCATATACCTCGGACTGACTTAACCATACACCGTGACAACAAGTAAGTTTGGGAAGACAACGATTAATTAACCCCAAGTATTCCTTACGGCGTTTAGGCATTTAGTCTACGGAGTTCGACCAGATCGCGCGTGCTACGCTAGTTTTGTATGGTTGAGTGTAGGGGTACCTTGCCACTCATCATTGGTGCCATTGCCGGGGACTAAGTGTTTGTACGCCAATTAGAACATTAGGAAATCTTTCACATCATTGTGAGCCTTAACGAACCTTTGGGTTAATTAGTTAAATAAGAACATATATAACAGTGAATAGCACACCAATAAAATGGCTTCTTCTCATAAGGTTAACTCACCTAAGGATAACACTGAAGACAGTCAGCGACATACACATAACCTGAATCAGCCAAGTCCTAAACAATACAAGATGACATATACTCATCCCGATGAGTATATTCCCAACTTTACTTTTATACTCCATTAAGACAAACAACTACGGTGGAGAGATTTGCAAGGTAACATTGTGTTACCCCCAGATCAATCAATCTCTCGCATGCTTTTCCATGCCTTGGTACAAATTGGCATGTAAGAGCATTACGCTGAATACGTTGCGGATGATTTTGACATGAGGGATTATCATCCCATAGATGCCCAATGTATGCGGGACTTAAGGCAGGAGAGCCAACACACATTGTTGAAGGGCAAGGTCCCCCATGTCCTTAGTGAAATAGGAGACAAGGAACCCCTCATAACGGGTTTCTTAGAAAATGATGTTCCTCCTCCTCACAATGGTGAAGAGGTTAGGCATCAGAGCCTTCGATCAACTATACATGCTACACGCTTTGATCCCCCTGAACACCAATTGTTCACGGCAGGAACAACCATTCACACTAAGGATGGACACTTAGATCGTTACAATGATCGGGGCCGAAGCAACCGAAGAGAAGGTAAGAAACATCACCATGGTGATGGATCCCCTTCCTCTTCTCCTTCATCTCACCATTCACACTCTCCTTCCACATCTGGGAACAACCATCATGAGCACAATAGAGAGGGCAAAAGTAAAGAAGATGAAAGACCTCGACAGGAAGGTCGGGAGTTAGGACAAGGGCAAGGACGTAGGGAGAGTAGGGAACCACCATGAAGACATCACAGACGTCATGACAGGGATGATCATGATGAACCCCTACTCATAACCTGAAGCATGCTCAATATCACAGAGGCAGTTAGGATCCCCACAAGGCATCTAAAGGAAAATAGGATCAAGCGTTTGGACATAAATAATATCCCACGTTTTGAAGGGGGATACAACACTGATCCTCAACATCATTTATAAGAATTCCACGATGCCTGCACCTTGCAAAATATAGATAATGAGTGGCAAAAGCTTAAGTTGTTCCCAAGGATACTCACTAAAGAAGCAGAGAGCTGGTACCGGTCCTTAGAATCGGAAACCATCAGGAGGTGGAGTACGATGCTTGAACTATTCAACAACAAATATCAAACTTACTCCAGAGTGTCCAATTTGCGTAAGCAGATCCAAGGATGGAAACAAGGTGCTTATGAACCCTTGGATGCTGCCATGGCCCATTACTATACACTGCTACATCGTTGTTCGGGCCATGGGTATGCTAAGCGGGATCAACTTCGCCACATCATGGATGGGCTAAGAAATGAAACGAGAAGAACTCTTGGGATTTACCCCCAAGGGAGACTTTCCCAACTGAGAGCCCATGAAGTTGAAAGTTTGTTGGAACAAGTAGCATAAGAAGAGGGTGAGCTACGTAAGAGAGAAAGTGTGGAAGAATAAAACCGTGATCCCTCCCTTCGCAAGAAGGGAGTAAAATTCTGTGATGAGGAGGATGAGTCACCACTCAAAGAGTTGGTGAATCGGAAAACCTTATCGATCCAAAAGTTAACAACTAAGGTATCGGCTAAGGTAGACCAAATGTGGGATTCCTTAGACTCAAGAATAGAAATAGTCTTAAAAATCGTAGAAGAGTCTAGGGTAGAACAAGGTAGTGACAAAGGCAAAACCAAGCAGAGAAACTTAAGCCCTGCACATAACAAGGGTAAGGAAAAAATTCCTATCTCCGATGAGGCCGTGAATTCTGATTCAGACAATGATGGTGGATGTGAGGTTTGCTACTATGAACATCCTAAGGGATGTTGCCCAATTATCTCACATCTATAGGAGTCTGGGGTGTATGCATTAAATCCAAGACTTAATCAACAGCAAACACCCCGAAGGTTACCTTATCCACAAGGTAACCCAAGGCAGTTCCACCAACCCTTGACATATTACCCAAGTGGAACGCCTCCACGGCCCATTGGACAACATCAGTAGTGGCAATACCCACAGTTATGGGGGATGCCACCACCAACACATCAATACCCTTACAGGTAGCCCGATCCTTACAATTATTATGTGCAGCAGCCAATTTCTCCATGTGACTCTATGGGTCACACTACCCTCCGACGTCACTACCAAGTTTGGGAGTACTTCAGGAGGACTCCTTCTCCTCAGGGAGATATCTCACATTCAGCTCATCCTCTAACTCCACCTGCACCTCTTCCACCTGTAGTTCCCATACAACCTGTTCCAAAAATGCAAGGGAAATTACCTACCCAACCGCAACAACGTCACGCTGCGAGAGCTGTAAATATTCAGCATGTAAATATCCAATCAGGTGCTAATTCTGACAACTATACAAAGAAGAGATCCTTCTTCAGAACTAGGAGCCCAGACAAACTTTCACAATAACAAGCGGATGGGTACATGTATAGGCCTCTAACCACTAACGCTTCAGAGAACCCTTCAGTCCAACAGAGCGTAACGCATACAGTTATGTTAACACATACCGTAACTGACTGGATCAAGGTAGACCACCTTCCCAGAAAACTAACTAACCCTAGGAGTCCCTTTATTTATTTGCAGATCACTGGAAATGCATCACATCGGGCTCTTCTTGACTCAGGTTCCGGAGTCAACCTAATTTCACATAAGATGTATCACACCTGGAACCTGCCATAACTTAAGAAGAGTAACATCCAACTAGAGCTGGCACACCAGTCCATCATCATTCCCTTAGGATTGGTGGAGGATGTTATTACCACCATATGTGGTTCGTCCTACCTAGCTAACTTTCTGGTGATCGAAGTTAACAACAATGAAGGGGACTTCCCAATTATAATGGGAAGGGCATGGCTAAGCACAATAGATGCATGCCTTACGATCTGCGATCTTTCCTTGGAAATATCTAAGATAAACATATGTGGAAAGATCGAGAAGAGGATAGTTCCATGCATCACATACAGTGATTCATCAGGTGATGACATGGAGGAAATGTCTCCATATAACAGGTGTGCCCAAGAAACTCTACAACAAAGATGCCTATATGTAGCAACCACACAAGAAGTAGTAGACACCCCGTGGTTGACAGCTACTCGTAGGAGTAAAAAAATATGCATGAAATGAACTGAGGAAACTCATGCCAACAACCGTGGCATAGACACATTGGAATGTGAGTGTCACCAACTTCCACCCCTCAACTTAAGATGATCAATTGGGAGAAGTTGGGTACTTCTAAGAAATTCAAACAAATGCTCATTATTTCGAATCTCTCCCTTACAACTCAATCATGGGGGAGATGGCCACCTATGCTAATCATATGGGGCCCTCACCTCTTTTTCAATTTTTGTTTTACACATTTTTTTTACAACATTTTTCTTTTACACATTTTTGTTTTACAAATTTCTTTAGATTTTGTTGTTTTTGTTTTACAACATCATTGTACTTTTCTATTTTGTGTGTGTGTGTGTGTGTCATCCACCATGTAAGTTCGTCACCCAATAAGTGTTCAGACCGATGGTATGAACTGTTTTCACATCGATTGCTAATGTTTGGTTTTTACCTTTAAGTTACAATGTTGATACTAATGTATGTTTCTTTTGATATGGTAGGCAATGAGATCACTTCATCCATCCATCCACCAATTTCTATGGTTTCTGCTGGCTTGCAAATGTACAGTTTCCTTCTAATAAGAACTTTAACAAACTGGTGACTGGGTATTTCTCAAACTAAGGAAGGACTCAAGGATTGCAAAGGGTGTGACTTCAAAGGAACTTGATGCTTTTGTGTTGGTCATTCACTTGGGTGCTTGGATGTTCCTTCTTGAGTTTTCTTACCATTCCAATGTTACCCATTCTTCGGAAGCTGAAAAAATAAAAAATAAGAAGTCTTTGCATGGTGTGGTCCCCACGCATAAAAACACAAAATTCAAAAAAATAAATAAACCAAAGTGAGGATTCAAAGCACACCCCTTAAATGGAATAACTTTGGGCTGTAAGCATTGGTTATGGAACCAAAGTGTTCCCTCTAACTAAGGCTCTTCTCGCTTCCTGTTCTCTCTTTTGTTTCATCAAAATGGTGGTGGCTCTTTGAAGATGCATCCTCGTTATCCAAGTAGATGGTTTAACCAAATGCATTGATGCGAAGTCACTGGAAGTGGTTGGTTTGAGGCCAGAGTTGGAATGAGACTTGCCAAGGCACATTAACCATAAAACACACAAGGGGCTGTACACCACCTTGTTCTTGGGATTCCATCCAACTTCTTTTCTCTCCATGCTTCTCTCCATTGTTCACCTCATTGCCGGTTGTATCATTAGTGTATATATTTTGGTTGATGCATTGTTTTCTTTTTGGTAAATTCTTGTGGTTCATACTTTAACTCTTGTTCCAAAAGACATTCCCAGAGCCTACAGACTCTTTGAATGTGGGTTTGTTAGGGCATTAATGACATGAGCCTGCTTTCGGGAGGACCCACTAACATTCCTATTTGGAGCATTAGTTAACTTCTTTACTATTATTTACTGCTTTCCTAGTAATGCGGCATGAGTACGACTTGGTTACGAGCATTGACGAATGTGTATGGCTAGCCAAGGAATCAGCTAGTCATCACAATTAGATTCTCTCACCCTTACCTCCTAGAACGTGGGACAAGTATGACTTGATTATGAGCATCTACGGATGTGTACGGCTAGTCAAGGAATCAGCTGCTTGTCACACTTAGGCTAGTTAGGTGCCTCAGTACGACCGCTTCAAGCATGTGCATTACATGTGGTAATCCCAGTAATGGTTAGCGTTTGGTAGCCACAGTTGCATAGTTCAGGGTATGTACGGCAAGGGGGAATGGATGCTGATGCTAGGACTTAGTGCTGTAGTTAGAGTTAGTTTTAGTATCTCAACCCTTCACCCCTTAGCATAGGAGATAAATCAGAAAAGACCAAAAAAATCATATACCTCTAACTTACTTAACCATACATCGTGACAACAACAATTAAGTCTAGGAAGACAATGATTAATTAACCCCAAGTGTTCCTTACGACGTTTAGGCATTTAGTCTGCGGAGTTTGACCGGATCGCGCTTGCTACGTCATTTCATATGGTTGAGTGTAGGGGTACCTCGCCACTCATCATTTAGTTTTCTTAACAAGAAAAAAGTTATTATATTAATAAAATTGTCAAAGTATGCATGAAAGCTTGAATTGAACTCAAAACTTGAAGATATCACTAGAGGCCACATGAATTGATACAAATCAATATGCTTTTGACTCTTTTGCTAGAGATCACTAGAGAAAATTGATTGCTCTCGGGAGAAATTTGATGATATCGATGGGCATCAATTTCCATGGCTTAAATCAAGATCTTAGGTAGGAAGCAAAATTTGAATATTATTACTAGACATGATTGTGTTAATATGCAACAATATCAATATGAATATATCGCTAGCAATTGTTGAAATCAATGGTGAGCAACTGGCAAAAAATTGATTTTTCAATTGTATAATCCAAATGAATTTGATGTGTTTTTTTTTTTGTAATCTTGATGAAAAAATATCACTAATGATAGGAGAGCATGAATTGAGAAGATATTAAGTAAAAAATATTGTGAATAGAGCTATATCTAAGGTTCAAAATGCTAATGCAACTTGATTACTAGTAATATCAACTCTCCCAGGCCCACATGGGGCCATGATTAATATGTTTTAATCTCATGAAAATTAGAAATCCTATAGGTTTTAACCCCATGCCAATTATCTATGACAATATTATAGATAAAGCAAAGTAAGATCAACAAATATTAAGAAAGATGTCACTAAACTTAATCTAGCAATTATTTACTATTCATTTAATCTATCATTTGTTTCTTTAACTTTAGATAGAAACTAACAGGAAAGTAAAACATATGTAACCACTTAAAACAATGTAGGTTTGAAGAATGATAATGGCCACATTTATTATATGACTACTGATGAGACGCGACATGCACATTTATTATATGAGTCCCTTTATTCATTTGCAGATCGCTGGAAATGCACCACATCGAGCTCTTCTTGACTCAGGTTCCGGAGTCAACTTAATTTCACAAAAGATGTATCATGCCTAGAACCTGCCCCAACTTAAGAAGAGCAACATCCAACTAGAGCTGGCAGACTGGTCCATCACCATTCCCTTAGGATTGGTGGAGTACGTTATTACCACTGTGTGTGGTTGGTCCTACCCAGCGGATTTCCTAGTGATCGATGTTAACAACAACGAAGGGGAGTTCCCAATTATAATGGGAAGGGCATGGCTAAGCACAGTAGATGCATGCCTTAGGATCCGC